>JAYESA010000006.1:146418385-147018385 GCA_036927795.1 Iris macrosiphon | reverse complement strand
GTTCAAGCCAACGTCGTTGACGTAGATTCAAATCCTTTTGGGTATAGAGATATTTTAGACTTTTATGATCCGTATAGATCTCGCACGACACACCATAGAGGTAATGCCTCCACAACTTCAGTGCGAACACCATCGCCGCAAGCTTCAAGTCGTGCGTTGGATAATTCTTCTCGTGAGGCTTCAACTGCCTCGACGCAAAGGCTATCACCTTGTCCCTCTGTATAAGGACACATCCCAAACCCTTTCTTGAGGCATCGCTATATATCTTAAAGTCACCGGGTCTGTCCGGAAGGGTAAGAATTGGTGCTGAGACAAGTCGCTGCTTTAACTCCATAAATGAAGCTTCACAGTCGTCCGTCCACGCGAACGTTACTCCCTTCCGAGTGAGCTAGGTCAGAGGTGAGGCGATTCTTGCAAAATCCTTTATAAATCTCCGGTAGTAGACTGCTAGACCAATGTAAACACCCGTATTTTTCAGAAATTAAAAATAAAATTTTTGAGAATTTTCTGCTATTTTTAAAAATTAAATAAATGTTCTTCTGAATTAAACATGTTTATGTAATAAAAATAAATGTTAAAATATTATGAAAATAATATTTTTGGGTGTAAAATAAAATATTAGACTTACAACAAATTTTCTTAATTTTATTGGACTCCAGAACTAGTTTTAAAGACTTAAAAATTAATATTTTAAATAAAATTAAAATAAGCCAACCGGTTTAATGAACCAAATTAAACCCAAACCGGCACAAACCCCTAAACCAACCCTGCGGGTATGGTTGGGTCTGAACCCGACCCGTAACCCAGAACCCAGTACCCGAATCCAATTCCACAGACGAATCCTTAACGCCGACCCCGAATTCTCCGGCAGCCGCCCGCGCCGCTTCAATTCCTGTAACCGCCGATGCCTCAGTTCAGATCCCCCACCGGCCGACGCCGACCACTCCCCTCCCCGACTTCTCACCTCCCCGCCGCGTCGCCTCCCCCAACGGAAAACCCGCCCCTATAAAATCCCCCGTACCCCGACTCCGCCTCCACCGTCAACCACCTCCACCATCGCCCTCCGGCCACCCGAGCCTCCAGTGAAGACTCTCCGTCCTCCGCCAGAGCCCCGACGACGCCTCCGCCGCCTTCTCCGCTAACCCGAGCCGCAGCCACGCCGAGCACAGCCGTGCCCCGCCGCCGAGCATCATCGCGTCTGAAACAGTGTACCTCAGTGAGGTACATGCCTTGTCGCTCTCATAACTTCCTGTACGTAGATCCATATTTCGTTTTGTCTACTGTAATGCGTAGACTGCGTGATCCTCTCGAAACTCGTACAAATAGTCCGGGATATTGCGTCCTGTGGCGATCACAAACCGCGACGCAAAATCAGGAAAATAAATCCCCAATGTTGAAAATTCAGAATTCGTCCCGAACTCCCCAGTTCGCGACCGTTTTGCGACCAACCTGTGAAATGTTTTCAAAATCCATCTGAACAATTAATTAGACCATATGAACTAGTTTTTAATTCTATTTTTAGTGTAATTTATTGTGCTGTAGATTTTGATATTTTCGAGGGTAAAAATAACCAAAATATTGGTTATTTAGAAACCCAAATTTCTCGGAACTGGGTGCGCCCCGCTAAACGGATAACTTGGTCATGTGCGAACTTCAACGAAAGGTGCGCACCGTTAATACGGACGTGTGAGATTTTGCAGAAGTTGATTTGGATGTGCGTGTACTCTGGAATCAACGCGTATCCGTCGACAACGCCCCGTATCGGCCATGTTCTGGAACTCATTGTAACTTCGTGTATGCACGTCGTATCAAAATGAAACTTGCGCCATCGGACTCGTAGAAATACGCTGGTCCTGTGACCAAAGTTTGGTTCGATTCTGAGAATGTTGACAAAATCGCGTATCGTGGGCCCCATGGCTCCACTTGACGGGCGATTTTGTGATCGACTCATCGGAATCCAATTTTGGACATTCTGTTGTGTTCGTATCGTCATTCTGGACTTGTAGACACTAAGTTTGACGAATTTGGAGAACATTATCTCTGGCACTTTTTTGGTACGAAGCGGCATGTGGACCCCGCTTTGACAAAAAACTGTCACTTTTGCCCCTGTGTCCAAATTGAACTTATGGATAGGCAATTCTAGCTATTTGATATCTTCTGAATCTGATGGTAATATTTATTATAGCATTTGGAGGAGTACCTGCAGATTTTGTTGATACTGGAGCAGCTGTTGGTATCCAAACCCGAGGCAAGTGTACCTTGCATACCTTACAGTTCTTGTTACATAATATTCTTTTATTTTATTTATATGTTGTATCTGTTCAACCTAGGACCATGTGACATTACTTAACGTTCGAATAATATTCGGGTGTCAACGCCGTACGCGGAGTTGTGTAACGTCACATAGAGATGGATATCGAGACCGTATACATTCTCGTGCTTGCCTTATCAAGTACGTCATACCACAGGACACCTGACACTATTTATGAGATAGAATCTTCCTGAGATATTCATGGTGATTCTGTATAGGCTACAGGATTTGTGACATAGATATTATATGCATAGCTATCATATGACTTGCTGCATTAGTTATGATCTTGCGTGACATGGACATGAGACGTTATGGACATGAGACGTGTGATTACATTGGATGGGGAGAGACACACAGGCTACAGGCTAATATATATATATATTTATTATTGTGAGGCCGTAGACTCTACATCAGAGCTAGGCACATTATGTGATATTACTGCTACCGGCTCCCCGACACAGAGCTTGTAGCGGTCTCAGCCTGAGTACTAGTGATGCTCTCACTTGCATTTCACATTGATGGTTACATAGTTTACCCTATTGTTTCATTTATTATTGCACTGCATTTATTTTGGCTTGAGTTATTTTGTACCTTGCTATGTCCCCTGAGGACCTAGATTCCGGATTATGTCCCCAGGTTTAGTAGAGGAATTCTATCCCGAAGTATATAGGGCAGGAGCAGAAGCAGGAGCAGGAGCAGACACTAGAGCTGAACCGATCCCCGAGGACGAGGTGATGGGCGATGATTTCTCCTGAGTATCAGTTATCTATACTCAGTATTTTCTTTTATTAGACTCTTTTGTTTCTAGTCTGTTGAACCAGTGTATCAGACTTATTATCGGGTTGTTCTCCGATTTATTTTATTGAGACTTGATGACAGTTATATTTAAATTTGCTGATATTGATCATATTTATCTTACATGGATGAGATTAGATTGTGACATGTTTAGTAGACTTTATTATTGTGTCACAGCTTAAGTACACCTTGATGGGTCCATTAAATTGGGTTTGCCCATTAGAGTGTGCTGCTGGCCATTGCCACGTGGCTAGTCCCTCGGTGTTTTGGGACTGGAGCGTGACAACCAAGGAAGCTCAGAATGTCGCTAGCTGACTCAGGCCTTTTCTACTTCACAATGGCTTCTATTTTCTTTGGGTCAACCGAAATGCCCACTGCAGAAATAATGTGCCCAAGGAAAGATATGTTGTCCAACCAGAACTCGCATTTACTTAGCTTCGCGTACAACTTATTGTCTCAAAGGGTTTGAAGCACCATCCGCAGGAGTCCTGCGTGTTCATCCTTATTCTTCGAGTACACTAAGATGTCGTCTATAAAAACTACCATGAATTTGTCGAGGAAGGGTCAAAACACATGGTTCATCAAATCCATGAAGGCGACAGGGGTATTCGTCAGTCCAAACAACATAATAGAAAACTCATAATGGCCATAGCGGGTTCGGAAAGCTGACTTCGGCATGTCCTCGGGCTTAATCTTCAATTGGTGGTATCCCGAGCGAAGATCATTTTTTGAAAACACGGATGCTCCTTGCAACTGATCAAAGAGGTCGTCTATCCTGGGTGTAAACCCCCAGATTTTACAAGAATTTTAAATTAGGATTTTTTACAATTTTCTGGAATTTTTGGGGATTTTTCTGTAATTAAAATCAGGGTTTTAATTATTAAATAATTTATTTATTATTAATAAATAATATTAAAATATTATGGAAATAATATTTTATGGTGTAAAATGAAAAACTGGACCTAGGATAATTTTTCTGAAATTTATCGGGCCTCGAACCTAATTTAAAACACCTGAAAATAATTATTATTTATTTATTTATTTATTTATTTATTTATTCATTTATTATTATTATTATTATTATTATTATTATTGTTATTATTTTCGTTATTAAACCGGCCCAAGCCCAGCCCGCTCGGCCCGGCCCAACACCCGGCCCAGTCCTCTCCGGCCCAGATCCCTAACGGGTCGGGTCGGGTCCACCCGAACCCGACCGCGACCCGCTAACCCGCCTCCCCTTCTCTCCTCTGCCCGCGTGACCCGCTCCGGCGTCCCCGCGTCCACCGCTCCGCTTCCGGCGGCCACGCCGCTGCCGCTCCGTCCGGCTCGCCTCGCCCTCTCCTCCACGCTGCCCACTATTTTCGGCCAGCTCTCCTTCTTCTTCCCCTACTTAAACCCTCCCCTTCTCCCCGTCGACCACCGTAGCTTCCCCTCCGCCGCTCACCGCCACCCTCGTCAGAACCGCCTCGCCGCCGGCCGCCTTCGCCCCAGACCTCCCTCTCCTTCCTCCTCCGCTGCTCCGGCCAGAGGCCCCGACGCCGCCTGCAACCGCCTCCTCCAGCACAGCGAGCAGCCTCCGCCCACCTCCCGCCGGACTCCGGCGCCGCCCGGCCTCCAGCGCCTCCGCCTCGCCCCGACGAGCCGCCCCAGCCCCTCTCCGGTGCTCCTCCGGCCGGCCCCGCCGCGTCTCCGGCCAAAACCCTAACCCTAAATTCCTAAATTTCGTGTCGGCGTGTCGGACACGACACGGACACGAGAAGACCCAGTTTCTGAGCCCTGTTCAGGTACTCATATCTTTCTCCTCGCTGCCCCGTTTTCGATTTCGTAAATTGCGTTGCGAAGCCTGTATGACCCTCTCGGTGTCCGGATAAACCGCTCGGGGCATCGCGTCCTGTGGGGATCGCACACCGCGATCCAAAAACAGGAAAAACCAGACCCTGTTTCACCCCAGAACTGAGTACGCCCCACCAAACGGGACGACTTGGTCGCGTGCGATCTTCACAGATGCGTGTGCGCCGTCGATACGGACGTGTGAGATTTCGCGGAAGCTGATTCGGGTGTGCGTGCACACCGAAATTAACGCGTATCCGCGGACATCGCCCCGTATTCGACTTTTCTGCAATTCACCCCAACTTTGCGTACACATGTCGGATCGAGACGAAACTTGTGCCATCGGATTCGTAGCGATATGCTGGTCCTGTGGGTCAAGTTTGGTTCGATTCTGAGAACGTTGACGAAATCGCGTGTCGTGGGCCCCACATGCCCCGCTCGACGGGCGATTTTGTGATCGGCTCATCGGAATCCAATTTTGGAAGTTTCGTTGGGTTCGTATCATCGTTCCTGACCTGTTGACATTAAGTTTGGTAAATTTGGAGACCTTTGACCCTGACACGTTTTTCGGTGCAAAGCGGGCCCACATGCGGACCCCGTTTTGACCCAAAATTATTATTTTGCCCTTGTCTCCAAATTGGACTCAAGGATAGGCGTTTTTAGCTATTTGATATCTTCTGAGCATGATGGTAATGTTTATTTCAGCATCTGGACACATTTCTGGAATATTCCCCGAGGATAGAACTGTATTTGGATCCAAACATCAGGCAAGTACCTGCACTTCAAGTTTAATCTTTATATTGTGATAATTAGTTTCTTGCTCTACTAGTACCATTGGATGTTTACACGTAGTGTTAGAATACTGGATTTCATGTCTTGAATACTGGATTTCATGTCTTGCTTTTCGTGTCGGGTGGGAGAATACTAGAAGGCATGTAGTTTACCCTTCCCCCTGCCGTGACTAATAGCTGTTGGTACGCGACTGTACCCTCAGCCGGATCTCGATTATTCATGTTTAATAGCCGTCTATGACGGCCGGATTAGCCTTATAAACCCCTACATGCCAACTATGTATTCTAAATACACAATTTTACACACATAGTTCCTGTTGTCTTGTTGCAGTTACATTTTCTTGTCTCATTATATTCCTGTTTTACTCATGTCCCTGGTTTATAGCAATTAATCCTGTCTTACTTATAGTCCTGATTTATAACATTTAATTCTCAGTTAATTCTTACTACTTGTTATGCATATTTCTGATCATGATACTTAGTCAGTCTTTTCACTACTTGTCATAAATATTTAGTTTAATCTTGTTGTGCATTGGTACTTTGCTCATTTTCTGACTGGATCCGTTGATTTAGGGGATTGATGAGGACTTTGCCCCACCTATTATGGTCCCTATGAGGTAGCAGGTGTTACAGTTGAGAAGCCGGTTCCTACTCAGGAGACTACCCTTGAGGAGTAGTAGCTGTTAGCTAGTTTTTTCCCTTTTAGCATAATACTCGTGTTTGTCCCCGATTTATCTTCTGGCTTTGTATAAACTCTGGATCTGTTGTCACATTCTGTTTATGAAATCTTAGCATTCCTTTTCCTATTATTTTCCTTGCCTATTTAATTATTGTGAATGAGCTAGAGTTTAATTTAACTGTGGATAGGCCCTAGACAGCGTACTACTGCCGACACTGCGGCGTAGGCTGGACGTACCCACGTACTCGTGCCCGAATATCCGGGTGCGGGTCGTGACACGTTTTTGTGGTAGCCCATGCAGGTCTACGACTAAATTGTTCGGTTTCAACTTAGGGACCGAACAGGCCTGCAATAAGATTGAGGATTTTAGGAAAAGCTCATCCACTTGATTGAATCGTTCTTGATATTCATATCAGCTTTGAATCATTTTATTGACTTGCATCCTGCCTTGATTCCTGTGCGCCTTTATCATTTATTTTTGGATGTAGAGTAAAGGATCTACCAGCAAGCGACGAGGTTCCTACAAGATCACCACGAGATGCTCTACCAGCATGACCGTGGAGAACGCGCAGACTCTTGGAGCAGCTAATGCACGTAAGTGATTTGTAGATACCGTTCCTAGTATTGTTTAGCTCGTGCCTATTGGTTCATGACCTCAGCCCCAACCTAGAAATTTTGAGCTTGCTAATAACCTGGTATGCTTTTATATTTGATAACTGTAGAGATTGTAGAATCTTTTGTTATTGTGCTTATTATAGGTTATTTTGTGAACTTAAATAATTTGTACCTTCTTTCATCATCATCTAGCGTACTTACATTCGTTGCACCTTGACTTATGCTGCTAGTATAGCCTAGTTTTGCAAGCTTATCCTTTTATCAAGCTTGTTCATGACATATGTATTAGTGGGTCGACACACTAACACAATTGTCTATTCAGAATCAGTGTATTATGGTCTGATCAACCTTAGTACATTTTGATTCGCCCTTCGTACTACTTTAAGTGGATTGAGATATACAGTTGACTAGTATACCTGCCCTAGACATGTCTGAGCATAACTGTATTAATACGAGCATGTGAATAGGAATTACCAAGATAGGATTCAATCCACAACTACTTGACAAGTCCCATTTGAATTCTTTAAACGTCTTGATCCTGATACTTCTGTTCTATCACCTCACCCTTGAACTCTTTATTATTGATCTTCGCCTTCCCTTATTTCGGAAAGACGAAATCTCGTGCTTGGTATAAGTTTGATACACAGAGAACACTAGATATGTCCTATAGGCCGATCACATACTTGAGGATTATTCTTTCTAAATTAAGGACATATCATATGTGATATGGTCGGCGTTGAAGTTTCGAGGATTGAATGACATGAGTAACCATATTAAGGAATATTTTTTTAAGGTACATAGCCTTATTTGATGGATGGGTAAAAATCTAAGTTGGGTAGCAGTGCATTGTCAACTCGAGAGGAATTTCTTTTAGATTGTTAGATTGGAAGAGGCTCAAGCCATTCTAATTTTGAAAATGTAGAGGAGTGACTAAGATGATTAATGAGTTGATATCAATAGTTATATCTCAAGTACATGATTTAAATCTTGAAATAATAAAAGAAAAATCATTAATTTGAATTTAGAGGATAAAAATATAGAATTTCAGACTGGAACATTGGTGGACTACATTTAAATTATTTTAATTTGATGATTGAATTAAAATTTGATGGTTGGACTACCTAGTTGGAATATTAAGGATGTGAATGAAATTTAAAAAGGTTGAAGCATACAATTGTGAATGAGAATACTATTGGACTCGAATCACTTCTAGAGGAAATTATGATAGTTAGACTCGTGAGGCAAATTATAAGCGTATACAAATCTTGAAGATGCTATATGGACTTAATTTAAAATTGCCTGTGGATAATTTGAGAAAGTAAGAAGTGATAACCATAGGTTAAATTTTGATTGAACAGTAGTCATCTTAACCTCGATAATGAGACAAGATTAGGATTTTAATTGTCGCAAGGAGATTGCGATTGACTTGCTTTATGTACATGAAGGGTTAACAGAGTATGGCTTAATTTTAAATTTTGAGGACGAAATTTTTATAAGTTGGGTAGATTGTAAACCCCCAGATTTTGCAAGAATTTTAAATTTGGATTTTTTACAATTTTCTGGAATTTTCGGGGATTTTTCTGTAATTAAAATCAGGGTTTTAATTATTAAATAATTTTTTTTATTGTTAATAAATAATATTAAAATATTATGGAAATAATATTTTATGGTGTAAAATGAAAAACTGGACTTAGGGTAATTTTTCTGGAATTTATCGGGCCTCGAACCTAATTTAAAATACCTAAAAACAATTATTATTTATTTATTTATTTATTTATTTATTTATTTATTTATTTATTTATTTATTTATTCATTCATTTATTATTATTATTATTATTATTATTGTTATTATTTTCATTATTAAACCGGCCCAAGCCCAGCCCGCTCGGCCCGGCCCAACACCCGGCCCAGTCCCCTCCGGCCCAGATCCCTAACGGGTCGGGTCGGGTCCACCCGAACCCGACCGCGACCCGCTAACCCGCCTCCCCTTCTCTCCTCTGCCCGCGTGACCCGCTCCGGCTTCCCCGCGTCCACCGCTCCGCTTCCGGCGGCCACGCCGCTGCCGCTCCGTCCGGCTCGCCTCGCCCTCTCCTCCACGCTGTCCACCATTTTCGGCCAGCTCTCCTTCTTCTTCCCCTACTTAAACCCTCCCCTTCTCCCCGTCGACCACCGTAGCTTCCCCTCCGCCGCTCACCGCCACCCTCGTCAGAACCGCCTCACCGCCGGCCGCCTTCGCCCCAGACCTCCCTCTCCTTCCTCCTCCGCTGCTCCGGCCAGAGGCCGCGACGCCGCCTGCAACCGCCTCCTCCAACACAGCGAGCAGCCTCCGCCCACCTCCCGCCGGACTCCGGCGCCGCCCGGCCTCCAGCGCCTCCGCCTCGCCCCGACGAGCCGCCCCAGCCCCTCTTCGGTGCTCCTACGGCCGGCCCCGCCGCGTCTCCGGCCAAAACCCTAACCCTAAATTCCCAAATTTTGTGTCGGTGTGTCGGACACGACACGGACACGAGAAGACCCAGTTTTTGAGCCCTGTTCAGGTACTCATATCTTTCTCCTCGCTACCCCGTTTTTGATTCCGTAAATTGCGTTGCTAAGCCTGTATGACCCTCTCGGTGCCCGGATAAACCGCTCGGGGCATCGCGTCCTGTGGTGATCGTACACCGCGATCCAAAAATAGAAAAAACCAGACCCTGTTTCACCCCGGAACTGAGTACGCCCCGCCAAACGGGACAACTTGGTCGCGTGCGGTCTTCACAGATGTGTGCGCGCCGTCGATACGGACGTGTGGGATTTTGCGAAAGCTGATTCGGGTGTGCGTGCACACCGGAATCAACGCGTATCCGCGGACATCGCCCCGTATCCGACTTTTCTACAATTTACCCCAACTTTGCGTACACACGTCGGATCGAGACGAAACTTACGCCATCGGACTCATAGTGATACGCTGGTCCTGTGGGTCAAGTTTGGTTCGATTCTGAGAACGTTGACGAAATCGCGTGTCGTGGGCCCCACATGCCCCGCTCGACGGGCGATTTTGTAATCGGCTCATCGGAATCCAATTCTGGAAGTTCCGTTGGGTTCGTATCATCGTTCCTGACCTGTTGACACTAAGTTTGGTGAATTTGGAGACCTTTGACCCTGACACATTTTTCGGTGCAAAGCGGGGCCCACATGCGGACCCCGTTTTGACCCGAAATTACCATTTTGCCCTTGTCTCCAAAATGGACTCAAGGATAGGCGTTTCTAGATATTTGATATCTTCTGAGCATGATGGTAATATTTATTTCAGCATCTGGACACATTTCTGGAATATTCCCCGAGAATAGAACTGTATTTGGATCCAAACATCAGGCAAGTACCTGCACTTCAAGTTTAATCTTTATATTGTGATAATTAGTTTCTTGCTCTACTAGTACCATTGGATGTTTACACGTAGTGTTAGAATACTGAATTTCATGTCTTGAATACTGGATTTCATGTCTTGCTTTTCGTGTCGGATGGGAGAATACTAGAAGGCATGTAGTTTACCCTTCCCCCTGCCGTGACTAATAGCTGTTGGTACGCGACTGTACCCTCAGCCGGATCTCGATTATTCATGTTTAATAGCCGTCTATGATGGCCGGATTAGCCTTATAAACCCCTACATGCCAACTATGTATTCTAAATACACAATTTCACACACATAGTTCCTGTTGTCTTGTTGCAGTTACATTTTCTTGTCTCATTATATTCCTGTTTTACTCATGTCCCTGGTTTATAGCAATTAATCCTGTCTTACTTATAGTCCTGATTTATAACATTTAATTCTCAGTTAATTCTTACTACTTGTTATGCATATTTCTGATCATGATACTTAGTCAGTCTTTTCACTACTTGTCATAAATATTTAGTTTAATCTTGTTGTGCATTGGTACTTTGCTCCTTTCCTGACTGGATCCGTTAATTTAGGGGATTGATGAGGACTTTGCCCCACCTATTATGGTCCCTATGAGGTAGCAGGTGTTACAGTTGAGAAGCCGGTTCCTACTCAGGAGACTACCCTTGAGGAGTAGTAGCTGTTAGCTAGTTTTTTCCCTTTCAGCATAATACTCGGGTTTGTCCCCGATTTATCTTCTGGCTTTGTATAAACTCTGGATCTGTTGTCACATTTTGTTTATGAAATCTTAGCATTCCTTTTCCTGTTATTTTCCTTGCCTATTTAATTATTGTGAATGAGCTAGAGTTTAATTTAACTGTGGATAGGCCCTAGACAGCGTACTACCGCCGACACTGCGACGTAGGCTGGACGTACCCACGTACTCGTACCCGAATATCCGGGTGCGGGTCGTGACACTGGACATGGGATACTTGTTTCTGATAGTGACCTTATTTAGCTCCCGATAATCGATGCAGAGTCATAACGTTCCTTCCTTTTTTTTACGAAGAGTACAGGCGCATCCCAAGGAGACACGCTCGGACGAATATACCCACGATCTAGCAGTTCTTGAAGTTGGCACTTTAACTCTTTTAGTTCAATAGGGGCCATCATGTACGGAGCCTTGGAAATCGGTTGAGTATTTGGGAATGTGTCGATGGTGAACTCGATCTCTCGGTCAGGTGGCATGCCGGATAGTTCACTCGAAAATACATTAGGGAACTCCGCCACAACGGAAAAAGACTCAATGTTTGCGTAATCCAGCTGCGTATTCCGAACCGATGCTAAGTATCCCTCGCAACCAGAGTGTAGCAACTGCCGAGCAGACATCGCAGAAATTATCATGCAGGCCCTGGACGCATCTGTTGCTGGACTACTCGTATAGCAGAATTTGGCTTCTCCAGGTAGGTGAAAGATGACTCATTTCTCTACACGTTCAATAGTTGCCAAGCAAGCGCCGAGCCAATCCATCCCCAAAATGATGTCGTAATCCCGAACATCTAGGACTAAAACATCTAGCGAGAGTTTCTTTCCCCCAATACAGACGTGACCACCTTGGCATACTGAACGGACAGGTATTTTCGTGCCCGACGGGGTGCTAACACTAAGGTCTAAATACAATTGTGTCATTTCTATTATATTTTTTACGGCAAAATTCGTGGATATAAAGCTATGCGTTGCACCAGAATCAAATAGCATACGTGCAGGTATGTTATTAAAAAGTAATATACCTGACACAACGGTGTCCGATGCCAGGGCTTCTTCCCGTGTCATAATATACACTCAGCCTTGAGCTTGATGATGCTCTTGCTGCGGTGCGGCTCAGTTGGCTTGGGGTGCTGAGGTAGGATTTGGATGTTGAGGGTGGCGAGCAGAGTAGCGCAGACAGTCACGGATTTCGTGGTTTGGATCACCACAAATGAGGCATAACCCAAGCTTCTTGCGACATTGGTTGACGACGTGCCCTGGTCTGTTACAGAAAAGACATACTTGGTTTGAATTTCCTTTCTGCTGACCACCGTTATTTGGACGCTTTGCAGCATTTTTTCCTTTCTCGTTGCCATGGTACTTGTGATTGAAAGTATGCACAGTGCCGACAGCAACTGGAGGATACTGCGGTTCAAGAGAAATATCATGGTTTATTACTTCCCGTATCGTCTGGTACTGATGAACGACCACGTGTGCATGGATAGCAGGTCGCAAGCACGACTCCCACATCAGGTAAATATGAGCTTACAAACTTGGCAAGCCGGTTAAACTTTGTGGAGTACTGCTTTACGGTCATACTGCCTTGACGTAGCTGCACAAACTCGTTCTTCTTCTGCCGACGAACGGAAGGGGGTATCAACTCCTCTTCGAACGCACCACGGAAGGTAGACCATGCGATCGTCTCCTCTTCATCGTCAACTGGAAGAGATCTTCGATGCACGTCCCACCAATCGTGCGCGTTCAAGCAAAGCTGTAGTTGGGCACACGCGACACGTTTTTGCTCGGGTACCTCTAGCAGTTTGAAGTGATCCTCAAGCTCTGCCAACCAATCTAGAGCCACGATTGGGTCTTCAGTCCCCTTAAATGGCGTGTTGCAGACATTTTTGAAGTTGGCAAAGTCGAAGGTAGTCGTATCCTTCTTCTTTAGAGTTTGAGGTATTTCGACTTCAGGCGTGGGTTGCTCTACCGATGTCGTTGCTGTTGCCGCGGATTGGTTGGAGGCTAAGATTTGCACGATCTGTTGTAGGGTATCTACCTGGTTTTGTTAGACTGCAAATTGGGCTTCTAGATTACCTTCAAACTTGCTCTGTCGTTCCTCCGCGCGCTTCTTGGCTCGTTCGTAACGAGCCTCATCTCTCTGTTGGCTAGCCTCAAGCATCCGCATCATTTGCTGAATATGATCGACATGGGATATGGCTTGCTGACTTCGAGAACTTTCCGATGTGCCAGATAACTTATATCAGGATCATAATGTATCAGGATCATAATGTATTATGGACTCATTGAGTCATTCGCTGACTTCGAAAACTTTCTTGGGCTTGGGTTTCACCCGGTGCTAGCGATGATGCTTGCGCTTGAGTCATTCCTTCAAAAGAAGGTAACTTATATCAGGATCATAATGTATTATGGACTCATTGTATGAAGAGTATCTCATTTTGGCCTAACGAGTTCAAGAGTTCACATAGGGATTTGATCGTTAAAGAAACTTTTTTGAGACGAGGGTCAAAGGAACTTGAAGCTGTGCTCTGATACTAATATGTCACGCCCCGATTCCTTGGAATCGATAGTCGTCCCCCGGGCGTGACGTCGTGCATGCCTAGGTTGCAGACCGCACAAGGTTAAGGTATTTTGCATAACGAGCACATATTCAGAGTACGCAGATAATTGAAACACAAAGTTGAAATATGGAAAAGTTCTCTTATTGACAATGAACATCTTTTTACAAACTCTTGAACGAGTCAGAAAATTGCCGCACGGCCTTACAAAAGTGGACTCAAAATGAGATAATCATCATGTACATTACATCCTTTACTAAAGCTTCAAAATGCTAATACCTCCAGATGGGACAATCGATTTTCCTCGGAGCTGCATGAGTTATGAGTGCGGGCTCCTGGGTCTTCAAAATGCTTCTACTAAGGCACGATCGGAACGTGCCGGTTGATGGACTGGAATGAGAAGTAGCTTCAACTCCTCGCAGGATCTCCTTGGTTCAGGGAACCTGTTTCAACGAGGGTCAGTACATTGAAATGCACTAGTGAAGACGAGCTAACCCAACTATACCAATCAACACGTTGTTTATATGAAGCATCCAAGTTATTTGTGGTCTTTCTATTCTTGCCTTAGTTCATTTACAAGCAAGCATTAAATATGAAAATTACTGAAATAAACTTGCCACCGTTCGGTGACTTTTACTTTCCCGTCTGAACCACCTGCACAATACTTGTCATGTCCTTTTCCTGCCATGAAGACACAAGTTAGCTTGCACAGGTTTAAATATACGTGGGGATCACTAGCATGATACCATAAAGGACAATAGTTATTGACGAGGATGGTATGCAACGAAAGCACGTGGTGCGCTACAAGCCATCACGTCAATCACGTGAGACTAAACGTTGGGTTCCGCCCGGATCGGATCGGATCGGTGCCAGTGCCCCAGCGACCGTCCGCAGGAACCATGACCTTGTGCACAAGTTTTCCGTGATCAAACGACATTTATGCTAAGTTATCAATTGATGCAGTTCAAGGCAACATGAGTACAAGACAAGTAGCATGACATGATTTATTTTGCATAGTCTTCCTGATCAGTTTATTTCATGGAAATATGTGTTCTATACATATCATAATTTATAGAAGAAGTATACATTCTAACTTAAATTTGGAGCATATGAAGAGCATTCTAAATGAACTAGCATGCAATAATATAACCGTTCACAAGTTGATTGACAAGCATAAAGTAGTCCAAGTCTATTCCTTTTTATCTTAACAACTTTTAGTTATTATGGTATCGTTTGATCGGGGCAAGCAAGAAGGCAAAATTTTAGATGTGAAGACTTGAAAGAAGGGTCAACTGAATCGAATATAGCCACTCACAAGTTGGTTGGTGAAAGGAAATAAAAGGAAATAGGTGCTTCAAGACTCCGCTCGCACGTCGTCTATTGCACGATCACCTGCATTGCCACGAACAACTGATTAATATCTCTTCTACTCTTTCCAAGCTCGGAATTAAAGTGCAGTTCAATGAACGAAAACAATAAAATCTATCGAAACCGTTCAAGAAAACGCAAACAAATCCAAAAACCAACTCAAAGCACGAAAACAACAGTGAAAACTAGGCAAGAAAACTTGCAGCGAAGATGTCCCTCTTGACTCTGCCGCTAAGTCCATCCTCGGGGCATGGTCCATTGAATATGGGAATCGATTCCGAAGAAGCAAATTTATAACGAGGATAGGATCTTGTTTCAATCTATCCCGATCGAACGATACCGATTTGTATTTCTTAGCCGTGCTCCCCGAATAGGGGGAACGAGGCACTACATAAGTTTACTGTTAATTAATTTTTTTACTAAAATATCATCCACTTTCCCTCTCTGCATACCACCACCCCTCCCCACCGCCGCCCCCTCCCACCTCCGACCGCACACCCCAGCTCAGCCGCACCCCTCCCTCCTCCTGTCGCACTCTCCCGATCAACCATGTGCCCCTACCCTCTCTAGCAGCCCCCTCCCCCCTCCGACTGCGCGCCCCACACCCTGCGACCAGCGCACCCCAACCGTCTGCGATTACTGCCGCTATTGTTGTTGCTCGCTGTTGGTGCGCGTCCTCCCTCTGGCTGTAGGCACAGGAGAAATTGGGTGCTGCCGGAGAGAGAGAGGAGGGGGGGGAATAGGGAAAATATTTTTGTCATTTTTCTTCTTCGATTAACACTGTTGGGACAAAAATGGAGATATGGTATTAAGTTGATGCCTATCAAAAATTAGGGTATCAAGTTAAAACTCGAGTAGTTGTGGGTATTAAGTCAAAAAAAAAAAAATTAGTTGTGGGTATCAAGTTGTAATTTAGCCAAAATTTATTAATGTTGTGAATATCCAAGTGAAAAATTAGTCCATAAAATATGGTAATCCTATCTTTTTAGAATAGGTGGGTAATTTTTTTGCTCGGATAAATTCTTTTGTTATTATTTTTTAGTATTTTTAATTTATATTATTTTTCTTGGTTATTCATTTTTTTAAGAATTTCTTTTTGTTTTTTTGTCTTTCTTCCATTTTAAAGATTTAGAAAAAAAAAAAAATTTTTTTTTTAGAATGACTTTTACTTTTTGGGTGCTTTTTTAGTTTCTTCATTTTTTTTTTGTGATTTTTTGTTGGTTTTTTTTGTCTTGTCTTTTTTAAGATTTCTTTTGTTAATTTTTTTTGTTTCTTCTATTTTTATCTTTTTTCATTTTTATTTTTATTTTTATTTTTATTTTTATTTTTATTTTTATTTTTATTTTTATTTTTATTTTTATTTTTATTTTTATTTTTATTTTTATTTTTATTTTTATTTTTATTTTTATTTTTATTTTTATTTTTTTTATTTTTGTTTTTGTTTTTGTTTTTATTTTTTTTCATTTTTCATTCTATTTTTCAATTTTTTCAATTCTTTGTTTTTTTCGAAACTCAAAATAAGTTAAGTCGTGTGTATGTTCTCACGTAATTAAAAGTTAATAAATAAAATTTAATTATCTAATTATAGTCAAACACCGAAGCATTGGTTGGGTGGGTTCAATTTCTTGGAATAGCCTTACCAGGGCCGACCCTGAGCTCATGGGGGCCCGGGACGAACTTTCAAAATGAGGTCCCATATATAATATAAAAAAAATAAAACAAAAGTAAAATAAAAAATATGCCTCCACCAAGATTTAAACTAGGAACCTCTTGTGTGCAAGTTGTAAAACCCCTATTCCTAGAAATCGTATATACCTTCTTTTAATTATTAATTATTAATTATTAATTTAATTGTAGTAATTAGTGGCTAATTAGGAGAAATAAATTTTTAATAATTTTTATTTTAGGTGTTCGGACACTTAGAGGATTTATGAGACCATTAGAAATTTTTCGGAATTTATTTCATGTAGGAGACCCTTTGAGCAGTTGCTAGCCTAACGGTGTGCATTAATATAATCTATAAATTTTCTTATGAGTATATATATATATATATATATATATATATATATATATATATATATATATATATATATACACAAATATATATATGCATATATATTTAAAAAGAAAAGAAAAGAAAAGAAAAAAATAATAAACTAATAATAATAATAATAATAATAATAATATTACTAGTAACTACTAAAGCAAAACAATAGCATAAGCAGCAACCAATTCCTTAAAGCAACCACATTCCCATTCCTTAGAAGACACAGCCAACGCCCCCCCCCCCCCTTTAGCCCGCGTAAGAGTAAACTTAACCCTCTCTCTCTCTCTCTTTCCTATATATATATATATATATATATATATATATATATATATATATATATATATATATATATATATATATATATATATATATATATATATTTCATAAAATCCTAACCTAAAACCTCCAGACCCTCCTCTTCTCATCTAGACCTAGAGAGAGCCGCCACCGCAGCCAGAGAACCACGCCAGGCCGTCCGAACCAATCCCGACGACCGCGACCTCGCGCACTGCAGATTTTCACTTGAGGTACCTTTGTTCCGGAGTTGCTTTCCGTCGACTCGCTCAACCAAACGCCGTTCCGTCTTCACCGGTATGCTCATCCCTTAACCCTCTTCCATATCTGTATGATAGCAGACCTCGAACAACGTGTACCCCTAGGCGAAAATAGATCCCAAGTTGGCACAAACAGACCAAATTCTGGGATCGCAGAAAACTACGGTGATCACCCATGTTGCCGAGTTCGTATCTCCCACCACAGAGATCCGAATTCGATAATTCTTTTTCGTATGCGTAGACCACTTAACCTAGTTTAATTTATGTTAAATAACCCTAGATTATTAACTGCTGTAGACAGAATTAAATTCGTCACAAAACCCTATGAACCCACTTTTTCCAGATTTCTAAAAGTTGTGAAACGGAGCGCATCCCGCCAAACGGGACCGCCCCACCGTGTACCAAGTCTATCGAACGGTGCACGCAACGTAACCAGACATGTAAAAATTTGTGGAAACTGATTCGGACGTGTGTGCGCGCCGAAATCAGGCCGTATGCGCGGACACACCCCGTATCGTAACTTTTATGGAAGTCGCGCACATTTTGTGCACGCTCGTCAGATTACGACGAAATTTATGCCACTGGACTCATGGTAACACGCTGGTCCTGTGACCCAATTTTCACGCTATTCTGAGACAGTTGACCAAGTCGCCAATTGGCGGGCCCTATGGTTGACTTTTTGGACAAAATTGTGTTCGGCTCATCGGAATCCACATTTGGATATACCGTTGGGTTCGTATTGATATTTAGAGTTGTTTGACCTATAATTTGTCCCATTTAGAGACTGTTATCCTTGGCACACTTTTCGGTGCAAAGTGGGCCACACGTGGACCCCACTTTTACCCGGAATTACCATTTTCCCCTGTGTCCCAATTGGACGAAAGGGACGTACTTTTTAGCTATTTTGCTTATTCTGGGAACGTTGGTGATGTTTATTTCAGCATCCGGAGACATTTGTTCTGCGGCCATAGCTTCTGATCTTGTGTGTTGGACTTCGGGACGTTACACTTTACAGCTTTCTTGCCAGGCAAGATACCTTGCCAAATTGTTGACAGTATTTTGCATGCTTAGTATATTTATATTTATTTATTGCATTTCTGTATAGTTCTTGCATGTGTAATTTTTCTTCAGTCATTACTATGTATTAGATATGTTGACACACGCATGGCACCTAGTATCATTAGAGGACAATCATTAGGCGTATGGGCTTTTAACCACTCTGGTAAACCGTAGTATATAGTTCGCACTATGGGCGTGTGTCGCGCTGGTCGCTACCCCCGTGGTATATCGATTTCTGGAGTCTCGCTGGTCGCTACCCCCGCGGTATGTCAATTTCTGATGTCCATTGACGGGTGTGTGAGTTGTGAGGTAGATCGAGTAGCCTACCCTTGCCCATATGTCGAAAAGTTGTCCTCATTTGCATTCATATTGATTGTCTTGTACAGCGTACTTATATATTTTCTACCTATTATGCATGTTTACTGTATTCAAATTGGCTTGCTTCTATGTATCTTGTTACGTCCCTCTGAGGACCTGGTCCCTTTCCAGGTGTATTTGTTCTTGAGTATTTGCAGGAGCGTAGATTGGATGGTTACATATATTTCGAGGATGTCTTCTCTCCGAGCCCCATGATTGTTAGATGGTATTCTTATATTGTACTTGTTGGTATTTACTTTTCCATTCGAGTTGGTAGTGGATTTGTTTCCATCCAACTATCATCCTTAGATACTCATATTGAGATCTAGTTTTATAGATGTTGGTTATTTATTTATATTGAATTTCTGTGGATGAGATTTAGATTATACCCTGTGACTTGTGATAGCTTTATATCACTTGTGGATTGATATTCATATTACAGCGTACGTATGGGTTTTGGTTTCCATATATTGGAGTTATCATATCCATGCGTGTCACGTCCCAGTCCCAAAATATCGAGGGACTAGACACGTGGCAATGGCCAGCAGCACACACCGATGGACAAATCCAATTTAATGGATCCATCGGGGCATACTTAAGCTGTATTACAATGATCAGGGTTTACTAATCTCATCCACAGAATAAACACATCAATATCAACAAAAAGTATTTAAACAACATCCAGTCACAAGTAAATAAAATCGGGGAACAACCCGATATTAAGTCTGTTACAAATGTTCATTTAAACAGGAATAAAAGAGTTTGTTTGCCATTTAAAAACTGAGCTAAAGAAGCAGATGTTCAGGAAAAGTCCTCAGCGATCACCTCGTCCTCAGGTACTGGTACTGTTCCGAGAAGTGCTCCTATTCCGTACATCTCAGGATAGATATCCTCTGCTAATCCTGGGAACATAATCCAGATCCAGGTCCTCAGGGGACATAGCAAGGTACAGATAATACAAGACAAAATAAATGCAGTGCAGCAATAAATGAAACAATAGAGAAAACTATATAACCACCTATGTGAAATACAAGTTGAGAGCAACACTAGAACTTAGGCTAAGACCACTACAAGCTCTGTGTCGGAGAGCCGGTAGCAGTTGTACTATGATATGTATTTTACTATGTTGTGGCACCATATATATATATATAATCAGCCTGTAGCCTGTGTGTCTCTCCCCACCCAATGTAATCATACGTCTCATGTCCACGATGCCTCATGTCCATGTCACGTAAGATCATATCTAATGAAGTGAGTCAAACTATGTCTATGAATATAATGTCTATGAATATAAAGTCTATGTCATAAATTCTGCAACCTACACAGAATCACTTTGAATATTTCAGGAAGATTCTGTCTCATGATTCGTGTCAGGTGTCCTGGGTATAACATACTTGATAAAACAAGTACGAGAATATAAAGGGTGTCGATATCCATCTCTAGGTTACGTTACACAACTCTGCATACAGTGTTGGCACCCGACTATTAATCGGACGCTAAATAAGTCATACGGTCCTAGGTTTAAGCATGTATAACAAGTATATATGTCAAGAAAATAAGTAGCAAACTGCAGGATTTGGCAAGGTACACTTGCCTGGGGTTGGAATACCAACAGCTGTCCCGGTATCAGTGGGTCCTGTAGATACTCCTCCAAAAGCTGAAATAGACATTACCAACAATCTCAGAAAATATGAAATAGCTAGAAATGCCTGTCCTTAAGTCCAATTTGGACAGAAGGGCACAAATGACAATTTCAAGTCAAAGCGGGGTCCACATATGGGCCGCTTTGCACCGAAAAATGTGTCAGGGTCAAAGGTCTCCAAATTTGTCCAACTTAGTGTCAACAAGTCAGGAATGATGATACGAACCCAACGGAACTTTCGGAATTGGATTCCGATGAGCCGATCACAAAATTGTCCGTCAAGTGGAGCCATGTGGCCCACGATACACGATTTTGTCAACGTTCTCAGAATCGAACCAAATTTGGGTCATAGGACCAGCGTATTGCTACGAGTCCGATGGCGCAAGTTTCATTTTGATCCAATGTGTGTACACTAAGTTACAGCAAGATCCAGAAAGGACGAATATGGGGCATTGTCGGCGGATATGCGTTGATTCCGGTGTGCACGCACATCCAAATCAACTTTTGCGAAATCCTGCACGTCCGTATCGACGACGCGTACGTATCGGTGAAGACCGCATGCGACCAAGTCGTCCCGTTTGGCGGGACGTACTCAGTTTCGCGGTAAAACAGGGCGTTGGTTTTCCTGTTTTTGGATCGCGGTTCGCGATCGCCACAGGACGCGATGCACCGAGCGGGTTGTACGGGCATCGAGAGGGTCACGCAGGGTTCGCGTTGCAACAGACGAAACAGAAAATGGGGCAGCGAGGAGAGAGAAATGGGTACCTAAACAGGGCTCCAAAAAACTGTAATTCTCGTATCCGTGTGGTCTCGACACGATCTGAGTCGTGTCCGGGCCGTGTCCTGGGTAGGGCTACGGCTAGGGCTAGGGCTAGGGGCTGCTGCTCGGGTCGGCTGGGCTCGCCGGAGGGAGGCAGCTCGACGGAGGCTGTGTTGGGCGGAGGGAAGCGGCTGGCTGAGGCACTGGTCGGAGTCGGCCGGGGCTCGTCGACGGAGCGGGGAGGAGGTCGAGCGGGGTCTGGGTGAAGGCGACGGCGACTGGTTCTAGAGGAGGACGACTTCGAGGGAGGTTCTGCGAGGCTGGACGAGTAGGCGGCTGGGGACGGGTGCTCCGGTGGTCGGCTGTGGACGAAGAAGGACGGCGCAGAGAGGGGAGGGAGAACTCGGGCCGGAGGGAGGATTATATAGAGGGGGAAATGGAGGAGGACGGACGGCGGTTCAAGGGGAGGCAAAGAGGAAGGGCTCGGGGGTTGGAGGGAGACGAAGAGGTAGCGTCGCCGGCAGCCACGGCGGCGGAAACGGCCGTCGGGAGGAGAGGAATCGGGAGAGGAAAGAAGAAAGGGTTTGGTTTCCATACGGGTCGGATCTTAAGCGGGTCGGGTCGAACCCGGATCCGACCCGCTAAGATTGGGTTGGGTTGGTTCGGTTAGACCGGCCGGTTCGGGTCAATTGGTTTGGTTTAATTTCGGTTTAAGTGAACCGGGTTCAGGTTTAATTAGGTTTAATTTAAACAATAATTTTTAGGGCTTTAAAAATACTTCTGGGGTCCAATAAATTCCAGAAAAATTACCCTATGTCGAGATTTTTATTTTATACTAGAAAATATATTTTTCATAATATTTTAATATTATTTAACATTATTTAAAAATTATTTAAATTTAAAATACCTTAGTTTTAATTAATAAAAATCCCAGAAAAATTCCAAAAAATTGTGAAAAATCCAAATTAAAAATTCGTAAAAATCAGGGAGTTTACAATCTACCCCCCTTAAGAGGATTGCGTCCTCGCAATCAAAGAATAATCGGTCAACAAAGATGACACGGTTGCAAACATTGTTCGAAGCACTTCATAATCGAGGAGAATCAAGGTTTTAAGAAGAACACGTAGGAAAAATTATTTCCCTAAGCGATATAAGTTATGCAATTTTTCGAATGAAGGAAATCTAGAAAATTACAGTTTTTAGAAAATCAGCTTATCCTTCAAAAACATATTAGACTAACAATTATAAAATATTCTAGGTTATCAATTATAAAACATATTAGGTTAACATTAATTAGCAAGTTAAGACTATCAGGTAAAGTCTAAGGTCACGAACCAACGGGCACGAACTAAAGCAAATCTAAAAACATATACTATAAAAACTTACGCACATTAGCTACTCCATGAATCTGCGCGTCTTCCAAGGTCATCGCGAAAGCTTGTCCGCGTCCTTGTGGTGGATTCCTCTGCTGCTGCTGGGCCTGTTGGAAGAGTGCTGCTTGTGGTGCCAAGGGTGGCCTCGGCTGATACCCTCCTGGGGCAGGTAGAGTTTGTTGGTTTGTCCTTGGTGCTCCTCCTTGATGCTGAGGACAATCCTTGGCTAAGTGTTGATTGGTTCCGCAAATCAAGCATAATTCCAACTTGCGTCTGCAGTCCTTCTCAATATGGCCTACCTTGACACAGTATTGACATGTAGGTAATGTCTGCGGGGAGGCTCTGGGTGGCTGGTGTATGTGAGGTCTCTTTGCAGCTTCTTCTTGTGGTGCTTTGGTTGATGTGGAAGACCGTTTCAGACTGGTCTATCTCCTGGTGACGCGTTCCATTTGTCGGGCTGCAGCGAGAACGTCCGAGTAAGAGGTAGGTGCGACGGATCCGATGAGTCTCTGTAGCTCGAAGTTTAGTCCATCGAAGAACTTCTCAGCCTTCTCTTCTTCTATGGGGATCAAAGTAGGGGCGAAGCGACTTAGACAAATGAATTCTGCGTTGTACTCCTCCACTGTCATACTGTCCTGAGTGAGGCGATTGAACTTGTCCCGAAGTTCTGATCGTGCGATAGCCGGAATGTACATCTCCTGAAAGAGTCTGGAAAACTCTTCCCAAGTGACTCGGTCTGGTCCGAGCCTGGTCTCTTCAGATAGCCACCAGTGATGAGCATTGTCCGTCAACTGCATTCTAATGATGGTCATCCAATGTTCTCTTGGAAGCTCAGCTGCTTCCAACTGGTGTTGTATGTTGGTGAGCCACTCATGAACTTTGGTTGGTCCCTCCTTGCCAGAAAAGGTACGGGGCTTGAGCTGACAAAAATTAGTGATAGAACCCATCGCTGGTCGCCTGGCTTGTGGGTTCGCCTGCTCCAATGCGGTTACTAGGCTGGTCCTCAAATACTCTGCCTCGTGACGCTGAGTCTCTTGATAAATTTATTGTTGGGCTTGCATCATTGCGTAGATCATTTAAAATATCTGTTGCCCGTCCATAGGTTGCCCTTGTGGAAATACAGGCATCGGTGGAACGAACTGCGGAGGCGGCGAAATATTGTCACGCTGGAACCTGGAAGTATACTGGCCCGCTTGATTGCTTTGAGTTAATTGTCCTCGCTCTTCGGGTGTCACTCCTTCATCATAAGTAACCACAGCATCGTGTGGTGTACCCAAGGGATTTTTGTCTCCGATTCTTGGATCCATTACTCTGCATCAAAAATAATCTATAAGAGGCGCACAGGAATCAAGGCAAGATGCAAGTCAAAAATTAATTCGAATACGATATAGATATCAAGAACGATTCAAGCAAGTGGATGAGATCCTAAAAAACTTATCCTATTTTTATAGCAGGCCTGTTCGGTCCCTAAGTTGAAACCGAACAATTTAGTCGTTGACCTGCATGGGCCACCACAAAAACCATGTCACGCCCCAATCCCAAAATATTGAGGGACTAGACACGTGGCAATGGCCAGCAGCACACACCGATGGACAAACCCAATTTAATGGATCCATCGGGGCATACTTAAGCTGTATTACAATGATCAGGGTTTACTAATCTCATTCACCGAATAAACACAATAATATCAACAAAAATTATTTAAACAACATCCAGTCACAAGTAAATAAAATCGGGGAACAACCCGATATTAAGTCTGTTACAAATGTTCATTTAAACAGGAATAAAAGAGTTTATTTGCCATTTAAAAACTGAGCATAGAGAAGCAGATGTTCAGGAAAAGTCCTCAGCGATCACCTTGTCCTCAGGTACTGGTACTGTTCCGAGAAGTGCTCATGTTTCGTACACCTCAGGATAGATATCCTCTGCTAATCCTGGGGACATAATCCAGATCCAGGTCCTCAGGGGACATAGCAAGGTACAGATAATACAAGCCAAAATAAATACAGTGCAGTAATAAATGAAACAATAGGGAAAACTATATAACCACCTATGTGAAATACAAGTTGAGAGCAACACTAGAACTTAGGCCGAGACCACTACAAGCTCTGTGTCGGGGAGCCGGTAGCAGTTATACTATGCTATGTATTTTACTATGATGTGGCACCATATATATATATAATCAGCCTGTAGCCTGTGTGTCTCTTCCCACCCAATGTAATCATACATCTCATGTCCACGATGCCTCATGTTCATGTCACGTAAGATCATATCTAATGAAGTGAGTCAAACTATGTCTATGAATATAATGTCTAAGAATATAAAGTCTATGTCATAAATCCTGCAACCTACACAGAATTACCTTGAATATTTCAGGAAGATTTTGTCTCATGATTCGTGTCAAGTGTCCTGGGTATAACATACTTGATAAAACAAGTACGAGAATATAAAGGGTGTCGATATCCATCTCTAGGTGACGTTACACAACACTGCGTACAGTATTGGCACCCGACTATTAATCGGATGCTAAATAAGTCACACGGTCCTAGGTTTAAGCATGTATAACAAGTATATATGTCAAGGAAATAAGTAGCAAACTGCAGGATTTGGCAAGGTACACTTGCCTGGGGTTGGAATACCAACAGCTGTCCCGGTATCAGTGGGTCCTGTAGATACTCCTCCAAAAGCTGAAATAGACATTACCAACAATCTCAGAAAATATAAAATAGCTAGAAACGCCTGTCCTTAAGTCCAATTTGGACACAAGGGCAAAAATAATAATTTCAAGTCAAAGCAGGGTCCACATGTGGGCCGCTTTGCACCAAAAAATGTGTCAGGGTCAAAGGTCTCCAAATTCGTCTAACATAGTGTCAACAAGTCAGGAACGATGATACGAACCCAACGAAACTTTCAGAATTGGATTCTGATGAGCCGATCACAAAATCGCCCGTCAAGTGGAGCCGTGAGGCCCACGATACGCGATTTTGTCAACGTTCTCAGAATCGAACCAAACTTGGATCACAGGACCAGCGTATTGCTACGAATCCGATATCGCAAGTTTCTTTTCGATCCGACGTGTGTATACTAAGTTACAGCGAGATCCAGAAAGGATAGATACGGGGCGTTGTCGGCGGATACGCGTTGATTTCGGTGTGCATGCACATCCAAATCAACTTCTGCAAAATCTTGCACGTCCGTATCGACGACACGCACGTATCGGTGAAGACCGCATGCGACCAAGTTGTCCCGTTTGGCGGGACATACTCAGTTCCGGGGTGAAACAGGGCGTTGGTTTTCCTGTTTTTGGATCGCGGTTCACGATCGCCACAGGACGCGATGCACCGAACGGGTTACACGGGCATCGAGAGGGTCACGCAGGGTTCACGTTGCAACAGACGGAACAGAAAATGGGGCAGCAAGGAAAGCAAAATGGGTACCTGAACAGGGCTCCAAAAAACTGAGATTCTCGTATCCGTGTGGTCTCGACACGAGCTGAGTCGTGTCCGGGCCGTGTCCGGGCCGTATCCTGGCTAGGGCTAGGGCTAAGGGCTGCTGCTCGGGTCGACTGGGCTCACCGGAGGGAGGCGGCTCGGCGGAGGCTGTGCTGGGCGGAGGGAAGCGGCCGGCTGAGGCACTGGTCGGAGTCGACCGGGGCTCGTCGACGAAGCGGGGAGGAGGTCGATCGGGGTCTGGGTGAAGGCGATAGCAACTGGTGCTGGAGGAGGATGACTTCGAGGGGGGTTCTGTGAGGCTGGACGGGTAGGCGGCTGGGGACGGGTGCGCCGGTGGTCGGCTGTGGACGGAGAAGGACGGCGCGGAGAGGGGAGGGAGAACTCGGGCCGGAGGAAGGATTATATAGAGAGGGAAATAGAGGAGGACGGATGGCGGTTCAAGGGGAGGCAAAGAGGAAGGGCTCGGGGGTTGGAGGGAGACGAAGAGGTAGCGTCGCCGGCGGCCACGGCGGTGGAAACGGCCGCCGGGAGGAGAGGAATCGGGAGAGGGAAGAAGAAAGGGTTTGGTTTCCATACGGGTCGGATCTTAAGCGGGTCGGGTCGAACCCGGATCCGACCTGCTAAGATTGGGTTGGGTTGGTTCGGTTAGACCGGCCGGTTCGGGTCAATTGGTTTGGTTTAATTTCGGTTTAAGTGAACCGGGTTCAGGTTTAATTAGGTTTAATTTAAACAATAGTTTTTAGGGCTTTAAAAATACTTCTGGGGTCCAATAAATTCCCAAAAAATTATCCTATGTCTAGATTTTCATTTTACACTAGAAAATATAATTTTCATAATATTTTAATATTATATAACATTGTTTAAAAATCATTTAAATTTAAAATACCTTAGTTTTAATTAATAAAAATCCCAGAAAAATTCCAGAAAATTATGAAAAATCTAAATTAAAAATTCGTGAAAATCAGGAGTTTTACAATACGGCGGGCATGCTTACATGTTCCTAGTCCTACGTACTTTTGGGACTGGGGCGTGACATATTTTTGTGGTGGCCCATGCAGGTCGAGAGTATATTGTCTCGGTTACGTTATTGTACTGAACAAGCCTGCACCAAGGAATAGAGTATAGGATCTCATCCACAATTGACTATGATTCGCTCTCCTTCCAATATATTCTATTCGAATAATTGCATCCTGCTTGATTCATGTACTTCCCTAATAGTTCTTTGAGAATAGCCTTCTGCTAGAATATAGGAACCCCTATTATTAGGATAATAATTATGGTAGCACACCTATTAAGAATACAACGAGAATATAGACACACCACTAAGTTTGGAATATCTAGTGAACCCTAGAATTCCTTATCTATAGATTGATTTACCATTACCCCTTGATGTATTATGAGGACTTGGGAGTAGTATAGATACTACTAGAGTTAGTTAGAAGTTTGACCATATTGTTTGACCCTAGTATTGAGGGACTAATAGAAATCCAAGGTTAAATATTAGGGCTGGACCTAACTCTTATGGTGAGATAATATTAGAACTATGAACTTAGATTATTGTCTTTTTAGTAGCAGACAGTACCTTAGGAAGCCAAGAGCAATAAATATAATATTTTTTTTGATCATAACTCGAACATAGCAACTAGCATACCACTCCTTCTTAGAAAACCACGATGCTATATAGAGCCCCCTATTTTAATTTTACATATTGCTCCTCTGCGACCTTAGCGTTCGCTAATTGTGCGACGACTAAATTTTGTTCCTCTATTCTTCATTTTCAACTCGTGCCATCTGACACTTCTGATTATAGACCAAGTGAATTTATTCTATGTTAGGATATATATAGCCTGCTAGGATTATAGTTGTAATTTTGAAATTATGTGCGTAGTAGTTAGAACTTGATGGTTTAAGCTATTCTTGAAGATTGAGACCTGGTGCTTATCCCTTAGTTTTAAATTACGTAATATGTACCCCACCTCAATACGAGTTATATCCCCCTTTCCCCTTGAAGGCCAGTAACTATGCCATTCTTACTATTGACACTTGCACTACGACTTAGGACGACCATGACCTATGTAATGATAGAGGATACCCTAATAAGTACCCAGACCCCTTCTCGTAGACCTTAACAGGAGCTTCTACGGTATCCTTAAGACAATTACAGTACTAGTTTATTGTTATAAGTTGGGTAGTATACCTCACAACATAGTATCACATAGTCTTTGACCTATTATTGAAGTATAGCACGACATCAACTGTATGCTAGCTTAAGACGACAATGTTCATTCAGACTGTAGAACTTAGACGCTATACCCCTACTTTGTCGACTATCGACTTAGACAAGGAACTAGTATGACAACTGTAGAGATTATAGAGTCTTATCTTTTTGTGAACTTGAATTGTTATGTACCTTCTTTCATCATAATCCAGCATATTTATGTTTGTTGTACCACCTTGACTTATGCTGCTATTATAGCCTAGTTTTTGCAAGCTTATTTTTTTCGAGCTTGTTCATGGCATATATATTATTGGGTGCACACAATGATACAATTGTCTAATCAAAATTGGTGTATTAAGGTCTAGCTAACCTTAGTGCGCTTGGTTCGCTCTTCGCATGACTACTTTATGTGGATTGAGATATATGGTAGTAGACGGATATACTTGCCCCTAGACTTGTCTGATATATCGTATCGATTACATGACTGTACTGATACGAGCATGTAAATAGGAAATTACCAAAAATAGGATTTCAATCCACAACTGTCCTGACAACACTCTTTTCGAATTTTTTAATCTCTTTGAGCCTCGTACTTGTATTCTATCACCTTCACCTTGAATTTTTTTATTATTATTGCTCTCCGTCTTCCCCTATTTCGGAAAGACAAAACCTCGTACTGGTATAAGTTGACACTGATAGTACTAGATATACCCCATAGAGCTAATCACATGACTTAGTAACTCTCTTTTATAATTGATTAAGGGCATATCATAGGTGATGTGTTTGGTGTTAAAACTTTGAGGATTGAATAACATGACTAAATAATTAAGGAATAGTTTTCCTAGATGTATAGCCTTAGGTGATAGATGGATAAATTTTAAGTTCGGTAGATTGTGAACCCCTCACCCAAAATTAGACCTACTTGGCTTAGATAGTGAGCCTAAGGCTAGATTGAATCCAGTTAGAAATAGAATATGGTATTTTTATTTAATTTTGCAATATTGTATCACTTAGCGCACCTTACCGTGCTCCGATAATTGGAACACTACACTAGCCACTGCCTTCCTACAAATTCCACATCCTTATCCTAGACTTGCCCATCATCCAATTCTCATCTTTGTACAATTTTCTAATTGTTGGACACTTTTATGCAAAAGAGCATTTAGGTGTCCACACCATTGGACATGACACATGAAGAAACCTATTTTTCAATCATGTGGATTTTTCCATGATTTTTGGGATGTGCAACGCGCAACATCGTCCACCCCTTTAAACTTAGCCTTGCATTTTAAACAATGCAAATCTTATACCACCCTTGACTTTCTACCATGGCTTAGTTTTAATTTCGAGGACAAAATATTTATAAGTTGGATAGAATGTAAAACCCCTATTCCTAGAAATCGTATATACCTTCTTTTAATTATTAATTATTAATTTAATTGTAGTAATTAGTGGCTAATTAGGAGAAATAGATTTTTAATAATTTTTATTTTAGGTGTTCGGGCACTTAGAGGATTTATGGGACCATTAAAAATTTTTTGAAATTTATTTCATGTAGGAGACCCCTTGAGCAGTTGCTAGCCTAACGGTGTGCATTAATATAATCTATAAAATTTTTTATGAGTATATATATATATATATATATATATATATATATATATACACAAATATATATATGTATATATATATATATATATATATATATATATATATAAAAAGAAAAAGAAAAAGAAAAAGAAAAAGGAAAAGAAAAGAAAAGAAAACTAATAATAATAATAATAATATTACTAGTAACTACTAAAGCAAAACAATAGCATAAGCAGCAACCAATTCCTTAAAGCAACCAAATTCCCATTCCTTAGAAGACACAGCCAACGCCCCCCCTTTAGCCCGCGTAAGAGTAAACTTAACCCTCTCTCTCTCTCTCTCTCTCTCTCTTTCCTATTCCTATATATATATTTATCTTTCATAAAATCCTAACCTAAAACCTCCAGACCCTCCTCTTCTCATCTAGACCTAGAGAGAGCCGCCACCGCAGTCAGAGAACCCCGCCAGGCCGTCCAAACCAATCCCGACGACCGCGACCTCGCGCACTGCAGATTCTCACTCGAGGTACCTTTGTTCCGGAGTTGCTTCCCGTCGACTCGCTCAACCAAACGTCGTTCCGTCTTCACCGGTATGCTCATCCCTTAACCCTCTTCCATATCTGTATGATAGCAGACCTCGAACAACGTGTACCCCTAGGCGAAAACAGCGTCCAAGTTGGCGCAAACAGACCGAATTCTGGGATCGCAGAAAACTGCGGTGACCATCCATGTTGCCGAGTTCGTATCTCCTACCACAGAGATCCGAATTCGATGATTCTTTTTGGTATGCGTAGACCACTTAACCTAGTTTAATTTATGTAAAATAATCCTAGATTATTAACTGCTGTAGACAGAATTAAATTCGTCACAAAATCCCACGAACCCACTTTTTTTAGATTTCTAAAAGTTATGAAACGGAGCGCGCCCCGCCAAACGGGACCGCCCCACCGTGTACCAAGTATACCGAACGGTGCACGCAACATAACCGGACATATAAAAATTCGTAAAAACTGATTCGGACGCGTGTGCGCGCCGGAATCAGGCCGTATCCGTTGACACATCCCGTATCATAACTTTTGTGGAAGTCGCGCACATTTTGTGCACACTCGTCAGATTGCGACGAAATTTGTGCCACTAGACTCGTGGTAACGCGCTGGTCCTGTGACCCAATTTTTACGCAATTCTGAGACAGTTGACCAAGTCGTCAATTGGCGGGCCCTACGGTTGACTTTTTGGGCAAAATTGTGTTCGGCTCATTGGAATCCACATTTGGGCATACTGTTGGGTTTGTATTGACATTTAGAGTTGTTTGACCTATAATTTGTCCCATTTAGAGACTGTTATCCTTGGCACGCTTTTTGGTGCAAAGTGGGCCACACGTGGACCCCACTTTTACCCGGAATTACCATTTTCTCCTGTGTCCAAATTGGACGAAAGGGAAGTACTTTTTAGCTATTTTGCTTATTCTGAAAACGTTAGTGATTGTTTATTTCAGCATCCGAAGACATTTGTTCTACGGCCATAGCTTCTGATCCTGTGTGTTGGACTTCGGGACGTTACACTTTACAGCTTTCTTGCCAGGCAAGATACCTTGTCAAATTGTTTACAGTATTTTGCATGCTTAGTATATTTTTGTTTATTTATTGCATTTCTGTATAGTTCTTGCATGTGTAGTTTTCCTTCAGTCATTACTATGTATTATATATGTTGACACACGCATGGCACCTAGTATCATGAGAGGACAATCATTAGGCGTATGGGCTTTTAACCACTCTGTTAAACCTTAGTATATAGTTCGCACTACGGGCGTGTGTCGCGCCGGTCGCTACCCCCGCGGTATGTCAATTTCTGGAGTCTCATTGGTCGCTACCCCCGCGGTATGTCGATTTCTGATGTCCATTGACGGGTGTGTGAGTTGTGAGGTAGATCGAGTAGCCTACCCTTGCCTATATGTCAAAAAGTTGTCCTCATTTGCATTCATATTGATTGTCTTGTACAGCGTACTTATATATTTTCTACCTATTATGCATGTTTACTGTATTCAAATTGGCTTGCTTCTATGTATCTTGTTACGTCCCTCTGATGACTTGGTTCCTTTCCAGGTGTATTTGTTCTTGAGTATTTGCAGAAGCGTAGATTGGATGGTTATATATGTTTCGAGGATATCTTCTCTCCGAGCCCCATGATTGTTAGCTGGTATTCCTATATTGTACTTGTTGGTATTTACTTTTCCATTCGAGTTGGTAGTGGATTTGTTTCCATCCAACTATCATCCTTAGATACTCATATTGAGATCTAGTTTTATGGATGTTGGTTATTTATTTATATTGAATTTCTGTGGATGAGATTTAGATTATACCCTGTGACTTGTGATAGATTTATACCACTTGTGGATTGATATTCATATTACAGCGTACGTATGGATTTTGGTTTCCATATATTGGAGTTATCATATCCATGCGGCTGGCATGCTTACGTTTTCCTAGTCCTACGTACTTTTGGGACTGGGGCGTGACACAAGTCTAATGTAATAACCATTACACTACAATTGCTTTGTGATAAGAAGGGCCCATGGTATATACTAGTTCTATTTTTGGTACAAAATTATTTATATATTTAAACAAATTTTTTTTTGGACCTCATGGCCTATGGGGTCCTGGACGGTCATACTGTCCGTCCTGGACCAGGGCTGACCCTGAGCTTTACAAGTTACTAGTGAACATAATTTCCTACCAAACGTCCACTAAGAGCATCTCCAACCCTGTTGTGAGTTTGGGAAAATGATTGCCACATAGGAATCACAACTTCTAATTTCAAAAATTCATCTCCAATGCAAATGTGAAGTTGACATGGCAATTAGGGGAGAGCTTAAACCGGTTTTAAACTGAAAATCGGACCGAACCGAACCGAGTTAGCAATTCGGTTCGGGTCCAAAATATTTTGGGTCGGATTAGGTTATCAAAAATCAATATCTCGATTATCGAGTCGGTGTTCGGTTATTGGGTTTCGGTTTGAAATCGAAACTGATTTACAATGTAAATTTACATCTATAGCCTTACTCATAACCCTAAGTATATATAATAACAAAACTCTCTCTCTTCTCTCATTCCCACTGACGACCGTCGCTCTTTAAAGTCTAAACCCCTCTCTGGCTCTCTGTCACTCTGAGTCTCCTCTTCAGTATTCACCACCACAGACGAGTCAGACGACCACCGCATCCCCTCTCGGCCTCTCCTGATTGGAGTCCGAACCCTGTTCCTAGATCTGAGCTAGATCTGATTCCGCGGCTCTCTCTAGTCTCTCCAACTCCATCTAACCTAGATCTAACACATCAGCTCTCTCGATCTTACCTAGATCTGTCCAGATCTAAGATCTAACCTAGATCTGGTAAGAAATTACCATAATATCTCATTCTTCTTTTTTTGTAAATATTTATTTATTTAATTTATTTTTTTTATTTTTTTGTTATTTTCTTGTTTCATCTTTGGTGCAGGGCTTATTCTCTGGCATAGGATTAAAGATTGGGCTGATCTGAGCCACATTTATCCCTAGATCTAGCAGGAATACAAATATGTAAGTTTTTATTTATATATATGTTTTAATTTTATTGTGCCATTGTGGTATACAGACCTAGATATCAGAACTGGTCTTCAGATCTGACCAGTTTCGTTAGTGAATGATTGATCTTGAATATGTACTCACTAACTGCTCACTCAGATATGACTTAGTGGCTTTGTATAATTGTATTTAGAATATTTAATGGTCATCGTATGGTTATTTTACACTTTCAATTAATTTGTTATTTTCTTGCATGAATGATGGAACTCGAAGCAACATTGTTCTTGTTCTCGCTTGCAGAACTCACTACTCACTACTCATTCACTGTAAGTAACCCTGTTACCTGGCCCCTTTCTCTTGTTGTCTCGTTCTGGAATATGTATTTTGCATCATTGAATATGTAGGACGTTGCAAAAAAAGAGAGCTTATGTTTGCTTCCAAAAGAATGATTATGCTTATGTTAATTGTTTCCTGCCAAAAAAAATACAGGGTTGCCAAAAAAAATACAGGGTTGCCAAAAAAATTGCTTATAGTTTACTCATTATTGTGTTATGTTATAGAAATACATCTGTTATTTGTATTTTGGTACTTTGAACTTTGAAGAGTAAAGATTATGTCTAATTGATAATTTCTGTACATCTGTTATTTGTATTTTGGTACTTTGAAGAGTAAAGATTATTTGCATTTTGGTACATCATTGAATATGCAATCATGCAGGGTTGGTAAATCATGATCCACCCTTTTTGGTACATCATTGAATTTTTGGTACATCATTGAATTTTTTGGTACATTGATCATTGAATATGCAGACACTGCTTTTTGGTACATCATTGAATTTTTTATTCTGGCATATTGATTAGTTTTTATACATTTTGACCTAATATATCTGTGTTGCACTCTGTGAGTCTGTAATGGGACTATCTTTATCTGCACTATGATTCTGCTATTCTGGCACATTGATTAGTGACTAAGACACTGTATTTTGACTTAATATATTTATACACTGTATAGTGCATTCTACGGTCTGCACTCTAATTCTGCACATTGATTAGTGAGTCAGTGACTAAGACACTGCTTTTTGGTACATCATTGAATTTTTTATTCTGGCACATTGATTAGTTTTTATACATTTTGACCTAATATATCTGTGTTGCACTCTGTGAGTCTGTAATGGGACTATCTTTATCTGCACTATGATTCTGCTATTCTGGCACATTGATAATTGATTAGTGACTAAGACACTGCATTTTGACTTAATATATTTATACACTACATAGTGCATTCTGCAGTCTGCACTCTAATTCTGCACATTGATTAGTGAGTCAGTGACTAAGACACTGCTTTTTGGTACATCATTGAATTTTTTATTCTGGCACATTGATTAGTTTTTATATATTTTGACCTAATATATCTGTGTTGCACTCTGTGAGTCTGTAATGGGACTATATTTATCTGCACTATGATTCTGCTATTCTGGCACATTGATTAGTGACTAAGACACTGCATTTTGACTTAATATATTTATATACTGCATAGTGCATTCTGCAGTCTGCACTCTAATTCTGCACATTTATTAGTGAGTCAGTGACTAAGACACTGCTTTTTGGTACATCATTGAATTGGCACATTGATTAGTTTTTATACATTTTGACCTAATATATCTGTGTTGCACTCTGTGAGTCTGTAATGGGACTATCTTTATCTGCACTATGATTCTGCTATTCTGGCACATTGATTAGTGACTAAGACACTGCATTTTGACTTAATATATTTATATACTGCATAGTGCATTCTGCACTCTAATTCTGCACATTGATTAGTTAATCAGTGACTAAGACACTGTATTTTGGTACATCATTGAATTTTTTATTCTGGCACATTGATTAGTTTTTATACATTTTGACCTAATATATCTATGTTGCACTCTGTGAGTCTGTAATGGGACTATCTTTATCTGCACTATGATTCTGCTATTCTGGCACATTGATAATTGATTATTGACTAAGACACTGCATTTTGACTTAATATATTTATACACTGCATAGTGCATTCTGCAGTCTGCACTCTAATTCTGCACATTGATTAGTTAGTCAGTGACTAAGACACTGTATTTTGGTACATCATTGAATTTTTTATTCTGGCACATTGATTAGTTTTTATACATTTTTACCTAATATATCTGTGTTGCACTCTGTGAGTCTGTAATGGGACTATCTCTATCTGCACTCTGATTCTGCATTCTGGCACATTGACTAGTGACTAAGAGTCTAAGACACTACATTTGGACTAGTGACTAAGGGCTATTTATGTAGGTTGGAATTGAGTAAGGGTTAGGTAGCATAGCTATAGGTAACTTAGGTTACTCATAAATGTGTGATGTTTAATAGGTGTAGCACCAACCCAATCAATGGCAACAACTTCATATTCATGCAATGTGCGTATTTCTTAATTTTTGGACTGAATTTTGTTATCATATATTCAAAGTACAAATTTATTATTTTAGATGTCGCAAGAAGGTGATCATCAACCACCAACTAGTTCTCAAGCCACAAATGAGCCTCTCTCTCTATCTAATCCAAATTTGAAGCTTCTGGTTTCAAGAAAGCCTTCGAAGGAAAGAGCTTCTCATTGGAAAGATTTTAAAAAATTTCTTGACCCGGATGGTCGTCCAAAAGCAAGTTGCAACCATTGCGGAAAAGAATACCATTGCCATAGTAAGCTAAATGGGACTACTAGTGTGAAAACCCACTGGAATGCATGTCCATTAAATCCAAAGAATCATGAACCTAGTCAAACAATACTCAACTTTCAATCAATTGCAAAGGGCAAGCAAATACTAACTAGTTGGAAATTTAATCAAAACGAGGTGAGAAAGGCCTTGACACATATGATTATCGTTGATGAGCTTCCGTTTCGATTTGTGGAGTGTGAGGGCTTTAAACACTTTATGAATGTGGCGTGTCCTAGCTTTCGTATTCCGTCAAGATAGACAGTGGCTCAGGATTCTTATGATATTTACTCTATTTAAAATAGTAAGTTCAAAACATATTTGAAAGAGTCCAAGCAAATGATTTGTCTTACAACGGATACTTGGACATCGTTACAAAAAATCAATTATATGTGTCTTACGACACATTATATAGACGATGATTGGGAGTTAAAGACAAAAATTATAAACTTTTGTCCAATTTTAAGTCATAAAGGTGAGGCCATCGGGAAAGCGATAGAGAAGTGCTTGCTAGAGTGGGGTATTGATAGAATATTCACTATCTCGGTAGACAATACGAGTTCCAATGATGTTGCTATTTCTTATTTAAGCAAGAAAATTCAGAATTTGGGAAATGACATTCTACAATGCAAATATTTACACATGCGATGCATTGCACATATCATTAATCTTGTTGTGGTTGACGGCTTAAAATTGATGTCTCCATCGGTTGCTCGTGTTCGAAATACGGTGAGATATGTGAGACATTCTCCTAGTCGATTTCAAAAGTTCAAGGAGTGTGTTGAAGCCGAAAAGATACAAAGCAAACAAATGTTGTCTTGATGTGAGCACCCGTTGGAACTCTACATTTTTGATGTTGAACACGGCGCAAATGTTTGAAAGTGCTTTTGAGAGATTCGTCGGACAAGATCCATGGTTCAAACTAGAACTAGCAGAGAATGGTGGGTTTCCTACTGAGGACGATTGGGCTAATGCAAGAAGAATGTGCACTTTCTTAGAACACTTTTATGAACTTACTTTGCGTATCTCGGGATCCTTATATGTCACTTGCAATAATTTCTTTGACGAAATCACATCCATTGATATTCTTTTGCGTACTTCAAAGGAGAGTGATGACTTTGACTTATCTCTCATGGCCGACAAAATGAGAGAAAAATATCAAAAGTATTGGGGGGACATTGAGAAAATGGATATGATGATATTTATTGCACCAATTCTTGATCCTCGACATAAGTTGGAATACGTGGAATATGCTCTTGATCATCTCTATGGTCCGGAGAAAAGCGATTCCATGAAAAAGAAAGTAAAAAGTGTTGCGTACTCCATGTTCAATGAGTACAAAAACATAAGCTCTTCTCAAAGTGGTGGTGTTGCTACTAAAAGTGAAAGAGTTGAACCTTCTAGTGCAAATCAACCGGTGCACAACTTACAATTGAAGAAGTTTATGAAAGCTCAATTCAAGAAACATAAGATGGAATTGGGTGGTGGTGATACTAAATCAGAGTTTGATTGATATTTAGATGAGAGCACCGTAGATGATGATGATGATAAGAGTGATGAGTTTAATATTTTGGGATGGTGGAAACTTAATTCTCCTCGTTTTCCGATCCTTTCGAAGATGGCTCGGGATGTGTTGGCCGTTCCCATATCTACCGTGGCGTCTGAGTCCGCTTTTAGTATGGGTGGTCGTGTGCTTGATTCATATAGGAGCTTCTTGACTCCAAAAATTGTTCAAGTTCTTATTTGTTGTCAAGATTGGTTACGTAGGCCTTCTGATCGACCTATAATATCTATTATTGAAGAGGAGTTTGAAGACGTGTATAAAGTTGAAATGGGTTTTTTTTTTCTTATTTAGCGAGAACTTTTTTGTATTGTATCTTTTATTGTGTGTTTTAACTTCTTAATTGTTTTAACTTTTTCATTTAGATTTGGGTAAGTTGACGGTGGAATCAATATCAACGTCAACAAGCGAGGTTTGATTAATTATGGTCTTTAAATTTGGACTTTTGGAGGGATATTTAGGAACACAAACTTTTAGTTGGAGACAATGTGTAATATTTTTGGAAGACTCTTTGAGTCTTTGTGCTAGCTATTTTCTTGCGGTTCTGAGCTTGTTGTTATTTTCTTGCTGTTTTTGGAAGACAATGTGTAATATTTTTGGATACCTGTTAGCTGTTACTGGCTGACTGCTGCTATTTTCTTGCTGTTCTCATCTTGTTGTTAGTTACTGCTTCTGTTGTTATTGCTTGTTATATACTACCTGTTACTGCTGCTGTTTCTTCTGCACTCTGCAGTCTCTCCAATCCAACTTAATGGCTTAATGCTTTGTTGTTCTCAGCTTTATTGCTGCTACTTACTGGGAGCTTTATTGCTGGGGCTTTATTGCTGCTTTTGTTGTTATTTCTGGGAGCTTTGTTGCTTCTGTTGTTATTTCTGCCTCTGTAGTTATTTCTGGGTAGGTGCATAAAATGAAGCCATTGGCGAGGCATAAAATGCAGCCATTGGCGACAGACAATGGCGTGGCATAAAATATAGCCATTTGGTAAATCTATGATGCTAGTTTATTTAGTCTTTTCTTGAGAAATTTACTAACATATTACATGATAAAGTGGCAATGATGATGATGGCTTGAGAATAGGAGAACTGATACTACATTGCATCAAACAATGATGCATAAATGAGCCTTATCTGAGCCACAATTTAGTTTTTTTCCCTTCTTTTTATTGTGCTGTCCAGGATAATCTAGGACTTGATGATGATGACTTGTTTATGAAGAGAACTATGCATTTGAACCTAGGAACTCTTGTTACTGGCAACTGGCAAGGTAGTTATAAATACACTTTATTGGAGTTCTGGAAACTTTTCATGAATTGGCTTAATATAATGAGAAGTTGTGCATATCATGTTCCTCTTTGATGTGGTAAACTTGTCATAAGGAAATAGGATTTCTATCTGTAGGCTGCATGTTTCATCTATTATCTATATGCAAGATACATGTTTCGTGTCTAATTTAACGTAATATCTGTAGGCTGCATATATGTTTGGTATCTTTATTTTTTCTAATGCATAAATCAGACATCTGAGGCCTGAGCCACATCTTATTTCTTCTTCTATTAATTTTATTATGTTGTTCAGGGGAAGATATGAGATTCAGTAAGATGAGATGCACCAGTTTGAAATTGGAGGGCTTATGAATTATATCTGAGCTGTATTAAATTATAAAATTATATCTGATCTGAACGGCCCAATTTCGATTTTGTATTTATAAACTGGTGTTTATGTTGTAATTCTAGAACACATGTTTCATTGTTGTAATTTTTTTTATCTAAACTGGAAACAATATTTCATTTGTTAGAGTGTATATTTATTTAGTGTGTACATTTTTTTTTGTACAATATCAAAACTGGCACGGTGTGTGTAGTCTAGTCATGTGTACATTTTGTTTTGTTAGAATTTTTTGCTTCAATTTTTTTTAATTGAAATTTGGTTTGTATATTTGATTGCCCAGGTTGGATTTGAAGTTATTTGTTGTAAAATGGGCCAAACAATAATATATTTGATGGGCCAAGGATAACTTTATTAGTTGGGCCGTTCAATTAGTCTATTTTATTGGTTGTAAAATGAAGCGTCCCGGCCCATGACACTAAGGCCCATAAACCGAAAAAATCTAAATAACCGAACCGAAATTTTTCGATTCGGTTTATTTCGATTTTGAAATAATATGGTTCGGTTCGGTTCATCAGTTGGTCGGTTCGGTTCATGTTCGGCTTTTAATAATGCGGTCCGGTTTGAACTGAACCGAACCGTTGCTCATCCCTAATGGCAATGACATGACAAGGATAATGTGAAGTTGATTGTCTAGATCTAGATAATGGATTTCACAATGATTTTATTTCACATCATCAATTATGAATAAAAATATTTATAAAAAAAAGAAAGAAATATAAAAGTTGTCTTGAAAGTTGAAAAAATAATTTTTATTGTCTTCTTAATAGTTTTGTATTGGAAAATATTTTTCTATCTCATTAATTTGTGTGAATATAATTTTGTCATGTAAAAAATATATTATCTTGTGGTTCATGCCATATATGAATCACAACACAAAATAAGACTAGGGTTGGAGATTCTGTAAGATACTTGTTCCGTCATTTGGAAAAATATAGTTGTTTCACTATTTTTTGGCAAATTATAAGGGCACTACACATTTTACTCGGGGCTAGCCATTGGAAATTTAGAAAAAATTACAAGTTTGCCATCATGAAAGTTACTTGGGGCTAGCCCAAACTCGGGACTGTTATAATCAGGACTGTCAAAATTTTGACAGTCCTACCACTTGGAAGGACTGTCAAAATTTTGACAGTCCTAAAAATTGTTAGAACTGTCATAATTTTGACAATCCCATTTCCCAAAATTACAAGTTTGCCACTCTCATAGTTACTTGGGGCTAGCCCACACCAAAGTATAAAAGTGAAATTTATTTCTATTTTTGGCATTCCACCTAGACTTGAAGAAACCCTCATTCCACCAAGCCCAAACCTAAAATTGGAAATTGCTAGTTGTGGTTGGAGGAGGATTTTACTTTGGTGATACTCCAAGGAATATTCTTCCAGTATGTCTTCGACAACCTACGATGAATAAGTTTTGCAATTGTCCGAAAAAATTTTAGTTTATTTTGACTATTGTAGGAACAATGCATGAAAAAATGTTCGATGACGAAGTCGGATCGTCCAATTCATTAAATATGCACTCCGGACGTTCCGAAGAACATGTTGGTTGTTCCGAAGCACGTACGGTACGTAAAACGACAACCCTAATTCGATAGTCACGAGTTAGGACTGTAAAAATTAGATAGTCCTATATAAATATAGGACTGTCAAATAATCTACAGTCCTACATTAATAGAGGACTGTCATAAATTCGACAATCCTATATAAAAGTAGGACTGTCATAATTTGGACAGTCCTATTTAAAAATAGGACTGTAAAAATAGTGACGTCAACAAGCGAGGTTTGATTAATTATGGTCTTTAAATTTGGACTTTTGGAGGGATATTTAGGAACACAAACTTTTAGTTGGAGACAATGTGTAATATTTTTGGAAGACTCTTTGAGTCTTTGTGCTAGCTATTTTCTTGCGGTTCTGAGCTTGTTGTTATTTTCTTGCTGTTTTTGGAAGACAATGTGTAATATTTTTGGATACCTGTTAGCTGTTACTGGCTGACTGCTGCTATTTTCTTGCTGTTCTCATCTTGTTGTTAGTTACTGCTTCTGTTGTTATTGCTTGTTATATACTACCTGTTACTGCTGCTGTTTCTTCTGCACTCTGCAGTCTCTCCAATCCAACTTAATGGCTTAATGCTTTGTTGTTCTCAGCTTTATTGCTGCTACTTACTGGGAGCTTTATTGCTGGGGCTTTATTGCTGCTTTTGTTGTTATTTCTGGGAGCTTTGTTGCTTCTGTTGTTATTTCTGCCTCTGTAGTTATTTCTGGGTAGGTGCATAAAATGAAGCCATTGGCGAGGCATAAAATGCAGCCATTGGCGACAGACAATGGCGTGGCATAAAATATAGCCATTTGGTAAATCTATGATGCTAGTTTATTTAGTCTTTTCTTGAGAAATTTACTAACATATTACATGATAAAGTGGCAATGATGATGATGGCTTGAGAATAGGAGAACTGATACTACATTGCATCAAACAATGATGCATAAATGAGCCTTATCTGAGCCACAATTTAGTTTTTTTCCCTTCTTTTTATTGTGCTGTCCAGGATAATCTAGGACTTGATGATGATGACTTGTTTATGAAGAGAACTATGCATTTGAACCTAGGAACTCTTGTTACTGGCAACTGGCAAGGTAGTTATAAATACACTTTATTGGAGTTCTGGAAACTTTTCATGAATTGGCTTAATATAATGAGAAGTTGTGCATATCATGTTCCTCTTTGATGTGGTAAACTTGTCATAAGGAAATAGGATTTCTATCTGTAGGCTGCATGTTTCATCTATTATCTATATGCAAGATACATGTTTCGTGTCTAATTTAACGTAATATCTGTAGGCTGCATATATGTTTGGTATCTTTATTTTTTCTAATGCATAAATCAGACATCTGAGGCCTGAGCCACATCTTATTTCTTCTTCTATTAATTTTATTATGTTGTTCAGGGGAAGATATGAGATTCAGTAAGATGAGATGCACCAGTTTGAAATTGGAGGGCTTATGAATTATATCTGAGCTGTATTAAATTATAAAATTATATCTGATCTGAACGGCCCAATTTCGATTTTGTATTTATAAACTGGTGTTTATGTTGTAATTCTAGAACACATGTTTCATTGTTGTAATTTTTTTTATCTAAACTGGAAACAATATTTCATTTGTTAGAGTGTATATTTATTTAGTGTGTACATTTTTTTTTGTACAATATCAAAACTGGCACGGTGTGTGTAGTCTAGTCATGTGTACATTTTGTTTTGTTAGAATTTTTTGCTTCAATTTTTTTTAATTGAAATTTGGTTTGTATATTTGATTGCCCAGGTTGGATTTGAAGTTATTTGTTGTAAAATGGGCCAAACAATAATATATTTGATGGGCCAAGGATAACTTTATTAGTTGGGCCGTTCAATTAGTCTATTTTATTGGTTGTAAAATGAAGCGTCCCGGCCCATGACACTAAGGCCCATAAACCGAAAAAATCTAAATAACTGAACCGAAATTTTTCGATTCGGTTTATTTCGATTTTGAAATAATATGGTTCGGTTCGGTTCATCAGTTGGTCGGTTCGGTTCATGTTCGGCTTTTAATAATGCGGTCCGGTTTGAACTGAACCGAACCGTTGCTCATCCCTAATGGCAATGACATGACAAGGATAATGTGAAGTTGATTGTCTAGATCTAGATAATGGATTTCACAATGATTTTATTTCACATCATCAATTATGAATAAAAATATTTATAAAAAAAGAAAGAAATATAAAAGTTGTCTTGAAAGTTGAAAAAATAATTTTTATTGTCTTCTTAATAGTTTTGTATTGGAAAATATTTTTCTATCTCATTAATTTGTGTGAATATAATTTTGTCATGTAAAAAATATATTATCTTGTGGTTCATGCCATATATGAATCACAACACAAAATAAGACTAGGGTTGGAGATTCTGTAAGATACTTGTTCCGTCATTTGGAAAAATATAGTTGTTTCACTATTTTTTGGCAAATTATAAGGGCACTACACATTTTACTCGGGGCTAGCCATTGGAAATTTAGAAAAAATTACAAGTTTGCCATCATGAAAGTTACTTGGGGCTAGCCCAAACTCGGGACTGTTATAATCAGGACTGTCAAAATTTTGACAGTCCTACCACTTGGAAGGACTGTCAAAATTTTGACAGTCCTAAAAATTGTTAGAACTGTCATAATTTTGACAATCCCATTTCCCAAAATTACAAGTTTGCCACTCTCATAGTTACTTGGGGCTAGCCCACACCAAAGTATAAAAGTGAAATTTATTTCTATTTTTGGCATTCCACCTAGACTTGAAGAAACCCTCATTCCACCAAGCCCAAACCTAAAATTGGAAATTGCTAGTTGTGGTTGGAGGAGGATTTTACTTTGGTGATACTCCAAGGAATATTCTTCCAGTATGTCTTCGACAACCTACGATGAATAAGTTTTGCAATTGTCCGAAAAAAATTTAGTTTATTTTGACTATTGTAGGAACAATGCATGAAAAAATGTTCGATGACGAAGTCGGATCGTCCAATTCATTAAATATGCACTCCGGACGTTCCGAAGAACATGTTGGTTGTTCCGAAGCACGTACGGTACGTAAAACGACAACCCTAATTCGATAGTCACGAGTTAGGACTGTAAAAATTAGATAGTCCTATATAAATATAGGACTGTCAAATAATCTACAGTCCTACATTAATAGAGGACTGTCATAAATTCGACAATCCTATATAAAAGTAGGACTGTCATAATTTGGACAGTCCTATTTAAAAATAGGACTGTAAAAATAGTGACAGTCCTGGATAATTATATGAAGTTATTAATTTTTATATTATTTTATATTGGTTATAGGACCAACCTTGTTCAGATATTGTGGTACATCCTGCTGTTGATGTTGATGTGGATAATATTTTCTCAACGGATATTGAATTTGCAACCCATGAAGAAGCATTAGAGTGGTGCAGAGAAGTAGAGAGACGACATAACGTAGTTATTGTCATTGCAAGATCCATCAGATCTCGGCCGGGCCGAAAATATCTTGAGCTGGGATGCGAAAGAGGAGGTGTGTTTAGGGAGCATCATAAAAAAAGGGTGTTGTTGAAAAAAAAATCCCTAAGAAAAACGTTGGGACGAGAAAATATGGTTGTTCATTGAAGGTGTTGATTGTAAAAGTTGAATATGTGAAGTGGATAATCGAAGTTAAGAATGGAAGACACAATCATCCTATTCCAAGGACACTTACGGGTCATGCCTACGTGGCACGGTTGAAGGAGAATGAGAAAAAGTTGGTTGAAGAATTGTTCCTTTCAGGAGTTGCACCGAAACAAATTTATTCTGCTGTGCGACAAAAACAAGATGGGAACAAGTCTACCATGAGGACGATCTATAATAGTTTGGCCAGAGCGAAATGCAATAGTATGAAAGGAAGAATGGCGATACAGCAAGTATTGAAGTTGCTTGGGGAGCATCACTACGTGGAGTACCATAGAAGACATCCACAAACTGATGAACTCCTTTTATTGCTTTGGGCTCATCCTGATTGCACACACTTGGCTCGGTCCTTCGCAGACGTGTTGGTCCTTGATTGTACATATAAGACCAACAAGTTCAAGATGCCTCTTTTTTACGTTGTCGGGTTTACGTCTACGGGAAAAACATTTACAGTCGTTTTTTATTTTATGAAGAGTGAGACAGTAGAGGATTACACATGGGCGTTGAGGAAACTACAATCTCTTTACACAGGTTACAAAGAGCCGTCTGTTTTTGTTACTGACAGAGAATATGCGTTGATAAATGCTATAGATATTGTATTTTCTCATGCGCATAGACTACTATGCACTTGGCATATAAATAGAAATATCCAAGCTCAATGCAAGAGAAAATTTGAAAATGTGGACGGTAAAATTGACATGCTTCGCTTTGAAGAATTCTACAGTGATTGGAGTCTTGTATAGCGAGCAAGTACTACAGACAGTTATGACACAGCATGGTACATGTTCCAACAAAAGTGGGAGACGAGTAACCCGACATGCATATCTTATATCAAAGATACTTGGCTAGAACCACATAAAGAGCAATTCGTCTTAGCATGGATGCAGCTCAAATTGATAGTTTAAACTTTGATACAACTTTTACAAGGCAAAATTAACTCAAAGTGTCACAACAAGGCAAAATTATAGTTTAAACTTTTACAACTCAAAGCCTCAATATCGTCAAAAGTCATATTCAGTCAAACGTTTACAACTTTCACAACTTTTACAGCTATAATATTGACAATTCTCAAAAGTCATATTCAGTCATACTTTTGCAACTCAAAATGGTTGTTTAAACTTCATGGCGCCTCTTCGTGCGTTGCTCTCTATTTTCCAAGAAAGAAAATTCTTCAGCGTTGTCGATTTGTTGGAGTTCGTCATTGATTGTCATATAATTCGAACCCTGGCAACTTACGAGGATTCTTTCCAACTTCTTAACTTTCCTTGCCTATTCATGAGAAATGAAAAAATTTGTTAGCCACAGTTACAAATATCAAACTTAAGGTCTACAAGTAGGCTCACCATCTTGACCAGTGCAGTATACAAGATCGATTTGGCAGGAAGATCTGACGGTACACGCACAATATCCCCTCCGCGTTGGAACAAGGTCGGTAGTCCGATACCGGCGTAGTAGGCGAGGTAGTCGTCGCTGCACTCTGCCATATTGACTGCTGCTTGCCGGTCGATATCTCTAATAACGTGGCGTTGCCACTCGGTGAAGAAGGCCGATACCCAGTTGAACGACGCAGGAATATAGTTTAGCGGCTTTGTCCCGCGCGGAGGAGTTATCATTTTTAAAGTGCGCCTTGTGATAGTTTGTACGTAGCCAAACTGACGGAGCACTCTATCCGGCATATAAGCCTCTACGATTTTATGACAACTGATAAGACCGTGATATAAGACGATTGGTTGCAATGGATGGCTAGTCTGTCGCAAATCACAGTATGGATCCTATACAATCTGCACCACATAAAATTTAGCATAACGTCATTTAGCATAACGTAGTAAATTAATACCAATTAAGTTCAAAATTAGGTCTAAATTTACCTCTTCTGTCGTCATATCTTCGAGTGCATGGCGTAGGGCGGCCAATGTGTGAGAACGTTTGGCATCTTCCTTACTTGGCTTCCATCGGCACATTCTAGGCAGGTTCTCGTCATACCCTCGGTTCAGTTTCGCCCACTGCAGGGTTGGAAAGTGCTCGTATATCCATGCCTTCATGTTACCAGGTTAAAAATATATTAGTCCAAAAATAAACAACACAATTTAAATTTATGTATACAAGTTGACAAAGATATATCTGTACATGGAGTAGAGTCTGGCATCCGGATATTGTCTTCGAACCCACACGGGATGCCGCACCAAGCTCGCGGTAAAGGTATGCCAGTATACCGCTTCCCCAAGAAATTTCGTCCACCGTGTCAATGTTATCCAAATTGAGGAGATATTTGGCATTTATGGACGTTCCAGACTTATCGGTAATGCCGACAGCCCCTAAGATGAACTGCATATATCCGCGGGCCACATTTTCGCTATTATCAATTTCGGGGGCCGGCTTAGCGAATATCTCCTCCAAATATTTTAGAGGAAGTCCGTAGGACTTCTTGAATTCTCGAAGACTAGTAAAACTAGTGGCATCAACCCAGACACCCTGATACATAATCCACAATATAGTCGTAAAAGTTGATGCTCGACTCATCAAAAGTTTGATTCATCATGGGACGACCATCAACCCTAAGTCCCAATATATGATGGACGTCATCAAGGGTAATCGTCAACTCCCCATTGGGTAGATGGAAAGTGTTGGTTTCTGGATGCCACCGTTCTACAAATGCTGAAATCAGTGCATTATCCACCGTCGTATATGAGTAGCTACCCAAATATTGTATACCGGTGGGACTGATTTTTGCCTTCACATCATCTCCCAATAATTCATACCTCCATGTATTGCATTTTTTCCCGTGGTTGATCACCGTCAATGTCACGCCCCAGTCCCAAAATATCGAGGGACTGGACACGTGAGCAATGGCTAGCAGCACGCACCGATGGACAACCCAATTTAATGGATCCATCAGGGCATGCTTAAGCTGTAGTCTAACAGTAAAATGTTACAAGACTCAGGTTATTCTAATCTCATCCACAATAGATAAACACAGATAAAGACAGGGTAATGCAAATAAAATAAGCTGATCTCAATAAATATCTCGGGAAACAATCCGAGAATATGTCTGGTACAACAGATACAAATAGACAGGAAATAAATAACTGGAAATAGAAATAACTGACTACATACGGCCAATGCTCAGGAGAAGTCCTCTGGTGCGAGCTTGTCTTCCGGTCCTGGTACAGCTCCTGGAAGTGCTCCTGTACGGTATATCTCTGGATGGATCTCTTCGACTATACCTGGGGACATAATCCGGATCCAGGTCCTCAGGGGACAGCAAGGTACAGAAAATACAAGCCAAAATAGATGCAGTGCAGCAATAAATAAGCAATAGGGTAAACTAGATAACCAGCTAAGTGATATGCAACATGAGAGCAGTACAAGAACTCAGGCTGAAACTACTACAAGCTCTGTGTCGGGGAGCCGGTAGCAGTGATATCATGTAGTTATCTAGCTCGTAGTGAGACTTAAGACGCCGGCATAATATAACATCAACCTGTAGCCTGTGTGTCTCTCCCCACCCAATGTAATCACGCATATCATGACCATAACGTCTCATGTCCATGTCAGCGGGATTATAGCTAATGCAGCAAGTCATAATGTCTATAAAATATCTCTGTCAAGTCCTGTATCCTATACAGAATCACCATGAATGTCTCAGGAAGACTCTGTCTCATGAATAGTGTCAAGTGTCCTGGATTCTGGAGTACTTGATAAGACAAGTACGAGAATTATCGGGTCTCGATATCCATCTCTATGTGACGTTACACAACTCCGCGTACGGAGCTGGCACCCGACTGGTAATCGGACGCTAAGTACGCCACTCGGTCCTGGGTTTTAACAGTTAAACAGGTTTATATGCATTTAAACAAGAATTCAGGCAAGTTCTAGAATAGGAATTACTGCTAATGGCAAACTTTACTTGCCCACTGATGTATAAACAAGTCAATGAAAACAAATAGCAAGCTGCAGGGTTTGGCAAGGTACTTGCCTGTGGTTCCGGCTCTGATTTCGGCTCTGACTTCAGTTGGATTTGCAGGCGGTACTCCGGTTGCTAAAATAAACATCACCATCAGATCCAGAAAATATCAATCATCTAGAAACGCCTGTCCTTGGGTCCAAATTGGAGACAAGGGCAGAAACGGCAGTTTCGGGTCAAAACGGGGTCCACATGTGGGCTCGCTTTGCACCGAAAAATGCGTCAGGGTCAATGGTCTCCAAATTCACCAAACTCAGTGTCCACAAGTCAGAAACGCTGATACGAACCCAACAGAACTTTCAGAATTGGATTCCGATGAGCCGATCATAAAATCGCCCGTCGAGCGGGGCTTGTGGGGCCCACGACACGCGATTTCGTCAATGTTCTCAGAATCAAACCAAACTTGACCCACAGGACCAGCGTATTGCTACGAGTCCGATGGCGCAAGTTTTGTCTTGATCCGACGTGTGTACACAAAGTTAGGGCGCGTTCCAGAAAGTACGGATACGGGACGATGTCCGCGGATACGCGTTGATTCCGGTGTACACGCACACCCGAATCGACTTCTGCGAAATCCCACACGTCCGTATCGACGACGCGCACGAATCTGTGAAGACCGCGCACGACCAAGTCGTCCCGTTTGGCGGGGCGTACTCAGTTCCGGGGTGAAACAGGGTCTGATTTTTCCTGTTTTTGGATCGCGGTGTGCGATCACCACAGGACGCGATGCCCCGAACGGTTTATCCGGACACCGAGAGGGTCATACAGGCTTCGCAACGCAATTTGCGGAATTGGAAACAGAGCTACGAGCAAGAAGTTACGCGTACCTGAACTCCGCTGAAAAATCGGGGTTTCGTCGTGTCCGACTCGACACGGACACTGTGTCCTGTGTCCGTGTCCGACACAGGAAGCAGCAATTAGGGTTAGGGTTTTTCCTCGCCGGACTCTGGTGGCTCTGCGGTGGCTCAGGGCGGGGGAGGCCGGCCGGGGGCAGCGCGGTGCGGTGCGCGGCGGTGAGGCGGAGGCGAGGCGGCTCGGGGACGGCTGCGCGGCGCTGGCTGCCGCTGCTGCAGTCGACTGCGGCTGCTCGTCGTCGAGACGAAGGGGGAGGGGAGGAGGAGAGCGGCGAGGCGCGGAGGAGGAGAGCCTGGGCAGCGGAAGACTCGGGCACGGGGTGAGGGAAAACCGGGTTAGCGGGTCCGGGTCGGGTCTGGAGGATCCGACCCGACCCGCTAGGGGGCTGGGCCGGGCTCGGGCCCAATGGGCCGGGCCGGGCCGCGGGCTGGGGGTTTAATTTTAAATAAACATAAAAAAATCAGATTAATAAATAAATAAATAATTAAATAATAAATAATTAAATAAATACTAAAATACTTTTAAGGTGTTTAAAAATAGGTCCGGGGTCCGATAAATTCCAGAAAAATTGTCCTAAGTCCAGTTTTTCATTTTACATCCAAAAATATTATTTCTATAATATTTTAATATCATTTATTATCATTTAAAAATCATTGAATAATTAAAACCCTATTTTTAATTTACAGAAAAATCCCAGAAAATTTCAGAAAATTGTGAAAAATCAAGTTTTGAAAATTTTGAAAAATTAGGGGGTTTACAATCTACCCCCCTTAAGAGGATTGCGTCCTCGCAATCAAAGAATAACCGGTCAACAGAGATGACGCGGTCGCAAGCATCGTTTGAAAACATCACAAGAGACTTCAGGGAAATACCATTTCCCTAAAAATTGAAAGTTTACACTTTCCAGGAAAATCTAGTGAAAACTATAACTTTTATCAAAACCAGGTTGTTATTAACAAGTTACAAATTACTAGGTTGGGGCTGAGGTCATGAACCAAGAGGCACGAGCTACAACAAGACTAGAAACGGATAACTACGAATCACTTACGCGCATCAGCGTCCTCCACAGTTATCGCGTAGGCTTGTCCTCGTCCTTGCAGTCGATTCTTCTGCTGTTGAGCCTGCTGGAAGAGTAGTTCCTGGGGTATCAAGGGTGGCCTCGGCTGATATCCTGCTGAAGCTGGTGGTAGGACTCCTTGAACTTCCGTTTGCGGTACTTTCAATGCTGGAGAGGCTGACCTCGGTACTGGTAACGCTTGCTGGTTACCCTTTGGTGCTCTGTCTCGACGCTCAGGGCATTCCTTTAATAAATGCTGACTCGATCCGCAAACTATGTATAATCTCTTCTTTCGTCTGCACTCGTCTTCAGTATGGCCTCGCTTGCGACAATATGGACAAACAGGTATTGTCTGCGGAGATGCTTCTGGTGGCTGGTGTATGTGAGGTCTTTTTGCAACTTCTTCTTGTAGTGCTGAAGTGGAAGTCCGTTTCAGACTAGTCTCTCTCCCGATGACGCGCTCAATGCGTCGCGCTGCAGCAAGAACGTCCGAGTACGAAGTAGGTGCAACGGATCCAATTAGTTTCTGTAGCTCAATATTTAGTCCGTCGAAGAATTTCTCAGCCTTCTCTTCTTCTGTCGGGATCAATGTTGGAGCGAAGCGACTTAGACGAATGAATTCTACGTTGTACTCTTCCACCGTCCTGGAGTCCTGAGTGAGGCGATTGAATTTGTCCCGCAGTTCTGATCGAGCGATAGCTGGAATGTACATCTCCTGAAAGAGTCTAGAGAACTCTTCCCAAGTGACTCGGTCTGGTCCGAGCCGTGCTTCCTCAGATAGCCACCAGTGATGCGCATTATCCGTCAACTGCATTCTGACGGCAGTCATCCAACGTTCCTTTGGAAGTTCAGCTGCTTCTAGTTGATGTTGAATGTTGGTAAGCCACTCATGAACTTCAGTGGGCTCTTCCTTGCCTGAGAATGTACGGGGCTTCAGCTGGCGAAAGTCGGTGATAGAGCCCGTTGTTGGCCGTCGAGCTGGTAGGTTGGCCTGCTCCAGTGCAGTTATTAGGCTGCGACTCAATGCCTCTTATTGAGCTTGCATTATTGCATAGACCATTGAAAACATCCGCTGTCCGTCCATGGCCTGCCCTGGTGGAATTATGGGCATTGATGGAGTAACTGGCGCCGTTGGTGGAATGTTATCTTGCTGGATTCTCGAGGCATGTTGTTGAGCTGACTGTCCTTTATCCACTGGTGATACTTCATCTTCGTTGGTTACCTCAGCCACTCGTGGTGACGTTATGGGAGTCTCGTCGTTTGCTCGTGAATCCATAACCCTACAACCAAAATAAACAATAAGAGGCGCACAGAAATCAAGGCAGGATGCAAGTCGAGAAATTAATTCAAAGCCGATATGGATATCAAGAACGTTTCAAGTAAGTGGATGAGATCCAAAAACTTATTTTATCTTATTTGCAGGCCTGTTCGGTCCCTGAGTTGAAACCGAACAAATTAGTCGTAGACCTGCATGGGCCACCACAAAAACCATGTCACGCCCCAGTCCCAAAATATCGAGGGACTGGACACGTGAGCAATGGCCAGCAGCACGCACCGATGGACAACCCAATTTAATGGATCCATCAGGGCATGCTTAAGCTGTAGTCTAACAGTAAAATGTTACAAGACTCAGGTTATTCTAATCTCATCCACAACAGATAAACACAGATAAAGACAGGGTAATGCAAATAAAATAAGCTGATCTCAATAAATATCTCGGGAAACAATCCGAGAATATGTCTGGTACAACAGATACAAATAGACAGGAAATAAACAACTGGAAATAGAAATAACTGACTACATACGACCAATGCTCAGGAGAAGTCCTCTGGTGCGAGCTCGTCTTCCGGTCCTGGTACAGCTCCTGGAAGTGCTCCTGTACGGTATATCTCTGGATGGATCTCTTCGGCTATACCTGGGGACATAATCCGGATCCAGGTCCTCAGGGGACAGCAAGGTACAGAAAATATAAGCCAAAATAGATGCAGTGCATCAATAAATAAGCAATAGGGTAAACTAGATAACCAGCTAAGTGATATGCAACATGAGAGCAGTACAAGAACTCAGGCTGAAACTACTACAAGCTCTGTGTCGGGGAGCCGGTAGCAGTGATATCATGTAGTTGTCTAGCTCGTAGTGAGACTTAAGACGCCGGCATAATATAACATCAACCTGTAGCCTGTGTGTCTCTCCCCACCCAATGTAATCACGCATATCATGACCATAACGTCTCATGTCCATGTCAGCGGGATTATAGCTAATGCAGCAAGTCATAATGTCTATAAAATATCTCTGTCAAGTCCTGTATCCTATACAGAATCACCATGAATGTCTCAGGAAGACTCTGTCTCATGAATAGTGTCAAGTGTCCTGGGTTCTGGAGTACTTGATAAGACAAGTACGAGAATTATCGGGTCTCGATATCCATCTCTATGTGACGTTACACAACTCCGCGTACGGAGTTGGCACCCGACTGGTAATCGGACGCTAAGTACGCCACTCGGTCCTGGGTTTTAACAGTTAAACAGGTTTATATGCATTTAAACAAGAATTCAGGCAAGTTCTAGAACAGGAATTACTGCTAATGGCAAACTTTACTTGCCCACTGATGTATAAACAAGTCAATGAAAACAAATAGCAAGCTGCAGGGTTTGGCAAGGTACTTGCCTGTGGTTCCGGCTCTGATTTCGGCTCTGACTTCAGTTGGATTTGCAGGCGGTACTCCGGTTGCTAAAATAAACATCACCATCAGATCCAAAAAATATCAATCAGCTAGAAACGCCTGTCCTTGGGTCCAAATTGGAGACAAGGACAGAAACGGCAGTTTCGGGTCAAAACGGGGTCCACATGTGGGCCCGCTTTGCACCGAAAAATGCGTCAGGGTCAACGGTCTCCAAATTCACCAAACTCAGTGTCCACAGGTCAAAAACGCTGATACGAACCCAACAGAACTTTCAGAATTGGATTCCGATGAGCCGATCACAAAATCGCCCGTCGAACGGGGCTTGTGGGGCCCACGACACGCGATTTCGTCAACGTTCTCAGAATCGAACCAAACTGGACCCACAGGACCAGCGTATTGCTACGAGTCCGATGGCACAAGTTTCGTCTCGATCCGACGTGTGTACACAAAGTTAGGGCGCATTCCAGAAAGTACGGATACGTGACGATGTCCGCGGATACGCGTTGATTCCGGTGTGCACGCACACCCGAATCGACTTCTGCGAAATCCCACACGTCCGTATCGACGACGCGCACGAATATGAGAAGACCGCGCGCGACCAAGTCGTCCCGTTTGGCGGAGCGTACTCAGTTCCGGGGTGAAACAGGGTCTGGTTTTTCCTGTTTTTGGATCGCGGTGTGCGATCACCACAGGACGCGATGCCCCGAACGGTTTATCCGGACACCGAGAGGGTCATACAGGCTTCGCAACGCAATTTTCAGAATTGGAAACAGAGCTACGAGCAAGAAGTTACGCGTACCTGAACCCCGCTGAAAAATTGGGGTTTCGTCGTGTCCAACTCGACACGGACACTGTGTCTTGTGTCCGTGTCCGACACAGGAAGCAGCAATTAGGGTTAGGGTTTTTCCTCGCCGGACTCTGGTGGCTCTGCGGTGGCTCAGGGCGGGGGAGGCCGGCCGGGGGCAGCGCGGTGCGGCGCACGGCGGCGAGGCGGAGGCGAGGCGGCTCGGGGACGGCTGCGCGGCGCTGGCTGCCGCTGCTGCAGTCGACTGCGGCTGCTCGTCGTCGAGACGAAGGGGGAGGGGAGGAGGAGAGCGGCGAGGCGCGGAGGAGGAGAGCCTGGGCGGCGGAAGACTCGGGCACGGGGTGAGGGGAAACCGGGTTAGCGGGTCCGGGTCGGGTCTGGAGGATCCGACCCGACCCGCTAGAGGGCTGGGCCGGGCTCGGGCCCAATGGGCCGGGCCGGGCCGCGGGCTGGGGGTTTAATTTTAAATAAACATAAAAAAATCAGATTAATAAATAAATAAATAATTAAATAATAAATAATTAAATAAATACTAAAATACTTTTTAGGTGTTTAAAAATAGGTCCGGGGTCCGATAAATTCCAGAAAAATTGTCCTAAGTCCAGTTTTTCATTTTACATCCAAAAATATTATTTCTATAATATTTTAATATCATTTATTATCATTTAAAAATTATTGAATAATTAAAACCTTATTTTTAATTTACAGAAAAATTCCAGAAAATTCCAGAAAATTTTGAAAAATCCAGTTTTGAAAATTTTGAAAAATTAGGGGGTTTACAGTCAACATACGACCACTCTCCTGAAAAGTCAACAATTGGATGAAATTATACCTCTATGTAAAATAAACTTTGAACTTACAACTATATATAAATTTATCATAACGTAATGTACTTACCGGATTGTTCCATATTTGGTATGCAATATGATTTTCGATCGACGGTAACATAGAGCAACCGTTTGGACGAGTGTCGACTGGACTATCTGCCTGCTCAGAAGGTCCTGAACCATCAGTAGTCCGATTTTTGAGAGTTTGTGGAAGACTCTCGACATGACTATCTGCAGGCTGAGAAGGTCCTGAACCATCAGTAGGCCGATTTGAAACATTTGGCATGTCCTCATCGGAGGAGGAAGAAGAACCGAAAGAACTAGGAGGAGCACGTCTCTTGGAACGAAGGGCAGTCTTCTTCGTCAATCGACGTTTTCTCACTTCAGGGCGTGCCTCGGGCTCGCGGATAGTGACGCCTGGTTCAATAGTACGCGAAACTGTGCGTTCCTTACGCATCGAAGCAGTAGGGCGTCTTCTCATATCTTCATCCACAGTGTCCTTTCCAGGGGCATGACTATAAGACAAAAAATTAGTTTCTATTTTAACATAATAATTTAATTTTACAATCAGGACTGTAGCAATTTCTACAGTCCTGTAAGTATACAGGACTGCAGAATTTTCAACAGTCCTAATTTTTTAGGACTGTTGAAATGCCTACAGTCCTATATAAATTTATGACTGTAGACAATTCGACAGTCCTTAATATAAAGAGGACTGTCGATTTTCCTACAGTCATAAATCTATATGGGACTGTAGAAAATTCTACAATCCCGCCCGATACTGCTCGACAATGTCGACGATTCTCGACATTGTATGCCCTAAAATCGTGTACAAGACCGATTGAACGTCTAAACTACATCCTAAACTCCGCCAAGGACTTATATGCCCTCATTTGAAGAATGGAAAGAAAATCACTCAAAATTTTCAAAATGCAATAGAATTTTTTAAAATTTTTTGACAATTTTGCAAATACAATAGCACAAGGAGAATGATGATTTGTACCTTGGTTCTTTCGAGACTTTGGGAGCCATCGACAAGGAGGAGGAGGACAGACTTCGGAGAAAGGCCGACGGGAGGGGGGAGAGCTCCGGTGGGGTGGGGAGGGTTTGGGAGTGTTTTGGAGGGTTTGGGAGTAGTGGGCGAGTATGAGTAAAATGATAGGTTAGTGTAAGTAAAGTTTCCTCCTAGTGCCCTTATAAAAAGCCTATTTTTTTTTCCAAGCGAGCCCAACCCAATAGTAAATCCCCAAACCGACTATACGTCGATAAAAGAAGAGTCCGACACAGCTCTAGAGAATTTTTCGATTAGGGTTAGGGTTTCGATTAGGGTTCCGACGTTGATCGAGGAGGAGGAGGACGAAAGCTCGCCACCACCACCATGTCGGTGACCGCCGGCGTGAGCGAAGCTGCGATCGCCGTCCGCGACAAGCTCCGGGGAAAGATCGGCCAGACGAAGGTCAAACGCTACTGGCCGGGAAAGGCCCCGGAGTGGGCCGACGACGCCGATGACGAGCTCCTCGACGACATCAAGAAGTCCTCCTCCGCAGCCTTCTCCCTCGAGAAGGCCTTCCCCTCCCACGAGCCCGACCCCGGCGTCGTTCCCAAGGCCGACGACCGCCGCCTCCGCCGCCTCGCCGAGAGCCGCTCCGAGAAGCTCGACGAGGTCCGCGCCGACCACCGCCGCATCCGCCAGGCCGAGATCGTCTCCACCATCGAGGAGGAGGAGGAGGACAACCAGCGCCGCGACGCGGAGGACGACGACGAGGATGCTCTGGAGGAGCGGCGGAGGAGGATCCGCGAGAAGCTGCTGCAGAGGGAGCAGGAGGAGGCCGCCCTGCTCCCGGACGAGCCCGAGGAGGAGGAGCTGGACGAGGAGGAGGAAGAGGAGTCCGAGTACGAGACTGACTCCGAGGAGGAGCAGACGGGGATTGCCATGGTCAAGCCGGTGTTCATCCCCAAGTCGCAGCGGGATACTATTGCCGAACGCGAGCGGTTGGAAGAGGAAGAGAGGAAGCTCGAACAGCTCGTCAAGAAGAGATTGGAGGAGCGGAAGGTTGAGACGAAGCAGATCGTCGTAGAGGAGATTAGGAAGGATGAGGAGATCAGGAAGAATCTTGAAACCGAGGCTAATATCGCCGATATCGATACTGATGACGAACTTAATGAGGCGGAGGAGTACGAGGCGTGGAAGGCCCGAGAGATTGCGAGGATCAAGAGGGACAGGGAGGACAGGGAGGCGAGGCTGAAGGAGAGAGAGGAGATCGAGAAGGTGAGGAACATGACAGAGGAGGAGAGGAGGGAGTGGGAGAGGAGGAACCCGAAGCCGCAATCTGCACCGAAGAAGCAGAAGTGGAGGTTCATGCAGAAGTACTACCACAAGGGGGCCTTCTTCCAGTCGGAGAACGACGACCGGGCAGCCACCGCTGGTTCCGACGATATCTACACCCGCGACTTCTCGGAGCCCACCGGGGAGGATAAGATGGACAAGACAATCCTGCCCAAGGTCATGCAGGTCAAGCATTTCGGACGCAGTGGGAGGACCAAATGGACGCATCTGGTCAATGAGGATACGACCGATTGGAACAATCCGTAAGTACACCTTGGGCCTTTTTCCTTGTAATGATTGATGTTTATCTTAGTAAATGACTTAGGAAGTATGGACATTGACAATCGGTGTTGTATCGGCCAACTAAGGGCCAGTTTGGTTTGCAGTTATGTTTCATATGAAACTCCTTCGGCGCCAAACACAATGGGTTGGCATTTACTCAAATGTGCCATTCATTTGGGGTATGAAATGGATGTTTCCGGAGCTCTAGCCCAATGAGCGTTCCGAAGAATATTTTAGCAAATGCCCATCCTTCAAACCACAATCCAAACTTAGCCTAAGACACTACAAGTTTACTGGGATAGAACTATGCTGTTAGGTTCTTATGATACGATATCGGTTTATCCGATACGATATATATAGGATGTATATAGGGTGCTAGGTAGTATCTTTTTTTAATATATAGTTAAGAATATAGATTTTGGAACTAGATAGACTTGTAAACATCGAACAAATAAAAGATAATGAGAAATTTATATTAAATTATTGTCCTATATGGATTTAGAAGTATAGACCTTGTTAGAGTTATTATTGCTAGTTATTTGTCTTAGTAGGGTAATGAAGTAATTGTGGGTGCATTTATCATTAATATAACTAGACATGAGGTGATCTCGTCTCTATTTATATTAATGATAAATGCACTCACAATCACTTCATTACCCTCATAAGATAAATAACTAACAATAATAACTCTTAACAGACCTAAACTCCTAGGGTTAGAGCATCATACAATACGATACATGATATATGTTACAATACACAAGCAAATCTATGCACAGAGTTGACAACCTAGGGACAGACTAAAATCAATGTTGTGTCCATATTGCTATGTTGTGTCCATATTGCTGTTTTGGTATCATGTTGTGCCATATTCGTGCATGTGCAACATAATTCCTGAAAGTAGTTATTATTCCTTTATTCATGCTCAATTCTCATATTCAATGTAGTAGTTTGGGACTATGTTTCATGGACTCGGGTACGGGTGTCGGGTACAGATACATATCCAAGAGTCGGGTCAAACTCATAATTGAATGACACACGGACTCGACTAAAAATGATTCAAATTTTGGGTACGGGTACTGAAATATGACTAATAAAAAAATATATTTGAACATGGTTTCATAGAAAGACATCATTCAATTAAATCTACAAGATTTCATAAAAAGACAACTTGTAACTATAAACTAGTAGTAAACTTTACTGAACTAGTTGAATAAGTCCCTAAGAGACCGTCCCTTTAGCTCCCTACTACTTTACTACCAGTCTACCATATTAAAATAGACTATCTACTTCACTACCACATTAAAATAAACTATTTACTTCACTATTAGTCTCCCGATTGTCACCATGCAGTACATATTCCATACCCATACCCATGTCCTATCGGGTCGACACGGGCACATCTCCTTAAAGTGGAGAGTCCGGGTAACATAGGTTTGGGATTGTCTGCATACAGAATAGAGTTCCAAAAATCCAAGCCAGTTCAGCTTCTTGAGACTCAGTTTTGGTCTACCAAAACTCCACGCTCTCAAAAGTGCAGTTTGGTTCCCAGAACAGCCTGCATTTTTTTCTTCTGCCAGTTTTGGGGCCAAAACTGCAGCCCCATCCATGAATTCTCCTGCTATTGGAAATTACTTGTAGTAAGAAGCTCCTAGCTAAAGGGGACTTAATTAACGAATTTTTTTCTTCCCAAGCAAATTAGATATGGGTATCTATCCTCCTCCTCTTTTCTTTTCCTCCTCCTCCTCCTCCTCCTCCTCATATTATTTCTCTTGGTATTTTTCAGGTGGACTGCTAATGGTCCTCTACGAGCGAAGTACAACACAAAGATGGCAGGCTTAAATGCACCTATTGAGAAGCCAAAAGGAAGCAAGAAGTTGAAAGATTGGGGAACCAGTTAGGCAAGGCCTCATATTGCCTATTCTTTCTGAAAGACGGAGGAGGGTTAACATCAGATGCACTTTTTATTTGAATTCTAGAAACTTTATGAAATGTGCACTAAACGCAACTTTATTAGTTGTAATTTTCCCTTTGAGAATATGGCATCTGTAATTCTACAGTTTTACTAGTTATAATGAAATCCTTGTGTCGTATGAATGTTATATGTGAAATAGAGATGCTTTTTTTTTTTTTTTGACTTGTGAAACATAACAATTTTGTTTTTGTTCTCTACGATAATCTGGTCTGCTTAATTGTTGAATTTGGGCCCATACGATATCGGTAGAGGGGGCAGTTGAAAACTTCTGATTTCAATTCCTGTTATCCCTATCATCTCTAGGCTGCTTTGCATCTGGTCCTATTCCCGTCCATTGTGAAGCAAACATAGGATTCAGCAGGTTTAGTATTCTACTCAGACCGCTATTCTTTCTGATTTGTCTGTCATCGACTATGCGAATGATGTTCTTTTATACTCGAATCACTTATTTTCTAGTTTTAGATGTTTATTGGCATAGATTGTCAACTCACTAACCTCGTGCATCCCATAGCAGTTTCACCATCTCAGCTAACAATGCGTGTTCCCATCAAATATTACCTGAAATATTTCTGTTGACATATCCAAGACACTAGGTTGGGTATTTTAATTTTCCCTAGACTGGTTGGTTTACAAGGACACTATGCAGTGTAGAGAAGGGAATTGAACCTCCAGCACTCCAAAATCCTCTCCGAGAAGTTTCAAACTGTTTCTGGAATTATACTTTGGGGCAAGAGGAATGTCCAATCAGAAAATTGAAATTTACATGGATCTTTTTATTCCATCATTTCCCCAAATAAAGATCGGTTTTGCATAGATGTTGTTATCCCGCCAAACTAATCCAAACAATTTGATTTATTTTTCTTTCAACATCTCCCAACTTGATGTAATTCAGAACTCATAACTAGCCACTTTCCTGATAAGAGACTGGTTCCCTAAGTACAATGACATTCATTCTGTAGACAAGTCTGTCAGCTCCATGGATGATCGATTCTGATTTTGAAGTTAGTGAAGATGCATTTTGGTACTGAAATATGTCAAAACCTAACTCCACATTTGTTTTGGACCCCACCTATGAGTATTTTCATTTTCTCTCTCTGGAAGTCGTTTCAATATTTCTTGATTTTGTCATGGCAATTGTGAAAGAACCACAAGTGTTGCGTATCAGTTGATATTGGATGTCTTTCCTTGTGATGCATTTTTACTATTGTTCTTGAGAAACTCGGTTTGTCTATTTTTTTTCTGAACTTTTACTCTCTCAACATGATTGAATTCAATTTTAGCAGTAAGATGATTACGAAAATATGTTTTTTGCCTCCTCCTGGGGTTTATGGTGTCTTGCTTGTATTTTGACTTATTCTTTCTTGTAAGTTTAGTTGAGTAGAAGTCTGTACTATTGTTATGGTTTTACACGTTCCTTGGATATTTATCTGTGCAGTGCACAATGAGAGAGAGAGAGAGAGAGAGAGAGAGAGAGAGGTGGTACTTCAACCACTAGCAGAGGAAATATCCTTTAGGTCTGCATAAATTACGTTCCAAATAGCAGTTTGGCGAGCTTGGGGGTAGAAATTGGAGGGTAGCCCGCTTCTTCAGGAACTTTCCGGCACATACATTAAGGGAGCTATTGAAAGGTGACTGAAACACCAGAAACGGGCACTATCTGAGCTACACGACACTTGCTCTTTCTTGCCTTTTCTGGTTGGCATGTCCTTCTTTCTTGCATGGTGCCTTTAGCAGAGATAAATGATGCTGCATAAGTATCAGAAGTGGCCTTGATGTGAACGAGCTCCTTTAGCTGCATCTTACATTGAGTACTCTTGGACAACATTAGGTGACTACTACTAGAGTAATTATGGATAGGACTTGTGAGGGTTTTGGAAGCGCCTTTGGGAAGAAAACACTTGTCATCTAGGCAGGGCCAGCCTGGAGGGTTGGATTGTTCTATCCGGAGCTAATTTTGGTTGTCCCTTGATCCTTTATTGTGAGCCGGACCTAAGATCATCCGTAACCCCTATCTTTGGTGGGATCACGCTGAACTTGAGGGATTGTACTAGCAGAAGAGGGTTGTCCAAGTCCGAAGCCTTCTCCAACTTACCGCAGGGCCGGCCCTGCGTCTAGGAGTGGCGTTTGCATTTAACCTACTAGTCTATCAGATGGTTTATGAATCTTTAATGGCAGGTAAATAATTTCTTGTATGTGGTTTTGATGTGATTATGTCAACAACAGCAACTTGAGAAGTTTCAGGTAGCTACTGAAAAAAGGTCATATATATATATCTGACTATAGTAAAGTTATTATGCTTTTTATGCTCATTCAGTTTGAAAGTGGAGATGGGGGGTCTTTTAATGTCTGCTTATAAAGTAAGTCAATATTATTGTCCTATATGCTCTTATGTTGATTTATAACCTTTCCTCACATATAACCGATGTCTTGAGATGTCTGAATTTGTGAATTTTTAATTAATCCTGTACAAATTTTGACTGGCTGTACAACAATACGTAAATGTTTTAATTGTATTTGGTAAAATCTATGTAGGAAAAATGTAGGGTGGATGCCCTAATAATAAATATATAGCACATACCATGTACGGTCTTGATAGGTTAAGGATTTACAATATGACATCTGCAACTTTCTCGATAGGGTTCTATAAAGAAAAGAATGGATGCTTGAAAAGTTCTAAGCTAGAGATTCTCAGGACAAGCTTTTTACTAGTCTGTTGTTATATTTCAGAGGACTTTGATGTGCAGGCTTAATTTGGAGTGAAAAGAGTTTTCATATGAATGGATAAATTGCTTTTTGGTTGCACGAGTTTAAATTGTAATCCACATCTTAGTTGTATGAGTTTAAATTACAATCCAAAAAGTAGGTCTACTTATCTGTCAACTAGTCACCTATATTTTATGGCATGATCCTCTTATGCTCATATAGCTATCTGGACTAGAAATTTTGCACGAAGAGGATTTGACGTTAAGTCGACAGCCAGTCATAAAACTGTCAAAGCTTTTGTGGAACTTTTTTATGCTTCATAGCCGACCTTATTCCGATGGGAGAAAGCTTGGTTGATGATATGAATGGACGATGCAGATGATGTTGATGTTGATGTTGAAGGGGATCTTCAACTATTTTCTTAACAAGAAGTTTAGATAATCTGGAACATCGCAGTTTTAAAAGAATACAGGAATTACAATTGACTACATTGCTTGAGATTTGAGATTTTGATAACCTTCGAACTATGTTTTAAAAAATTCTTGATATTTCAAAGGTGTTTTTGTCATGGCTAGAAGTTACTGTTTGAAATTGAAAATACTGTGAATAAGTTACAGATTTGAAACTATGCACAAGCATTGACAATGTAAGATATTCTTCTTACAAATAGTTCTATGGATACAGACATTTTGGGGGTTCCTGTTGTATTATGAAGTGTCTGTAAATATGTGCCTGATACTGACACAGACACCAATTTTGAAGGTTCCTGTTGTATTATGGAGTGTCTGTAAATATGTGCGTAAATATGTGCCTGATACTGACACATACACCAATTTTGAAGGTTCCTGTTGTATTATGGAGTGTCTGTAAATATGTGCCTGATACTGACACATACACCAATTTTTGGAGTATTTGTCCTTCCTAGAAGACAATTAAGAACCATACATAAGAACATCTACAGTGGGAGATATTTCAATGCTACATTTTGACTTTAGTCAAATTTTATAGCACTTGAAGGATGCAGTAGACACTTGTGCATACTTGAAAATTGTTAGAAAGCTACTGGACACTCCAGATTTGAAGTGTGTTCTATCTCCTCTATATTAATTGTTGGGCCCAACAAAAGTAACCAAATAGCAAAAAAAAAAAAAAAAAAAAAAGAGAAAAGAGAACTTTTTTTTTACCAAATAGAGAAGAAAAATAATAATAAAAAATAGGGAGAAAAAAGAGTAGATTAATTTGGAGTGTACCATTGTGTGCCAATATCATGGAGACGTTCCAAATATAGTAATTTATACAATTTTTAATAATTTGAGATATGTATTTAGAGTATTTTCACAGTGGATGCTCTAACCGTAAGGCATAAACTCACCAAATAGCAGGCATTCTAATTTCTGGGTCTTCTCTGGGCTTTTATTGTGAACTTGGTCTATTCTGACAATATAGCATGTGTTCTTTTGTGGAGGGTTTAATGAGTCCAGGAGAAGGAATTTTGAAGCATACAGGTGAGTGGAGAAGCTTCCATATCTAAAATAATGTAGGCCTTGGATTATAAGATGAAATGTATGAATTATAACTCCAGCAAATACTGAGTATTAGTAGAGTGCATTTATTTTGGGGTGTTGTTAAATGGATTCATGTTTTTTTATTTTTTTATTTTTTTTATTCTTTTAGTAAGTTTATCTTTCAATTTTTTTTAGATTACCTTCTTTCTCTTTACCCTCTATATAATATAATTTCTTAAATACTAAATTTTTTTCTACCAAGGAACTCAACATATCAACATATTTTAGCATCCTGAATAATAATTTTCACTAAACTTATTTAACAATATAACAAATAATTTGGAGAGAGACAAAGAGATTAAAACTATTTAGCAGAGTTGAATATAAAAATGGAGAGAAAGAAAGAGGAGAGGAAAAATAAAAATAAACTTGCACCCGATAGCCTGTACGAAATAATTTATTTATATTCCTTGTTGCATGAACTAACGGATAATAACATAAATTGTAAATACCGTCAGTGGTACTAAATGCAACGTTTATTTAAGGAAGAAAAATTATAAATAATTATCCCGTTCTCTAAAAAAGAAAAAAAATTTTTGATTAGATAGACATGCTTATCTTTATGTAATATGATGAAGAGAAGTAACATGATTAATTTTTTTTAAATGTATGTAAATATCTTTATGTAAAATTATGTATGATTAATTTTAAACATTTTTTTGTCGAAGTAAACCGATTACATTAGCTTTACGTAGGAGATAACATGTTTATCAACTTTACATAATCGTCTATTTACATAATTATGTTTTAAAATGTTGACATGTCTATTAACTTTACATTTAAAATATTTTAAAACATGTCCATGTTTATCAACTTCGTTTTTAAAGTATTTAAAAATATGTTTATCACCTTTATGCAGGTGTAAATTGATTAGATTCTTTTTAAAAATGGACTATAAACTTTACATTTTAAACTGATTAAATTAGACATTATTATTTATAAAAAGTTCAGTTGTGGGGGTAGACTTATAGGTTAATTTTTAGAAAAAAGTATATTAAGACAATAAAAACTCCTAAATATAAGAAAAGAGTAAACAGAATAAAAACATGGATGCGTTCAATAACAATTTTTTTTTTTTCTTTTTAAGATCTATGATAATGATAGTGAGATAGGTGAAATATGCTTCAGTTGAAATTGAAGATGGTTGAGGTGCTTGTGGATTGCTATTTAACTATCTAATACTTGTGTAAGCAGGGGAAAACAGAGATGAAAGACTACTGGTAATCCGGAAAAAAAGTTCATTCTGAAGGAAACAAAATGGAACCATAGTTGCTAACTTAATAAAAGGGAAGATCCTTAGGAAATTAGTAAGGGCACTACCAAAAGTTATATAGGCTATTACATGATAGGTGGTATCACTTTTAAATTATAAAAGTGACACACCATTTCAAACATCTAAGTTCTTCTTCACCTCGCACAATTTTTTCTTTCTCTTCCAACATCTTCCTCTTGGAACACCATTATTGATGGCTTCGAACCCCATTATATGAATTTAGAAGATTAAAAGAATTGTGACAGTCGGATTGGAGACAACGAAAGATTATTAGAATTCTGGCAATCTTATGTCACTCCCCGTTTCCTATATACGTATTTGGAACGTATTTTATTTTAGTATGGTTGCATGTGCATATAAACTAGACCCATTCTTTGGTTTAATCTGGTTCATGGTTTATTTTATGGGTTGGTTCAACTCATGAGAACCTTTGGTTCAACCCTCAACCCTACCATATATAATCCAACATTTCTCTCTTTCTCTCCCCACTTCTTCATTTCTTCCTCCTTCTTTTGTTTTCTCTTCCCATTTCATAGGCAAGTACACCTTGCATGAAAAATAGAAAAATTCTCCATATTATTGTTCCATTATGTTTATTATGTGTTTCTAAGAACTTTTACTTCTTGCAGTTTCCTGTTTTGATGGATGGATTAGTGTAGATCTATATTTCTAACTTAGGATTTTATTGGGTTTAATGAGTTTTTCTTGCTTTTGATCTATTAAATTTCTTTATTTGAAAATCATTCTTTGGTACATGATAGAGCTTTCTATTTAGAATATTTTGGCTTTTGGTTCACCAGATTTGGACTTAAAATGAGATTTTTACGAAGAAAACAAGATTTCAGTTTTTGAAGCTTTTTTCGCCATGGCCGAACCTGCTGTTGGAGAAGACGAAGTTCCCATGCGGCCAGTGAGCATATGCGACCGAGAGTGCCATGAGGTCCGAGAGGGTTATGCGGCCTAAACTCTTGCCTCATACTGACAGCATGCGTCCATCTTGTTGGACGCATGATTGCTGATTTGCATAGTATTCTTGAACACCTTGTGCTTTCACTCACTGAACGAATAAAATTTTTGCTAAGTCCTAAAGAACTCCATGCGACAGAGGACCCCATGCGGCACCGACACCCATGCGGCCAGGAGAACATGCGGCCCCTATTTCTTGGACGCATGACTCTGAATCGTTGACACTTATTTCTATAGTTTTGCCTTTTCTTCCTGACACACTCTATGACTTGTCACCTCAGTCACATCAGTCACTTTATGTCACATCTCTGACACTTTATTTTTGTCTGTCACTTCAACACTTGCCCAAGGAGTAGACTTAACCCTGGGCATGCGGCCAAGTGGTCCATGCGGCCTGACTTCTTGCGGCCTGACTTTTCATGCGGCCATAATTGTCATGCGGCCTGATTTCCCATACGGCCTAGAGACCCATGTGGCTTTGCTTGTTTTGACTGATGTCTTCTTGACTCTTGTGACCCAATGTATAATTGGTACTTGGACTCGAATACTGTATCCGTGCTGATACCCCTATAGGCTGAATTATTGTTCATGTTTTAAGGTGCGCCGAGGTGCGACACATCATGTCACGTGTTAAGTAATTATATTTGGGCTGTGCATCGAGAATGCTTCCAAATTCCTGAACGCGTGATATTATATATATGTACATTCTAAGTGCGCTATGGGCTGGCCACCACAGATACTGTATATCATTTGCCTTAGTGGAGTGCGGTATCTGACCTATTATTATGCCAAGCCACTGTTTCAATATAGGAATACTGGAACCGCCAATACCGTATTATTAGAGCAGTGGCCCTACGGAAGACTGGTGCATCTTGTCAGTGCTTGTTTTATTATATTGGTTCGGTTAGTTTATATTCGGCACTGGTGTGATCTGAGGATACTTATTATGCATTATTTCTGAGATAACCTCAGACTCCACAAGAATAGTAAGCCGTACAAATGATTGTCCGACTTAGAAAAAATGGATTTGGTTGTGATTGTATTATTCAGCTAGTAGCCTAGGGAAGTAGACTATCATAGTGTAATGGTTCAACCCTTCTCCTTGTTTGGTTGTAGGGTTGGGCCTTCGCGCTAGGATATGCTAGGGACCTAAGTTACGACACTTAACCTATATATTATTATATGTTTTTCTTGAATTTTTGTTTCTCTATTTCGTGCTTCCTTTGTGGTACTTGCTATTTGGGGTCTAACCCCACTGGTTTTGCATAGCCAGATTTTAAGCCAGCACTCGAGGATCCAATGCACTTTCCCCCAACTCATGGTGCGCACCAGGAATATGGTCGCAGGGGATAGCGAGTGGGTTTTCTTCTTCCCTGCTCATTTTGCACATTTACTTCTTTTGGGCGTTTAGCCACCGGCACCTGTTAGCCAGCTCATCTGGACATTAGTTATTTTTATATGATTGTATTAAATCAGACTGCAACTGATCACTGTCATGTACTTTTGTTACTCTTTCAACTTCTTATTTTTTCACAGATGGACTCCAGAACATTTTGAAAAAGCGTTTGGAACGTCTTATTGCTTTATTATATATGCTCTATGCTTACTGATTCATGTTTAAATGATTGAGATATAGAAGTTCTTGACCATATGACACTTGATTGTAGCATGCACCCCCTTGTCTTATACAGCCGTGATCGTCGTACGACATATAGTAACTTGTACGGGATAGCTGACAATGTTCGTCTTCGTATTCCGGTACTAGGGCGTGACAAGGTTTTAGTGGTGGCCCATGCAGGTATGTTCTTTAGACTTGTGGGGTGTCATGGTCATAGGAGTCTCAATCAAACATGATCCTTCTTGAAACTTTGAATTCGTCCTCTTCAATACTCAGCTTGAATTCTTCCAGATTGATTGTTTCCTTGTTCCTTCTCGTCCTGTTCTTGATGTTTCTTGTGCTCTTCTTTAGGGCTTCTCCTTCCCCCGATGCTACATCAACAAGAGAGGCAAAGATGCCAGTAGGACGAGATCCTGTAGAACCCCATCCAAGGATCCGAGTTGAGCCTGTAGAAGCATGAAAAATATGCCGGATGACTATACGCGGCATATTAGTGCAGAGCAGCGTAAGCAGAGGCCTTAAGAGCCATCAAGCGTGCAACAGAGCTCTTTCCGCTAAAAACGCAGCATGAAAATATGAGAGCTCAAAAGGACCATCCGTGTAAGGCAGTACATCCAAACCGCCTCAGCGTAAACAGGGTGCTTGATCGCCTCCAGGGCGTAAAACTCATCCCCTTTCAGACGCAGCATTAAGGTGTACAAGAGACGCTTCGTATTCTCCGAGGTGAACCTGTCAAACCCTGCAATAAAGATCCTGCAATGAACCTGACGTCTGGACTTCTGACAAAGGGATACGGCTCGACTACCCAGACGACGGCTATAATGATGACACAACACTGTGACCCAGGCTGTCAAATACCGCCATCCCCTTTGCGTAAACTGCTTTTACAAGCACGAAGGGATACGCTGCCTTATTTTACACAGGCAAACACGAGCTATTTTACGTTCTGACAAACCGCCTGCCACATCAAAAGCTGCACTCCGTACGGGGTCGAGGCACGTCTCTACGTCTAAATGCACAGAGCGGTGACAGTTTCTGAAGGCACATCTCTGCGACTGATGCGCAGAAGGGGTTGCAGACCTTCGAAGACACGCCTCCACATTTAATGCACAGGATGGTGGCAAATCTCAGCATTTAATGCAAGAGATTTGATTATATCTTCAAAAGCCGTAATTCCGGCTAAGACGTCCCCATCAGCATTCTGGCACGGTACGCAGCGGCTTCTACGCCCATCCAGCTCCTGTGCTCTCTCGGTCTCTATGACCACTCGGCTTCTACGCCTGTTCGGCCTCTACGACCACTCGACTTCTACACCTGTTCGGCCTCTACGACCACTCGGCTTCTACGCTTGCTCGGCCTTTATGACCACTCGGCTTCTACGCCTGTTCGGCCTCTATGACCACTCGACTTCTACGCCTGCTCAGCTTCTACGCCTGTTCGGCTTCTACGCCTATTCGGCTTCTATGCTGGTTTGATAACCATTTGGCTTCTATGCCATGGTGACAGACATTTGGCTTCTATGCCAACCTCTTCTACACAATGGATACCTACCTACGTGGCTTCTACGCCGTGATCTTCGTAGCGATTATACGCATTTTGTCCCTTAGTTGGACCCGCGTCACACGCTCATTCAAAGGATCATCTATACGCAGGCATTGGTTACTTTAACCGTTGTGTAAAAGGGTGCTGTACTTTCCACTCCTCGATTTCTATACCGACGGAGTGGTCACTGTCACCAAAACTCTATAAATAGAGACCTCTATCAATGAGGAAAAAGATCAAAAAATTGGTCAAGAAACCAATACCAGATCCAGGGAGAAAGGTCGACAAAATTGGAAGGTCGAAAAGATCCAAGGTCGAACTTCCAAGAAAGATCGAACCGGAGGTCAAGGGAGAGAGAGAGAGAGAATCCGGAGCTCAGGCAGAGAGCAAGGATCGACGACTTTGGCATCGTGCATCCACCCTCTTTTGCAACATTCGAAGCTGCTTCCTGTCTTCTACGGCACTTCTTCAACATTGTGTGGTCCAAGGGCTAAAGTGATCGACTGCAGATATAGCAATATTTACCCAGATTAAATAAATTGTACTCCCATATCCTCGTATAGGATCAAATTGTACAAGTTTGTTTGTAAACCAAAGAAGGCGGGTTCCGTGTGAACCCCATATTGAATTCATCTTCCATTCTTTCGTTTAATACCACAAACAAGATGGCGACTCTGCTGGGGACATCTTTCTCTTCTGATGATGAAGCAATTGCTCAACACGATGCGGTATCTATAGGAACCGTGAAGAAGACACTGGTAGTACAATTTGACCAGTCTGCCTATGAAGACATGCTTCGAACCGGGGGTAGCTCTCACCCTCTCTCCGTCCAAGATAACAGGAAGCTGCGCAAGGTCTGGATGCCCAAGACATCCTCTACCATTCCTGTGGACTCTCCAATCTCTCCGACCTCTCCGACCAATGAGGTTATAGCATTGCTCCCTCCGTGCCCTGCACGTAAAATTTAGTCTCCCGCTACGCGCGGTACAGACGAAACTTCGGACAAAGCCTCAGCGCTAACCCAGAAGTATCCACTGTACTCTACGCGTAGGAACCAGTCTCCAGCTACGCGCGGTACAGACAAAACTTCAGGCAAAGCCTCAGCGCTAACCCAGAAGTATCCACTGTGCTATACGCGTAGAAACCAGTCTCCCGCTACGCGCGGTACAGACAAAACTTCGGGCAAAGCCTCAACGCTAACCCAGAAGTATCCACTGCGCTCTACGCATAGAAACCAGTCTTCCGCTACGAGCGGTACAGACCAAACTTCCGATGATGCCTCAAAGCCAAATCGGAAGTACAAATCACTCTTCATGCGCAAGACAATATCTGACCTCTACGGGGAACTAGATGAGCGCTGTGATTTCCGTAAGGGGAAGCAAGCGGCAGAGTACTCAACTTCTCGGCTGTTACGCCAGCGAAGAAGCAATCTGCATACCCTCCGGATTACGCGGGAAGCCGACGGCCGACTGAGGACCTCTTCAGCTTTACGCCAGTCTGAGCAAATCTCCAAATTACGCCAGGCGGAGTCCCACGACGGAAAGTAAGCTCAGGTTGCGAGAAGGCACCCTCTACGGGGATTATCTGCCACCCAGATGGCCAACCTGTTGTACACAGGTGGTGTAGGGAGAACCATGGTGCCCAATCTCCGCATGCCCACTGATGGGAACAGAAGGAACATGCCGTCGTCTTCTTCCTCCACTCCTCCTGACCTGCGCGAATATCTAATCCAGAAGCGTAAGAAGAGGGGACCTTCCAGCATGTCTATTACGCCCCCGAGCGAGCAATATTGTAATAGTCATAAAATTGTGATTGACTGCTGTTGTTCTAAAGCAAAACGGTCGGTTTTTGACCGATTAAGCTACTCTCAGTCTTTCCAGGAAGAAGAGCCCGCGCATGCATTCGTGAACATGGCTTCACACATACCTAGAGAAGGGTCAAGCTCAAAACGTCATCTCTCTAGGCCTCCGAGCCGAAGGAGATTCGAAGACCTCCTCAGGAACACTGAAGCAGGGGTATTCCAAAACACCCGTGCAAGGTCACAACAACCAGCTTCGTACTCATCTGATTCCGACGCTGGGGGTCGCCAATCTCCCAGATCAGACGCTGAGAGTATAGAGTCGACTTCTGCAGCGACCTATACTAATCCTTCGATGACGCCCAGGGAAAGGGGAGTTTACGCCGTTGAAGATGAACGCGAGGAAGCTTCGCCGTCAGGAAACGCGGAACAACGCATCACTGTGCTGGAGAAATCTCTGAAATAAATGCAATCCATGATGGAGAACATGCACCAAATGATGCTAACTCAGCACACAGCTGCCATGGCTCAAGCGTCAGTCCCGCCAACTCAGATACGTGTGGGGGTGGACTTACCACCATCCAACCCGAGCCAAGAGCCTGCTCTAGATCAAGAGTCAGCAGTTCCTCCGCTTCCTCACTCGGAGAATATATTACCTCCCGTTGGAGTCACGGTGCAACCAACTCCGCGCTACACCGTAGTCCCGCTTCCAACTGAAAATCCGATGCAGGCAGTACTGGAGTTGAAAGCCCAGTTCGACGCCTTGAAGCACAAAGATCAGCTCAAAAAACTGGGAATTAATCAGCCTTACCCAACTATCTGGGAAGAAGTCCCTTTCCCTCTGAGGTACAAACCTCAGACTATGGCTCTATTCGAGGGAAAAATATCACTAAGTCAGTACATGAACTATTTCAGTATGATAACGGTGTTGCTACAAGGGAACGACGCCCTCCTCACTCGGGTGTTCAAAGGCTGCCTCTCAGGAGTAGCCTATCAGTGGTACCGTAACTTGGCGGACAACTGCATTACTTCCTTCGAAGACTTCAAAGCTTTATTCTTTACGCGATTCTACGAGGGCGGAATGGACATGTCTATGTCCTCTCTCATCGAAGTCAAGCAGAGGGAAAAGGAAGACGTTCGCACCTTTGTTGAACGTTTTCGTCAGGCCACCTTACAGATGCCTCCAGGAGTTCCAGACTCTGCGTTAGTAGACATTTGCAGGAAGAACCTCCTTCCCGTGGTCTCGGTGTTTACAGGACCATATCAGTTCCATGATTGGCCCTCGTTCATCATCTCGGCAGTGGCCGCCAAAGACAACAGTCGCAAGGCACGCGACAATGGCATTATGATCTCCGCCTCCGATAGAGGCAAGAGGTCATCTCCCAACAGCGACAATCCTCGCAGCTCCAAGGGAAAAGAAGCTCTGACGGTCAATACGTCCAGACAAAAGACTGCGGCAACCACGCAGACGAGACCCGGGACCTCCAGTCCCGTCGAAGTCTACTCTTTCGACGACGACGATATCCCTAGTATATTCGAGTGTCTCGTCAAAAGTGGCAAAATCACCCTTCCGGAGCTGAGGCGGCCCCAAGAAGTCGGCAGTACTAATGACCCCAAATACTGCATCTTCCACAGATATATACACCACCCAACAAAGGCATGTTACATACTGAAAAGGAAGATCCAGGGGTTAATCGATGCTAAGGCCATCACTCTGCACAACACCGAGAAGACGGTCACGGCCAACATGATCTCTCTGCGGTTTGGCGATCTGCCCTCCCAAGAAGTCATGGACGGTGTCATGCCCATCTCCCAGACCATGATGGACATCGTCAATCTCCCTCCAGCTAGGGGTCAAAATCATGACCTGATACCCCTAACCACCTGGCAGGGCGAGATTATGTGGGTTCATCCGGATTTGGTGTCAGAGCTCGAGGAGGAGACTAAAGCTACTAAAGCTACGTCTAAAAAAAGCTCCAAATGCAAACCATGCCATATGGTCGCAACTCCTTCGCCATCAGACGAAGACGAGGTATTTGCTATGACCCGTTCAGGGAAAGCCTACCTCAACGACTACGGAGCAAGTCAGGAAGATGCGCCGGCAGACGCTTCGGCTGCCAAACCTTCAGGACCAGGCCCCGTCGTACCAGATGCCAGCCCTTCAAAACCGACTCCGGCGGACAAGGGGAAGCAAAGAGAAGTGCGCTTCGATAAACCTGTGAAAAACATTCCAAACAAAGGTTTTGGAAAGCCCTACAACTTCGACATCCTGGCCCAACTGGCTAATACACCAGCCAGGCTGTCCATCTTCGAGCTACTCAGGCTCTCCCAAGACACTCGTCTAGCCCTGAGTGAAGCACTGATGCAGGCGGAGGCATGCTTGATCCAGCTCAAGTCCCCCGACGAAGAACCAGTGTCATGTCCTCAATGCCACAGTGTGATGAAAGTGGTCCCAAATATCACTTTCACCCAAGACGACATGTTGTTAAAACATAACAAGCATGACAGGCCCCTCTATTACACCGGGTACGTCGGTTCCATGGAGGTCGATCGGATTCACATAGATCCGGGATCGTCAATCAGCATCATCCCTCACAGTCTGCTCAGACCATTGAGGATTCCTACCAGCGAACTGGCTTACACCTCCACTACAATCGTGGGTTTCAACGCCGGAAGAAGTAAGCCGTTGGGGAAGATTCGCCTGAGGATCCAGATTGGCAACCTCAGATCGGTGGCCACGTGTTACGTGATCGATTCAGAGGTATCCTACAACATTTTGCTGGAGAGACCGTGGATCCACGACCACAACATCGTTCCTTCAACTCTGCATCAATGTCTTAAATATGTAGACCCCCAAGGAACAGTACAAACGGAGGTTGCCGACCTAAACCCGTTTAAAGGAGTAGAATCCTACTATTCCGATGCCGTATTGTATTCTCAAGACCACATGGAAGAAGTGTCGGGCGAGACGGAGAAGGAATCCCACCGGGAGCCAGGAGAACCCTCTGCCGCACTACCACTGTCAATCAGAGTAAAAGGGCAAACCACTCGTCCAAAAGCCATGGAGCCTATGGCTATTCACCTGAACAAATCCAGGTCAGGGAAAAGAAGCAATTCTCCAGTGGTCACTCTGAACCAGAAGCCTCCACCTTTGGTCATCAACCTTCGGCGCAACGGGCAGCCGACCGATGTAAATGCGACCAGGAACGGAGTTCCAGATGATAATAAACATCCTCTTTTCCAGTACGTTAACGCTCAAATTCTAAATCAGGAATCCACTCCCCGTAACGAGGTAGAGACCATGGCATGAAGATTCTTGGAAGTTATGAACTCCTATCGTCCGTATGTCTGGGAAGTAGCGTCGTCATCCAACGTCATCACGACATATGGACCACAGGAAGATTCTATCTTTATTGTCCCGCCTACCGGCAGCAGCTAGCGTTCAATTGTCTTTGGCCACATGCACAATCAACCGGCTATCCAGGAAGATTCTTTCAATGACGATACTGGAAAAATGCAAGTTCACCGATACAGCCCGCAAGCGCTGAAGATCATGCAAAACATGGGCTACGACTTGAAGCGGAAGCCAGGCCTCAACTACGGAAGAGGCAGACGAACGCCGCCGCGTGGCGACCCCCGCTATCGACAAACTCGTTTCGGGTTAGGGTATGCCACCTCCCTTACGACTTCCAAGTCAGACGAGAACATCTTTCCCTCTTCCCATCACGGACATCATGATCGACAACACCTGCGGTTTTGAACGCATGTCTTTCATGGACGGATTCTCAGGATACAATCAGATCAAGATACATCCTGAAGACGAGAAGCACACTGCCTTCCGGACCCCGTTGGGAGTATATTGCTATACGGTCATGCCCTTCGGATTGAAGAACGCCGGGGCTACATACCAACGGGCTATGAGTAGCATATTCCATGAACATTTACGCAAAATAGTAGAATGTTACGTGGACGACATAGCCGTCAAGAGTCGCCTCAAAGAAGATCACATTCAAGACTTGAGGACGGTATTCGAGTTAATGCGCCAACATCAACTCAAGATGAACCCTACGAAGTCCTTTTTGGGTGTATCCAGTGGCAAGTTCCTGGGATTTGTCATCACCGCCAAAGGCATCCAGGTGGACCCTGACAAAGTCCAGGCAATCGTAGAAATGCGACCGCCCCGTAATCTGAGGGAACTCCGGGGATTTCAAGGTCGTCTGGCTTATATCCGGCGATTCATATCCAACCTCTCGGGGAGATGTCAGCCCTTTTCTCATCTCATGAAGAAAGGTGTATCCTTCGTATGGGACGAAGCCTGTCAGCAAGCGTTCGGAGATATCAAGCGCTACCTCACCAGTCCGCCAGTTCTGGTGCCTCCCGTCATGGGAAGACCATTCTTGCTGTACGTTCGAGCGATGGATCATTCGTTAGGAGCTCTTCTCGCACAGAAGAATGACATGGGTCATGAACAGGCTATCTACTACCTCAGCAGGATGATGGTCGGAGCCGAACACCGGTACAACCCAGTGGAGAAAGAATGCTTGGCTCTGATGTTCGCTATCCAGAAGACGCGGCACTATGTCATCGGCCAGACTATTCATATCATCTCCAGGATCAACCCTCTTCGAGTACTGATGAGCAAGTCCAGTGCTCTTAATTCCCGACTCGCGACTTGGGCGATGCTATTAACACCATATGACATGGTATACGTACCGCAGAAGTCCATCAAGGGCCAAGCGCTGGCCGACTTCCTAGCTGCTCATTCGATCCCGGAGGCCTCCAAATTATACGAAGATATTCCCGACGAAGTTGCAGAATGTAATTCCGCAATGGAAAGCGACGCGTGGCAACTGTTCTTCGACGGCGCCTCCAGGACTGGTCCCCAGGGAAACGTGGTTTCAGGGGTAGGAATCGTCCTGGTCACTCCTGATAAACTCGTCATCTACCGAGCATATTCTCTTAACGAACCATGTTCCAACAATGTGGCAGAATATAATGCTCTGTTAATCGGGCTCCAAGTCGCTAAAGAGCTGGGGGTCGAGTCCTTGGAAGCTTTCGGTGATTCTCTGCTTATCGTCAATCAAGTCAGAGGAATATATGAAGTCCGAAATCCAGACCTCATCTCCTATCACCAAGCAACAGTCGAGATAGCCATGACATTCAAAGGGTTCTTCCTAGAGCATGTACCTCAATCTCAGAATCTGGAAGCTGATGCCCTAGCCAGTCTAGCTGCGGATTTAGCCACTCCTATAAGAAGGCAGGATTCGGTAATCCTTCTTAACAGAGATTTATTCTGCGTAGAGAATAACTTTCACATAGAACGCAGCTACGCTGTGAACACGGATCCCCCTAGAAGAGACTGGAGAAGTCCCTTTATAGATTTTGTCGCATACAGAATCTTGCCGGAGGACCCCAAAGAAGCAGTATCCGTCAAAAGACGATCATTACGCTTCTACTTCGATGCATCTTCACAATGCCTATATCGTCGGACCTACGACGGACTGCTATTAAGATGTCTCTCTGACGACGAAGCACAGCAGATTATCCGGGAAGCTCACGATGGCGTATGCGGAGCGCATCAGCCCGGTCATAAGCTACAGGATCGTATTAAGAGAATGGGCTATTACTGGCCCACCATGATCACAGACGCGATCAACTATGCAAGACAATGCAGAGCCTGTCAGGTTCATGCAGACTTCATACATCAGCCGTCTGAATATCTACATCCTACGGTTGCATCCTGGCCTTTCGAAGCATGGGGTATGGATATCATTGGTCCTATTCATCCGTCTTCTTCCAGAGGTCACCGGTTCATACTGGCCATCACAGATTACTTCTCCAAATGGGCAGAGGCGATCCCTCTTGCTGAGGTAAAGGCGTCTGACGTAATCAGCTTCATCAAGCACCACGTCATCTATCGCTTTAGGATTCCTCGAAGGATAATCCATGACAATGGGCCTCAGTTCATCAGTCAAGCGTTTCATCGATTTTGCGATAAAAATTAGATACATAATATTGCCTCTACGGCATATTATCCAGCTGTTAATGGTTTGGTGGAAGCCTTCAACAAAACCATTATCAAACTCTTGAAGAAGTTTATCTCTTCAAACAAAAGAGACTAGAATAAAAAGCTGGGCGAATGTCTCTGGGCATACCGCACAACGGTACGGACACCGACAGGTTGTACCCCATTTTCACTGGTCTACGGGAGCGAGGCAGTTCTCCCCATTGAAATCCAGATCCTGTCGCTCAGGATAGCCGTGACTAATGAGCTGACCCAAAAAAAGAATGACCTGCTAAGGCTTCAAGAGCTAGAAGGGTTAGACGAGAAATGCCTCCAAGCTCAACAGCACATCGCGCTCTACCAAGCACGCATTTCCAGAGCTTTCAATCATAAAGTAAAGGAAAGAGTGTTCAAAGTCGGCGAGCTAGTTTTAGCCGTAAGAAGGCCGATGATTCTTACTCACAGGAGTAAAGGTAAATTCCAGCCCAAGTGGGAAGGCCCTTATGTGATCGAGACAACGTTCTCGAACGACGCTTATAGGTTAGCCCAGCCTAATGGAGACCTGTTAATGGCTCCTATCAACGATAAATTTCTGAAGAGGTACTATGCTTAACCTCCTCTGCTCAAGTGGAATATGGCAAGAATCTCAAAGTCTGACCAAACTACTTCCAGAACGAAACTAGTTAAGTCATATTCTATCATGCCCGTATGACCTCTGAATAGATATGTCCTGCTAAAAGTTTATCGAGAATACTACCTCTGATATCACTCTCGCCCAAACCTGTCATTTACATTCCGAAATGATGGGTCCACAAAGTCAAAAAAGATTCGCTTTATTTATTCCCGGAAAGAGCAGAATTATATTAGGGAAGCAAAAAGAAGGAAGGGCACATCATTGTGGGAGAGCGGCCAGATAGTGAATCAGCTTCGCCAGTGCAGCCAGCCTCTCGTCCCTGGAAACCAAGACATCAGCGCGGGCCTGTTCCAGCCGTGCCTCGGGATTGTTCGTAAAGGACAGTTCGGCCCTTGCCCGAAGAGAGCCAGCTCGGGCAGCTTTTGCACGCTCCAGGTCCCGTCGCGCTGTGCTCAGTCGACTAGTCGCTACGTCTAGACCTGCCAACGACTGAGAAGCCTACTCCTCTGCCTGAGCGAGTTTCTCCTTCAACTTACGAGCCCTCGCTGCATTTCCTTCATGCTCGGATTGGAACTTCGTCTGAAGAGCAAGAGCCTTCTCCACGACAGCTTTTCTTTTATCCATCTCCAGCTTATGTGCTTTGATGGAGTTATCTAGGCTCTCCAGCTGTTTGGTAAGCCGTGCAGTCATGGAGTCGTATCTGGCCTGGACCTCAGCCTCAAAACTGCCTCGAGTCAGCTACAAGTATTCGTTAATAGGTTGCTCCAACCCATTAACCATCGCCTCCAGGGCGTCGGCTACCCCAGAATCGCCAAACTCCCTGACCGCCCCAATCGAAAACTGGGAAGCCTTCTTCAGACGATCAAAATCCAGGTTCTTCGCCAACACCATTGATATCAGCGTGTTCAAGCTGGTGTAAAAAAGGCTGGTATACAGCTCGGTCAGCGCAACCAGATCTGCTTGGACGCCAGGAGTGGCCACGATATTGGCGAGTTTCCCTCCAGGAATGATTGCAGACGAGGTGGCCACAGCCGCTGCCTCGACGGGTGGTACGACTGAAGAGGGTGCGACAACGACAGTCAAAGTCATCGACATACTCACAAGAGGCGAGGTCACGATGACGGGTTCGTCCTCCTCTGGAGGTGACGAAACTACTCCAGGCGAGCTGGCCCCCGAAGGTATTTCCTCCTCGAAGTCAAACGCCTCTGTATCATCGTCAGGAGCCCGAACAGAGCCAGAAGACGCTTCAGCGCCATACTTCCCATGGACGGCATCCCCTGAGAAGAGGACAAGAAAGTTGATATCAATATGATAGTAATCTTTCTAAGAGGAGACATAAAGATGACCTTTACCCGTAGCCAACGGTATATATGCCGCGTCTGCAGCCGATGTAGCTATATCACGCCTTAATGACGCAATACAAACTGTCATACCTGGAGAAGGAGGTGGGCCAACCGATATCGCCAGGAGCTCCACCAAGCCTTCACCAAGACGCGGTCGAGGTTCGTCATCTGGAACCTCGCTGGTCATGCTCACGGACGCGGTAGGAGTATCATCCGTTGCCAGTCCAGGGAAAGATTCTCCCATTTGCCTCGGCTATGCAGGCGATTTCATTCCACTATCGGAGGCAGTGGTAACGACGGCAGCCTCAAGCAGGAGTTCTCCGGCACCGCCAGCCGAAACTGAGGGTCCCTCTCCGCCAATCAAAGGGACATCCCCAACAGGAGAGGCAGCAGGTTCCTCTCTAGGAGCCTCAATGCCAGGAATCCGGAGAGGGCGATCAACCGTCTTCTTCTTCCTCTTGCGAGGGGAAGTCTGCTTCGAAACAGGAGCCCTTCGCTTCCCAGAGACCGCCAAAGCCCCCGCAGGCGGAGGCACTTCAAACCTCGACACCGACACCAGAGGCTCATCCGGAGTGACGGACTCCTCGTCCTCGTCAGATAAAACCGAGGGGACTTCGATTCTTCCCCCAGTCTTGGAAAAAGGCACCCTGAAGCTTCTACGAATGTCAAAATTGCGGTGGAAGGTGTTGATCGCTACGTAGAACTGAGCGTACGAATGGAGGATGCGCAGCTCCGTGGAGAGGGTGGCGACCGACACAATGAAGATTGCTCCCGTGCAGCCCATAATAAAGTACCGCCATCCTCTGGCTCCATCAATGAGTCCGCCCCTGGACCTGAAGCTGGTGATTGCATTGCCCACGTGCAGCTGATCGTACCCAAACTGCCTGGCGAACCGACTGGGCAAGTACGGCTCGAAGAAGCAATGATCTTCGCTTCTGTACAGCAGATGGGAGGGTCTGATACAGACCAACCAATTAAAAGCTTCCGGAGAAAGATTGGTCTTTTCTCCGCCTAAATCCTCAAGCCTAATCCCCGACTGATTGCGATGTACAGAAGGGACAGTGCAGAGGAGCTTCCAGCAGTGACCGAGGCTCAACGCCAGCCGACAGTCTACGACTGTGTTCATGTTCCAGAGGGACTCCTTGTAGTTCAGCAAGAAACTACCCCCCGTGCTGCTACCCGGGCCGGGAGACATCACCCTGGGGTTGTAGAGAATTAACCATCCTATCAAGTACAGGTATGGTAACTCTATCCGAGGAAATCTATCACGTCGAGCTTCATCGACGAGCAGTCCGTCGGTCATGGCTCTCAGGCCAGCCTGTATACGGCACACCATGGCAGGGAGCAAGCCCAGTCTTGCCCCGAACACCAGACGAACGGCGGGCCACAGGATATTCCGGTGAATGCGGTCCGCGGACGCGATGCCGGGCACCACTACTTGACGCAGCCATAGGGAGAGAAAGCCAGCCAGCTTGGCTTCCTCAGACAAAGGCCTGCGGCAGTGCCTTAAGTAACTATAGGCCTTAGTGCCTTCAGGGTACTTTCCCACCCCGTCATTGAGAAACTGATCTGGAGCTTTAGCTTCCTCCATAAGATCCTCGACGACCTGGGCACTGAGCACGCCCAAACAGTTCACGGGCTCATTCTTGCCCCCAGAAACTTTCTCCGACTTGACGGCCCTTGTCACGACCCGCACCCGGTTATTCGGGCACGAGTGCGTGGGCACGTCCAGCCTACGCCGCAGAATCGGCGGTAGTACGCTGTCTTGGTCAAAACCACACTTAACTAAACTAGCTCATCCACAAATAACATAAGCAAGATAATAATGAGAATGGAAACTTAAGATTTGCAATTGAAATAATTGAGACAACAGCTTCAAATGTTTAATACAGGAATCAAGAATGAAATCGGGGACAAACCCGATTAAATAAGATAAGAAACAGAAATAAAAGATAGCTACTGCTAGCTACTCTGCATCAGGGGTCTCCTGGGTAGGATCTGGCTCCTCACAGGTATCATCTGTACCCTCATAGGGACCATAATAAGGGACAAAGTTCTCATCATCACCTAAACAACGGATCCAGTCAGGAAAGGAGCAAAGTACACAGTGCACAACAAAATTAAACTAAATATTTATGACAATTAAACATTAAATATCATGTTAAGGAAATTGCATAAGGAACATCAATATCTCAGAGTTATTGTTGTAAACAGAAATATGAGAAAGCAGGAAATAAAGTGAAACAGGAAATGAAACTACAACAGTCAACAGAAATGTAACAAGACTAGAGACTATCTGTATGAAACTTGTGTTTGTTTTAGAATACGTAGTTGGCATGTAGGGGCTTATAAGGCTAATCTGGCCGTCATAGACGGCTATTAAACAATGCAATCGAGATCTGGCTGATGGACAGTCGTGTGCCAACAGCTATTAAACAATCCTTAGGGGAAGGGTAAACTACATGCCTCCTAGTATTCTCCCACCCGATATGTAAACAAGACATGAATTCCAATATTCAAGACATGAGATACAGTATTCTAACACTACGTGTAATCAGCAAAGGTACTAGTAGAGCAGGGAATTAATTATCACAATATAAAGATTAACTTGAAGTGCAGGTACTTGCCTGTTGTTTGGATCCGATTAATTGTTCTAGGGGAAGTTTCCAGAGATGAGTCCAAAAGCTGAAATAGACATTACCATCACGCTCAGAAGATATCAAATAGATGGAAATGCCTGTCCTTGGGTCCAATTTGGAGACAAGGGCAAAAACGATAATTTCGGGTCAAAACGGGGTCCGCCGGTGGGCCCGCTTTGCACCGAAAAACGTGTCCAGGTCAACGGTCTCCGAATTCACCAAACTTAGTGTCAACAGGTCAGGAACGCTGATACGAACCCAACGGAACTTCCAGATTTGGATTCCGATGAGCCGAACACAAAATCGCCCGTCGAGCGGGACCTGTGGGGCCCACGACACGCGATTTCGTCAACGTTCTCGGAATCGAACCAAACTTGACCCACAGGACCAGCGTATCTCTACGAGTCCGATGGCGCAAGTTTCGTCTCGATCCGACGAGTGTACAAGAAGTTAGGGCGAATTGCAGAAAATGCGGATACGGGGCGATGTCCGCGGATACGCGTTGATTCCGGTGCGCACGCACACCCGAATCAGCTTCCGCGAAATCTCACACGTCCGTATCGACGCTGCGCACGTATCTGTGAAGACCGCACGCGACCAAGTCGTCCCGTTTGGCGGGACGTACTCAGTTCCGGGGTGAAACAGGGTCTGGTTTTTCCTGTTTTTGGATCGCGGTGTGCGATCGCCACAGGCCGCGATGTCCCGAACAGTTTGTCCGGACACCGAGAGGGTCATACAGGCTTCACAACGCAATTTGCGGAATTGAAAACGGAGATACAGGGTGCAAGATACGAGTACCTGAACCTGCTCTGAAAATCCAGAAAATGCCGTGTCCGTGTCGTGTCCGACACGACACGAAGGAAAGCTAGGGTTAGGGTTTCTGGTTTTCCGACGGCGGAGGGCGGCCGGAGAGCCGTCGGCAAGGGCGGCGGACTGCTCGCCGAGAGGTGGCGCGGCGTCCCCGTGGAGGCGGCGGCGCGGGGGCGGCCCAGGGCGGCGCCGCGGCTGCTGTGGCTGTCCCCGCTGCTGCTGTTTGCTGCTGCGGCTGTCGGGGAGGCCGCCGGAGGGGCGGGGACGGCGGGGCGACGCGCTGAGCGCGGCGAGGCAGTCGGCGAGGAGAGGGACGGCGCGGCGAGGAGGGAGAGGGGAAGACGGTGGCCGGAGAGGGGAAATTAGGGTTTGGGAGAAGGGAAGAAGAAGGAGCTTAAATAGGAAGGGGAGAGGGGGCTCGAGGCGTTGCGTGGCCGCGGAGGGGGCGGGGAGCCGGCCGGAACGGCCGGCGCTGCTCGCGGAGGCCGGAGCGGCGAGAATTCCGGCAGCCGGGTCGTGGGGAGGGGTGAGGGAGAACGGGTCGCACGGGTCGGGTTCGGGTCTGGCAGACCCGACCCGATCCGCTAGGCCGTGGGCCGGGCTGGGATAGGCGGGTTGGGCTGGGCCCTGATGGGCTGGGCTGGGCCGGGAAATAAAAGGAAAAATAGTAATAATAATAATAATAATAATAATAATAATAATAATAAATTAATAATAATAAATTAATAAAATTAGTTTTTAGGCTTTTAAAAATAGGTCTGAGGCCCAAAAAAATCCAGAAAAATTGCCCTAAGTCCAGTTTTCCATTTTACACCCAAAAATATTATTTTCATGATATTTTAATATTATTTATTGCCATTTAAAAATCATTTATTAATTAAAAACCTTGATTTAAATTACAGAAAATTCACAGAAAATTCCAGAAAATTAGGAAAATCCAAGATTTAATAATTTGAAAATTCAGGGGGTTTACAGCCCTGGCCCGGTGGAAGAAGAGGTAGGACATCCACTTAGTGGTGTGAGCCAAATCAGAAGGCTCATTATAAAAAGCAGTGCACGCGAAATAGTGGCACATCAGCTCCTGATACACCTCTACAACCCGAGGGTCCGAATCCTCCAACTCCCGGTTGGTGGGAACATACTCTTCATACAGAGCATCCCCCATCGGCATTCTCGAGATTGCTGCCATTTCGTGGAGGGCCAACCCCAACTCCCCCAGTAGAGTGGCGAATGTCCCGGTGAGCGAAATGTATCGCTCCATCAGTGCCAGAAACAGGTTAGGGTTGGGAGAAAACCCAACACTCGTCGCGCTCACGGCAGCATACAGTCCTATGACCTCCAGCTTTCTCCGAAAACGCTTCAGAGCCCAGTCAACTAGGCAAGTCCATCGGAGGTTTGATGGGGTGATCCACCCGTTACACCGAGGGTTCTCCTTGGGGTATACTCCCCCTCGCGCCATGAAGTCATTGCAGAAAGTCGGCAATTGAACCGGCTGGATCACTGAACTGTCTTCACTCGGGACGCTGCCCGGGCACAGTCCCCTGAACAACGTCACGACGCCAGAGGGGCGGCTGACAAACGACCCCTGGTCGGCTCCTTTCAGATGAAAGATCTTTCCCGGCTTCCCGTGAAGATCAGGAGTCAGCGTCCACGATATCCTCCTGAAATGTGTGGCATGGAAGAAAGCCGAGATGGAATAATCTCTCGGCATTGTGGGCAGATACAAGACCACGCTCTCGACAGAAAAAACCCAGGGTTCTCTCTTGGGCTTCGTCTGGGACTGTTTGTCTATCATATCCCCAAAGAGAAAGGCCGGCTTGATGTACTGCTCCCCGTCTACGTACGTTAGGGGCTCCCCGTCGATCATGCTCAGCAGCATTCGCTCGCCCTGAGCTGATATCAAGATCTCCCTTCCTTCAGGATACTGGGGTCCAGAGATAGGAAATATCACGTGCGACAGATCCTCCAGGTAGTTCGAATACAGCATCCCGGCAGCAGAACCCATCACCTCAGCCAGTGGAGACTCATGCAAGTTAACTGCGAAAGTGCAAGGAACATACGTCATTACAAATCTTGCAAATGCAAAAAACTAAGAATTACGCCAAGACTGTACAAAATTTGGTCATTTTACGCCGGAGGTCACATCCTGAAGCGTAATTGGCGGTATACAGTCCGTGCTTTACGCCAGACTCCCAAAATTCTAGTTATTACGCCGGAGGTCCCATCCAAAGCGTAAAACTAAAGTTTTATAGTATACACCAAGTTTTCGGCAGTCAGAGCTTTTACGCTCAAAACTGCGAAAATATGGAGTTTTTACGCTGGCACATTAGAAATGTGGGCGTAAAAGATGAAAACGTCTCCGTGCGTCATCTTCCTCAAAGAGGCTATCAACACAGACGACGACCTAGCATGGTCACGTTCAACGTGTGCGAAGGATTTTTCGTCGTTCTTTGTCATCCCCAATGGCTATACCTCTAAGGCCGGGTGCGCTACTCGTCGGCAGGAGCCTTCGCTCAGAAGGAAGTTCACCTTGCCCGACCGAAGACTCTCTCGCTGGGGCAGAAGAACGAGAAGAAGAGCCTGTGCTCTTTCCCTTGGTAGAGGAGGTTTATTTCGGTGCCATTTCTGAAAACTCGGAGTGCTCGGAGAAAGAACGAGAGAAAAAACTCAAGCAATCAAAGCTCTCTTTCGCAGAAAATGGATAAAAAGTTTTTCTCTCAAAAGCTTGGGATATATATAGAGTTCGGGTCGACTCCTCGAATCCTCAGATGGGCTCCTCGAAACCCCAACCAAATCTCACAAATTAAATATTTGGTTATGATTGGGTACTACGTCAGCCCACTACTCTTGAAAGACGGACAGTCAGCAAATTCGAAGAGTTTTTCGTGCAAAAGCAGGTCAGCGGTTCCTATGCTAAAAGAGCTTTCTATGCTCGACAGCAACATATCTATGGTTTTACGCTCGCAAGCTATCAGTCTATGGTTTTATGCCCGGATGCCTTTGTGCTCGGTAGCTTTTACGCTCGAGAGGCTACAAACCTACGACTTTACGCTCAGCAGATACCAAATCGATGATCTCGCGCTTGATGGCATTTAGTTTACGCTCAGAGGCAACAGATCCGCAACCTTACGCTCGAAAGATCTCTTTCTTTTTCACAGGCTACAAATCTACAGTTCTACGCTAAGGAGCTTTCTACGCCCGACAGCAACAGATCTACGGTTTTACGCTCGCAAGCTAACAAGTCTATGGTTTTATGCCCGGATGCCTTTGTGCTCGGTAACTTTTACGCTCGAGAGGCTACAAACCTACGACTTCATGCTCAGCAGCTCCGAATCTACGATCTCACGCTCGGTGGCTTTCTACGCTCAATAGACTACGAACTGAGGATTTTTAGCTCATCTACACTACGGATCTCTGACTTTTCGTATATCCGAACAGCAAGGCGGTCGATTACAGGAGTTCACACAGAAGATACTCATTCTTGACCTCAACATATCCTAAGTACCCGAAGCACACAGAGTTCAAACATTGAGAAATTACTCTTCTCGGGTCAAATAGAGGTTCATCCAGACTCCAGTCTGAATATCTCGTCTATCAAGATGGCAACTCAGTTAGACAGCCATTTCTCGACCCTGTTCCAAGGGATTTTTTGAGAAGTCACTCTTGAAGACGAAGTCTGAAAAAAAATTCTACGCGGTTCCTCAGTCCTAGCAACAGGACAATTCTAAACGTTCAAAATGCTCAACAGCGTTCTATGGACTATTCGCTATGCGCAAAAGGACAGGACCTAGCACTCTTTCTACGGAGTCGGTGTAAAGAATCAAACGTGTCAAAGCTACACTTATTCAGACTTCACAGTAACATATGACAAAACGATCATATGCAGAGAAGAAAGATGATTTTTATTAAAGATCAAAGTCATGATTACATATGAGGGAAATCCTGTCTACAAGGGGTTTTTCTTCATTCTTCATGGTTACATATGAGGGAAATCCTGTCTACAAAGGGCTTCCTCATCATCGTCGTCGGAAGATCGCCCCCAGAATCCGTTCTACCGGGTTCTCGCATCGGTGCAGGTCTTCCTCTTCTTCCATGGCAGTTTATCGACCACCACAGTCATGAACAAGAAGATCCTCCATACGCCATGGCCGATCCAGTTGAGGCTTCTTTAACCCAACTCGATCGAGGACGACAGATTACAGTTTGTCTAATCTCGTCCGTGGAGGTAACAGGAGAAGGCGCCGCTTGCAAGCAGTGTGGTCTAATACGACCCTTCCCTTCTCCTGGAAGAACAGCCATATAAAGTTGCTGATTATCCCGAGCAAGGGAGGCTAATATATCCTTCCACGATCCATCGTTGCAGTGGACACTTGCTCGAAGATGCCGTCTTTTTCGGCTCCTTACACGCTGGAAGAACATGATCTCCTTCTTCCTCAGATCGACCCGACGAACTCCGGCGATCATCTCTGCGTGGTGATGGGAATGTGGGGAGAACAGGTTAACTCTTCCAGCCTTTTTATAGGCAAAAGAGGTCACACCGGTCCCCAATAAATCTGCCATAAAGTCAGCATCAACCGTTTCAACGCTCCATTCAGAAATGTTTCGAGTCATGAGGAGCGGTTCATGCTTCATTCAAAGTGTTCCAACTTCCGAGGAATTTGATGTAGCGCCCCGTTCTCCCGATGCGGAGAGCGCGGCTAAGAAACACAAGACGGTATCGTTCGATCGGGATAGATTGAATTAAGAACTCGTCCTCATTATGGATTTGTTTCTTCGGAATCGATTCCCATATTCAGTGGACTGTGCCCCAAGGATCGGCTTAGCGGCAGAGTCAGGAGGGACCTCTCCGCTGCTATCTTTTAATGCCTCAGTTTTCGATGTCGCTTGTTGCCTTCGTACTTTGAGTTGGTTTTGGGATTTGCTTGTTTTCCTTGAACGGTTTCGATGGTTTTCATTGTTTTTGTTCATTGACTTGCACTTCTATTTCGAGATTGGAAAGAGAGGAAGAAGTATTAATCGAGCTGTTCGTGTGCAGGTGAACGAGCAGTAGGCGGCTTGCGAACGGAGTCGTGAAGCGCCTCTTTCCTTCTTCTTTCCAAAATCTAAGTGAGTGGCTACCAACCCGATTAGCTAGCCCTGCTTCCAAGCCTCACTCCTTCGCCCCGATCAAACGATACCAAGTAATAATAAAAAAAACCAAGATAAAAGAGAATAACTTGGTTATTATGCTTGTCAACAGACTTATGAACGGTTATCATCCTGTATGCTAGTTCGTCTATAACTGTTCTATGAATCGTGCTAAGTATGGAAATATATGCTTGTTATGAAATAAACTGTCAGGATGACTATGCAAAACTGTATGCTATGGAACGAATTCTATGAGTATTCTCGATCACGGACGACTTGTGCACAAGGTATGTTATGAGTTCCGCGGACGGTCACCGGGGCACCGGGATCGATCCGATCCGGACGGAACGTATGTATAGTCGTATGTTACCCGGCAAGTGTTATGCAGCGGGGCTCGCCACCCGCGTTGCACGTCACTTTGCCTTGAGACTATAACCCGTCCCTTCGTGGCATCGAAGCCAGTGATCCTATGTATATTTAAACCTGTTGTATACTAACTTGTATCTTCGTTTCAGGGAAGGCATGGTAAGTATTATACAGGTAATTCAGACGGTCAGGTAAAATCCACCGAACGGTGGCACGTTCATTTCAGTAAATTCAATATGCTGCTTACTTGTGAATGAACTAAGGCAAGATAGAAACCCACAAAATATGCATGCTTCACTAAACAACGTGTTGATTGGTATAGTCAGGCTAGCTCGCCTTCACCAGCATATTTCGATATGCTGACCCTCGTTGAAACAGGTTCTCCGCACCAAGGCGAATCGAGCGAGGAGCCGAAGTCGTCTACCCGATCCAGTCCAACTGTTGGCGCATCTTCACCGCGCCCCCGAAGCATTTTGGAGTCAGGATCCTGCAACTCTTCATACACAAAATGCAGCTCCGTGGCAAAGCGATCCTCCAGCCTGGAGGTCCTTATCATTTTGAGTTTATAAAGGGATGTAATGTACAGGACTGCTATCTCATTTTGAGTCAACCCTTTTGTAAGCCGTTCGGCATATTAGCTGACTCGTTCAAGAGTTTGTAATAGATGTTCATTATCAATAAAGAGAACTTTTCTATGTTTCAAATCTGTGTTTCAATTTATCTGCGTACTCTGAATATGTGCTTGCTATGCAAATCATTAAAGCCTTGTGCGGGCGCAACTCCAGGCCCGCACGGCGGTCACGACTCGGGGGACGCCTCGGGGCGTGACATAGTGGTATCAGAGCACATATTCAAAGTTCCTTAGACTTCGTGCTGGAAAAGTTCCTTTAACGATCAAATTCCTATGCGAACTCTTGAACTCGCTAGGCCAAAATGAGATACATTCATGCAATAAGTCCATAATACATTATGATCCTAATGTAATTTACCTTCTTTTGAAGGAATGGATCCAGCGCAATCTGTAGCGCAACCACCGATCGAAACACAAGAAAGCAGCTCGGGCAATTCGGGAAGCTCTCGAAGCCAACGAGGCATGTCTCAAGTCGACCCGCTTGAGCGGGTAATGCAAATGTTAGAATCGCAACGACAACGAGACGATGCTCGCCAAGCCAAGCTCGAGAGTAATCTAGAGACCCGATTCTCAGTCCAACAGAAGCAGGTAGATGCCCTGCAACAAATTGTTCAGACGTTGGCTGCCAACCATTCCGCCGCAACAGCAACGACTCCGGTGGGACAGCCCGTGCTTGAAGTGGAGACGCCTCAAATCCCAAGGCCGAGGGACGTGACTGCCTTCAACTTGGGCCATTTCAAGAAAGTCTGCAACACCCCGTTCAACGGGACTGAGGACCCAGTGGTAGCTCTAGATTGGCTAGCCGAGATTGAAGATCACTTCACTCTGCTAGAGGTCCCCGAAGATAAGCGCGTCGCCTGCGCCCAACTACAGCTCCGCCTCAACGCGCACGATTGGTGGGACGTGCATCGACGATCTCTCCAATTTGATCACGGAGAGGAGGCGATCTCGTGGACAACCTTTCGTGCCGCGTTCGAAGAGGAGTTTATACCGCCTCCAGTACAACGTAAAATGGAAAATGACTTCGTGCAGCTGAGGCAAGGCAGGATGACAGTTAAAGAGTATTCCGCCGAATTCAACCGACTCTCCAAATTCGCTAGGGCCTATTTACCTGATGCAGCGAGTCGAGCTAGAAGGTTTGAAGGTGGTCTCCGTCCTGCCATCCATTCGCACGTGGTCAATAATCAGTACGGGATAATGCGTGAAGTCATGAATCACGCCCTGTCTCTCGAACCACAATATCCTCACGTTTCTGTCGGCGCTGTGCATACATCCAGTCACAAACGCCAAAGCGACGATGGAGGAAACAATGCTGCAAAACGACATAACGATGGTGGTCGCCACAAAGGGAACCAAAGACCATACTGTGATTTTTGTAGAAGACGTGGGCACACTACAGATAGATGTTACAGCAAAAAAGGTCTATGCTTCAACTGTGGCGGGCAAGGCCACGTAGCTCGGGATTGTCCACTCCCCTCTAAGCTCCTGCCTCAACCCAATAACCCCTAACGGTTGGTTCCATTCTTAAGTTTCGGGACGAAACTTCCAATTAGTTGGGTAGGATGTAGCGCCCCGTTCTCCCGATGCGGAGAGCGCGGCTAAGAAACACAAGACGGTATCGTTCGATCGGGATAGATTGAATTAAGAACTCGTCCTCATTATGGATTTGTTTCTTCGGAATCGATTCCCATATTCAGTGGACTGTGCCCCAAGGATCAGCTTAGCGGCAGAGTCAGGAGGGACCTCTCCGCTGCTATCTTTTAATGCCTCAGTTTTCGATGTCGCTTGTTGCCTTCGTACTTTGAGTTGGTTTTGGGATTTGCTTGTTTTCTTTGAACGGTTTTGATGGTTTTCATTATTTTCGTTCATTGACTTGCACTTCTATTTCGAGATTGGAAAGAGAGGAAGAAGTATTAATCGAGCTGTTCGTGTGCAGGTGAACGAGCAGTAGGCGGCTTGCGAACGGAGTCGTGAAGCGCCTCTTTCCTTCTTCTTTCCAAAATCTAAGTGAGTGGCTACCAACCCGATTAGCTAGCCCTGCTTCCAAGCCTCACTCCTTCGCCCCGATCAAACGATACCAAGTAATAATAAAAGAAACCAAGATAAAAGAGAATAACTTGGTTATTATGCTTGTCAACAGACTTATGAACGGTTATCATCCTGTATGCTAGTTCGTCTATAACTGTTCTATGAATCGTGCTAAGTATGGAAATATATGCTTGTTATGAAATAAACTGTCAGGATGACTATGCAAAACTGTATGCTATGGAACGAATTCTATGAGTATTATCGATCATGGACGACTTGTGCACAAGGTATGTTATGAGTTCCGCGGACGGTCACCGGGGCACCGGGATCGATCCGATCCGGACGGAACGTATGTATAGTCGTATGTTACCCGGCAAGTGTTATGCAGCGGGGCTCGCCACCCGCGTTGCACGTCACTTTGCCTTGAGACTATAACCCGTCCCTTCGTGGCATCGAAGCCAGTGATCCTATGTATATTTAAACCTGTTGCATACTAACTTGTGTCTTTGTTTCAGGGAAGGCATGGTAAGTATTGTACAGGTAATTCAGACGGTCAGGTAAAATCCACCGAACGGTGGCACGTTCATTTCAGTAAATTCAATATGCTGCTTACTTGTGAATGAACTAAGGAAAGATAGAAACCCACAAAATATGCATGCTTCACTAAACAACGTGTTGATTGGTATAGTCAGGCTAGCTCGCCTTCACCAGCATATTTCGATATGCTGACCCTCGTTGAAACAGGTTCTCCGCACCAAGGCGAATCGAGCGAGGAGCCGAAGTCGTCTACCCGATCCAGTCCAACTGTTGGCGCATCTTCACCGCGCCCCCGAAGTATTTTAGAGTCAGGAGCCTGCAACTCTTCATACACAAAATGCAGCTCCGTGGCAAAGCGATCCTCCAGCCTGGAGGTCCTTATCATTTTGAGTTTATAAAGGGATGTAATGTACAGGACTGCTATCTCATTTTGAGTCAACCCTTTTGTAAGCCGTTCGGCATATTAGCTGACTCGTTCAAGAGTTTGTAATAGATGTTCATTATCAATAAAGAGAACTTTTCTATGTTTCAAATCTGTGTTTCAATTTATCTGCGTACTCTGAATATGTGCTTGCTATGCAAATCATTAAAGCCTTGTGCGGGCGCAACTCCAGGCCCGCACGGCGGTCACGACTCGGGGGACGCCTCGGGGCGTGACATTTGAAAGCTTTGAAGGGGGTCTTGTAGAAGCATGAAAAATACGCCGGATGACTATACGCGGCATATTGGTGCAGAGCAGCGTAAGCAGAGGCCTTAAGAGCCATCAAGCGTGCAACAGAGCTCTTTCCGCTAAAAATACAGCGTAAAAATATGAGAGCTCAAAAGGACCATCCGCATAAGGCAGTACGTCCAAGCCGCCTCAGTGTAAACAGGGTGCTTGATCGCCTCCAGGGCGTAAAACTCATCCCCTTTCAGACGCAACATTAAGGTATACAAGAGACGCTTCGTATTCTCTGAGGTGAACCTGTCAAACCCTGCAATAAAGATCCTGCAATGAACCTGACGTCTGGACTTCTGACAAAGGGATACGGCTCGACTACCCAGACGATAGCTATAATGATGACACAGCACTGCGATCCAGGCTATCAAATACCGCCATCCCCTTTGCGTAAACTGCTTTTACAAGCACGAAGGGATACGCTGCCTTGTTTTACACAGGCAGACATGAGCTGTTTTACGTTCTGACAAACCGCCTGCCACATCAAAAGCTGCACTCCGTACGGGGTCGAGGTATGTCTCTACGTCTAAATGCACAGAGCGGTGACAGTTTCTGAAGGTACGTCTCTGCGACTGATGTGCAGAAGGGGTTGCAGACCTTTGAAGGCACGCCTCCACATTTAATGCACATGATGGTGGCAAATCTCGGCATTTAATGCAAGAGATTTGATTATATCTTCAAAAGCCGTAATTCCGGCTAAGACGTCCCCATCAGCATTCTGGCACGGTACGTAGCGGCTTCTACGCCCATCCAGCTCCTGTGCTCTCTCGGTCTCTATGACCACTCGGCTTCTACGTCTGTTCGGCCTCTACGACCACTCGGCTTCTACGCCTGCTCGGCCTTTATGACCACTCGACTTCTATGCCTGTTCGGCCTCTATGACCACTCGGCTTCTACGTCTGCTCGGCTTCTACGCCTGTTTGGCTTCTACGCCTATTCGGCTTCTATGCCAGTTTGATAACCATTTGGCTTATATGCCATGGTGACAGACATTTGGCTTCTATGCCAACCTCTTCTACACAATGGATACCTACCTACGTGGCTTCTACGCCGTGATCTTCGTAGCAATTATACACGTTTTGTCCCATAGTTGGACCCGCGTCACACGCTCATTCAAAGGATCATCTATACACAGGCATTGGTTACTTTAACCGTTGTGTAAAAGGGTGCTGTACTTTCCACTCCTCGATTTCTATACCGACGGAGTGGTCACTGTCACCAAAACTCTATAAATAGAGACCTCTATCAATGAGGAAAAAGGTCAAAAAATTGGTCAAGAAACCAATATCAGATCCAGGGAGAAAGGTCGACAAAATTGGAAGGTCGAAAAGATCCAAGGTCGAACTTCCAAGAAAGATCGAACCGGAGGTCAAGGGAGAGAGAGAGAGAGAATCCGGAGCTCAGACAGAGAGCAGGGATCGATGACTTTGGCATTGTGCATCCACCCTCTTTTGCAACCTTCGAAGCTGCTTCCTGTCTTCTACGACACTTCTTCAACATCGTGTGGTCCAAGGGCTAAAGTGATCGACTGCAGATCAGACACCTATAGCAATATTTACCCAGATTAAATAAATTGTACTCCCATATCCTCGTATATGATCAAATTGTACAAGTTTGTTTGTAAACCAAAGAAGGCGGGTTCCGTGTGAACCCCATATTGAATTCATCTTCCATTCTTTCGTTTAATACCACAAACAGAGCCCACGATGAATGGAATAAAGCAGCAGGCTCTGTAAAATTCCCTAATTTTAAATATTATAATTATTTAATTTATTTATAGTATCTCTTAGCCAATTAGAAAATATAATTTATTGAATTCTAATTAATAGGTAAATATTCATCTAGAAATTTATGAAGCAAAATTATTATTTTATTTTATTTTATTTTATTTTATTTTATGTAAAAAATCTTTGTAGAAGGGTGAAAGATTATTTTTATGTACTAATATAATTTTTTGGAATTTTATTACCATATATATATATATATATATATATATATATATATATATATATATATATATAAATGTTATAAATAAAAAGAAAAGGAAAGAAATAATAAAACCTTAAAAGAAACTAAAACCTAGTCAAAAACCCTCAACCCCTAACCACTAACCCCAAACCCACAACTAAAGCCTAAGCTACCAGCAGCTTTCCCTCCACGCAGGAAGCCCCAGATCCGCGCGACCCAGCTGTAAACCCTCACCGCTCCCCCTTATATATATAGATATATCGAGTTATAAACCCTAACCCTATCGCCCACTCCCCCATGACCCAGCGCTGACCTCGACGACCGTCGGAGCACCCCGCAGCCATCGGAGCACCGTCGGCCACCCCCGTGTCCGCGTAACCGTGCGAGCAGTCCGCGTAGAAACTGCAGCGACGTACCCTACTTCAAGCAAAGTTTTTTGTTCCATCTTTCGACCAATTTTTGAATCGCCTTCACCGGTATGTTTACGACATATCCCCCTTCCAACTCTGTAAATTAGTTTCCATCAAACATCGCTTAACACTAGGTAGAAATCGAGACCAAGTTGAAGGAAAACCATATATTTGAACTACAGAAAACTGTTGCGACCACCTATGTTTAAGGACTGATATCTTCCTCCACAGACATCCAAACTTAAATCTACTTTTTGCTATGTGAAGACCATATAACTAAGATCATCATCTTATGAACATCAAAATAGTGCGATACTCCCAAAGGCTCTCTTTGATTGGATGCACCTGAGGTTGTAAGATTTCAAAACGGTGAACGAATATAACTCTGTAATATTAAAAATTGTGTCTCAAATAAGATTGTGCGGAGATAATGTTACAAAAGAAGACATGTTGGAAAATACATTCACTATATTCTATGCCACGAATATGCTCCTACAACAGCAGTACAGTAAAAAAGGTTTTAAAAAATATTCTCAATTGATCTCATGCCTACTTATTGCTGAACAAAATAATGAGCTCTTAATGAAAAACCATAACTCCCACCCTACTGGATCGTAGCCATTCCCTGAAACGAATGCAAGTAACTATAGACAAGAACGTGGTCGTGGTCGTAATCGTAATTATGATCGTGGTCATGGTCGCAATTATATTCTTGGTAGAACTCGATACCAAGGTGGTCCTAATTATCATGCCTTCAACAAGAAGGTTGGGCCATACCACTTGAACTGGAACAAAAATGACGGAGAACAAGAAAAAGAAAGAGTACAAAAATAGATTCTCATAAGAATTATGAAGAAGCCTGTTATAGGTGTGGAGCAAAAGGGCATTGGTCTCGTACATGTCATACACCAAAGCACCTTATTAATCTTTACCAAACATCTATCAAGGGTAAAGGAAAAGAAAAAGAGATCAATTTTACAGATTTTAATAAAATTATTGATGATGAAAATGATCCAATAGAATTTACTCATTTGGATGTTAATAATTTCTAAAATGAGCCAAGTGAAGGAATTAATAGGATTAAGTTTTGGGGTGATGAAGCTAATGATCGCAATAAAAAAAAAATTGAGTTAGGATTTAGACTATTTGAACTTTATTTTCCTAAGTTTAATTTTAGTTCAATGCTTGTATTGTCATGTTTCTAAGTTTTTGTTGTTATAAGTTCGAATTAATAAATTAAATTTTATAATATTTCTTACTCAATTTTTTAGAAATATAAAAAATAATGATGTAGTGAATAACTCCAACGGTGGAGATATATGTCTGGTTGACAGTGGATCAACACACACAATTCTTCGAGATCGAAAATACTTCTCAAACTAAAAATTAGCAAAAGCAAATGTTAGTACAATTTTTGGTACTACATAACAAAATGAGGTATCTGGAAGAGCGAACATTATATTACCTGATGGAATAAATATTTTGGTAAAAGAGGTTTTGTATTCTAGCAAGTCAAAAATAAATTTGCTAAGTTTCAAATATATACGTCTCAATGGTTTTCATATAGAGACTATAAATGAGGGAAATATGTAATACCTATGTATTACATCCAATGATTCATGCCAGAAGCAACACATGAAATACATCATGCACTTCACGAAGCGAAGGTGGAAGAGCAAGATGATAAGCAACATTCCTACCCGCTCGAGAATATCGAACGGTCCTATGTAACGTGGACTAAGCTTCCCATGAACCCCGAATCTAATGACTCCATGGGTAGACAAAATTCACAAAAATACATGATCACCAACAGAAAACTCTAACGGCCTACGATGTTGATCTGCCCAATGACGATGACGATCTTGTGCAACCCGAAGTCGCTCTCTGATATGCTTATCTGTGAAAGAAAAACTCTCAAATTTCTCATCAAGATTGTATTATGCAAACATAAGTGCCATAGAATCTAACACTGCGATAAACCAGAAGTTCAATGATCCAAAACTTTTTATGCTTTGGCATGATCGACTTGGTCACCCTGGATATAGAGTATGATGCATCAAATAGTTAGAAACTCATGTGGGCATCCTCTAAAGAACCAGAATATTCTTTTACCTCATGATTGTATGTGTGTTTCATGCTCACAAGGAAAATTAATTGTAAGACCATCTCCAATGAAAGTTAATCTTGAGTCCCCTATGTTTTTACAAAGTATACAAGGGGATATTTGTAGACCTATTGACCCACCTTGTGGACCATTTCGTTACTTTATGGTCTTGATAGATGCATCATCTAGATGATTAGATATAAGTCTACTGCCAACACGAACGATTGCTTTTGCCAAACTTCTTGCTCGGATTATAAGATTAAGGGCTCAATTCTCTGATTATTCCATCAAGACTATTTGTCTTGATAATGCCGATAAATTTGCATCTAAAGCATTTAATGATTATCGCATGTCAATTGGCATTGATGTTGAATATTCACTTGCACATGTGCATACTAAAAATGGACTTGCAGAGTCTTTTATTAAAAGGTTGCAATTGATTGCTAGACCTTTAATTTTAAGATCAAATTTATTCACTTCTGTTTGGGGACATGCAATATTACATTTAGCTGCATTGGTCCATATTCGACCAAGTTTATTTTATCACTATTCACCGTTGCAACTTGTTTCTGGCCAGCAGCCTGATATTTCTTACTTAAAGATTTTTGGTTATGCGATTTATGTTCCCATTTCTCTACCCCAACGAACAAAGATGGGCCCACAAAGACGTCTTGAAATTTATGTTGGTTTTGATTCCTCTTCTATAATAAAATACATTGAGCCACTGACGGGCAATTTATTTAATACAAGGTTTGCTGATTGCCATTTTGATGAGTCAATTTTTTTGCCGTTAGGGGGAGATAAAATATTACTTCGTATATAACGGTGTGAAATTACATAGAATATACCATCTTTATTGACCTACGCACAAATAGATGTGAGCAAGAAGTAAAAATGATCATTCATTTGCAAAATATGGCAAATTATTTGCCAAATGCATTCACTAATATTAAAAAGTGACTAAATCTCACATACCGACAATAAATACACCAGCACAGATTGATATCCCCGAAGGACAACATGATGGCACAATAAAACCGTGCATGAAACATGGATGCCCTGTTGGCGCTAAAGATAAGAACCCTCGAAAGAAAAGCGTACAAGTAATTACTCCTGAAGAGGAAATAGTTTCAAAATAGGAAAGCGCTATAGAAAATTTAACTGATTAGTATAAAATAGCTCCTAAAGAGACACATGACAATGAACAAATTTCAGAAGAGATATCTTTAAATTATATGAGTATAAGAGAAAGCTGGGATAGAAAAAAAATTACTATAGACAATGTTTTTGCTTATAGTGTCACATTTGATATTGTTAATGAGAGTCCTGAACCAAAATCTATTGATTAATGTTGACATAAAAATGATTGGCCAAAATAGAAAGATGCGATAGAAGATGAATTAAAATCCCTAGAAAGTCGTAAAGTATTTGGACCAGTAGTCCAAACTCCTTAAGGTATGAAACCTATTGGATACAAATGGGTATTCGTAAGAAAATGCAACAAAAAAATGAAATTATGAGATACAATGCACGACTTATAGCATAAGATTTTTCACAGAGACCTGGAATCGATTATGACGAAACATATTCCCCCTGTGATCGACGCAATCACATTACGATACTAGATTAGTTTAGCAGTCACAGAAAAACTTGATATGCGGCTTATGGATGTTGTTACTGCATATTTATATGGGGCGTTGGATAATGGCATTTATATGAAAATTCCAAAAGGATTCAAATTGCCTGAAGCAAATAAATAAATGTCTCATGGGTTATACTCAATAAAATTACAATGATCCCTATACAGATTAAAACAATCTAGAAGAATGTGGTATAACCGTCTTAGTGAATACCTTGTTAGAGAAGGATATATAAATAATCCAATTTGCCCATATATTTTTATAAAAATATCTATAAATCAATTTTGTATTATTGTAATATATGTTGATGACTTAAATCTTGTAGGAACTCCCGAAGAGCTCACAAAAACCGCCAATTATCTGAAGAAAGAATTTGAGATAAAAAATCTTGAAAAAATAAAATTTTGTCTCATCCTGCAGATCGAGTATTTATCTAATAAAATTTTTATCCATCAATCTACCTATGCAAAAAATATTTTGAAAATATTTTATGTGGATAAAGCTCATCCGTTGAGTAGCCCCATGGTTGTTCGATCGTTAGATGAAAAGAAAGATCCATTTCGTCATAGAGAGGATAATAAAAAATTATTAGGTCCAGAAGTACCATACCTTAGTGCTATTGGAGCTTTGATGTATCTTGCAAATTGTACAAGACCTGATATAGCATTCTCAGTAAACTTACTGGCAAGATATAGCTCGGCACCAACAAAACGTCATTGGAATGGTATTAAACATATATTGTGCTATCTTCGCGGAACAACCGACATGGGCTTGTTTTACTCAAAAAATTCAGAATCATAAGTTGTGGGTTATGCTGATGCTGGTTATCTATCTGACCCATATAAAGAAAGATCTCAAAGTGGATATATGTTTACTTCTGGTGGTGCTGCAATATCATGGCGCTCTATGAAGCAAACATTAGCAGCTAGTTCTTCTTATCACTCAGAAATTCTGGCATGAAGAAAGTCGAGAGTGCATATGGTTAAGAATGATGGTTCAACATATCCGAGAATCATGTGGGTTATCTTCAACAAAAAAATACTCCGACGATATTATATGAATACAATGCTGCTTGTATTACACAAATCAGAAATGGCTACATCAAAGGCGACAGAATGAAGCATATATCATTGAAATTATTTTACACTCACAATACCAGTATGTCACGTCCCGTTTCTGTGGAATCGATAGTCGTCCCCCGAACGTGACACCATGCGGGCCTAGGTTGCACACCATACAAGGCTAAGATGTTTTGCATTACGAGCACATATTCGGAGTACGCAGATAAATTAAAACACAGAGTTGAAACATAAAAATTTCTCTTTATTGATAATGAACATCTATTTATAAACTCTTGAACAAGTCAGAAGGTTGCCGCACGGGCTTACAAAAGTTGACACAAAATGAGATAGTTGTCTTGTACATTATATCCCCTTACTAAACTTCAAAATGAGAGACCTCCAGGCGTGATGATGGCCTTTCCTCTGAGATGCATTTGAGTTTAGGTTGCTAGCTCCTGGCTTTAAAATGCTTCAAAATATGGCACGATCAGGATGCGCCGACAGCTGGACTGGATTGGGCAGTGACTTCAGCTCCTCGCAGGATCTCCTTGGTGTGGGGAACATGTTTCAACGAGGGTCAGTACATCGAAATGTACTGGTGAAGGTGAGCTAACCCAACTATACCAATCAACACGTTGTTTATATGAAGCATGCATATTATTTATGGTCTTCCTATCTTGCCTTAGTTTATTCTACAAGCAAGCAGTATATAAAAATTTCTGAAATGAACTTGCCACCGTTTGGTGACTTTTACCTGCCCGTCTGAACCACCTATACAATACTTATCATGTCCTTCCCTGCCACGAAGACACAAGTTAGCTTGCACAAGTTTAAATATACGAAATGATCACTGGCATAATTCCATAAAGGATGGATTATAATCTCGAGACAAGAATGATATGCAACGCAGGTGGTGAGCCCCGCTACATAACACTTCGTCCATAACATACGACTATACATAATGTTCCGCCTGTATCGGATCGGTCCCAGTGCCCCGACGACCATCCGCAGAAACCATAAAACCTTGTGCACAAGTTGTCCGTGATCAAATAACGTCCATTAAGTTTTCAATCAATTCATGCAATTAAGGACATACTAGCACGATACAAGTTCCATAGCATAAACGGTTTTGCATAGTCTTACTGAACAATATATCACATAACAAAGTGTGTTCTATATGCATAGCATAATTTATAGAAGAAGTATACATTTTAACTAAAATTGAAGCATATGAAGAATATTCCAAACGTACTAGCATGCAATGTGGTGCTTCGTTTCCCCTATTCGGGGAGCGTGGCTAAGAAATATAAGATGGTATCGTTCGATCGGGATAGATTAAAACAAGAACTCATTCTCGTTATGGATTTGCTCCTTCGGAATCGATTCCCATATTCAGTAGACCGTGTCCCGATGATGAACTTAGTGGCAGAGTCAAGAGGGACCTCTCGGCTGCAAGTTTTTCTTGACTCAGTTTTCGTTGTCGCTTTATTGCTTTCGCGCTTTGAGTTGGTTTTCGGAATTGCTTGAGTTTTCTTGAACGATTTCGATAGATTTTATTATTTTCGTTCGTTGAACTGTACTTCAATTCCGAGATTGAAAATAGTGGAAGAATGGAGACATTGATGTTCGGCAGATACAATTGAGTAAAATTTTTGCTAATTTATTCACTAAAGTATTGTCAACCACAACTTTTAGAAAGATGATTCAGAATATTGTGATGTGTCAACTAAAGGATCTCTTGTCAATATCAAGGAGAGCGTGATCACTAATTCTCACACTGTAATCTTTTTTCTTCGACCAAGTTTTTATCCTATTGGGTTTTTCTTGGCAAGGTTTTAACGAGGCAGTTTATCACGCTTACGCATTTTATATGAGTATGTACTCTTTTCCCTTCGTCCAAGTTTTTATTACATTGGATTTTTTTTGGCAAGATTTTAACGAGCAATATCCCATACATATTGGACATCCAAGTGGAAATATTGTAAATATGGATGCCTGAAGGTCTTCCACAACTTATGTAACTTATGGCCTTTGGCATTCTATTGTAAGCCTATAAAAGGACCATTCTAGTTGAGTGTTGAAAATGAAAAAAAACTATTCTTCTTACATTTTCTATCTTGTTCTTCTCTATTCTATAATCTATTCTATAACAGATATGTATTTTATATTTTTTATGCAACATTTTTTAATTTTGGCTTTCAGAGAGTTTGAAAGTAAAAACTTAAAACATAAGTCGTATCAACAAACACATATGTAATGATAATGATATAATGAAAATGTTTCAATTAAATAAACTGTCCTTTTTTCTTACTATTTTTTTCTATATAGTCAAAGGCTTAAAGCCCAAAGTCCATAGCCAAGGCAAAGACCAACATTTTTGGGGGATTTTCTTGAAATAAGGCCAACCCGTGCCTCGCCCTGACTCGACCCGGATCCAGCCCGACCCAATTTTCACCGGGTTGTAGGCGAGATGGATTTGGAATTTTCTCTTTGAGCCTGGCCCGACCCAGACTTGACTCCAAACCCTTGTTAGCAATTCAGCAAACGGAAAAATTTTGGAACGACAAAAGTATGAGTATAGGGTCAAATATTCGTCAAACGAAAATATTGAGGTTAAAAACTTCACATACTTAAACAAGTTGTCAAATTTGGTTTATTAAACTGGTTACCACACATTTATTTTGCCAAATTTATCAATAATTCGTACGGAACACGTTTAAGGCTTCACATGCTTAAAAAATCCGAATCTTTCGAAAGTACGTAAGTATTATATGTTTCTGAAACATACGAAAAAAATTCACGTATATTATGAGTTTTATTCGGGTGATTGCTAATAAGGCTCCTAACAGGGCTGAACTAGCATGACACAAGCCCGGTCAAGCCCATTCAAACCAAGGATCGGGATGGCCCTAACTGACTCATATGACACCTTGACATGTAGAGCCCTTGATAGAATTTTTCTATGTCTATATGGCATATGAAAATAGGTCCCACAATTTTTTTTTATAATTGAGTTTCTATATGAATAAATATAGTTGACATATAGAAGACTTCTTAAAATGACAAGTATGATAGAAGTAAATATAAAGATCAACCATTGGAGACAATATTTTTTACAGTTGGGTTACTATATATATATGAAAATATGCCACATAAATCAAAAATGAAAAAGAAAACAGGAGAAGATGTAAGATATTTGGGCCTAACATATTTGTTTACTTTATCAAAAAAAAAAAAAATCTTGGAAAGAAGATAATATCGTAATGTTTTTTTTTTCTAAAATAATATTGTTTTACAAGATGAACCGGACATCATGGACTGTTTAATGTTTATTTTTTCTTTTTTCTTTCAAAATGCAAATATTATTGCTTTCTTGAATCCACATACTTTTTTTTGGTCCGGAAGAACAGTTATTGAAGAGTACAAGTTCGCCTTCTTCTTTTGGCATTTGCTAAGGTAACATACGTTCCAGCATTCCACCGCACCGTCTAATAATTTTTTCAAACGTCTCGTTTTCAGTTTTGGTTGGCCAATAGAATACATATTCTAAGAGGGTGGTCATGCATGATCTTCGTCTCTCTCGACCAAAGTTAATTGTTCAACCAGGCCTTTTGGCAAGCATTTTTCACAACATGATCTTCCAAGGATGTTTTCTCGACCGGAAATGAATATGTGCATAAAAATGAAAGAAAAAAAAATCATTTGATCTTAGATCATGATATTAGTTTTATTTTCCATTCCCTCTCACTTTCTAAGCAACCAAAAATAAATAAATAAATATAGTCAGATATACAGATCGTGTTCTAAAAAGTGGGGTAATGATTCTATTTTAAATCGGCCAGTTACGAGAGTACGTAAGTCTAATATGGTGTTTTAGCAATATTACGGTTGTTTGCAATATTAAAAGTAAATATGGTGTAATAGAGTGAAGAGATCAGTTAATGTCTTGGTGTTGCTTCCCCCACGTACCCACCCGTGGCCGTGTGAATAATGTACAACTGAAAAAGCATACAGTTAATTAGAAAGCAAATTAAGTTTATTTGTTTGTACAATCCAATCCAATACAAACTAATATTGTAGCTGAACGCTCTAATTATATACTGCTGCTTATAAATAGAGGATCTTGTCCAGCTTTTAAACATACTTACCTGGACGGGGTCATTGGATGAACACGAAAACCCAGGCCTAGGACAATGGCCTCCATTGTACTTTGGAGGGGTGGAGGGGTGCTGGCCTATCATCTCCCCAAGTGTGAGAGTGAACGTCATAATTTGTTGCACTGGGGGCCAGCGTTCGCGCGGCCCCTGCCCAACTCCTACAACAAATTTTTAGCTTGCCCTGTCCAACCTTTTTTTAGGTTCATATGTATGTAGCTTGTTGTTTCAAAATAGTTATAGATTTTGTTGTATGATTCTTTATAAAATTTCTAACTTGCTACATATGGATAACAAAGTTCTCTCATTGAGAACTTCTGGCACTTCTCTCGTTGTTGTTGTCGTCGTGGTCGTACAAAATGAGACTAATTAGTGAGGGAATTTCCTCATTATTATTCTGTTAGAGCTTAATGTTCCGGATACCCACTATTGGTCAGTTAACAAATTAACAAAGCTTATCACGCATCATCATGGAGCTACTACACAACTGTTGCGAGAAGTTGGGCAAGACTATGCTGTAAGATTTGAACATTGTCTACTAATAAAATCTCACCATAGTTATCACCCGAACACATTACATGTATAAAAGTCAATGAATTAAAAAAAATATATATTTAAATACACACATGAAGTTTTTCTAAAGGTGTTATCTAGTTTGGTCGGCCCGAAGCCTACCCTGATCAGACCGGCCAGGTCAAATTCGGACTGGGTTAGCCCAAGCCGAGTCAACTGGCCAGCCCAACCCACCTCTAGCTTTGGGTTGGGCTAGTTGTTATCCTCCCCACTCGTAACCATAGCCTTAGCCCGGGTCTAGGCTCGATATGAAACCCTCCCACGTATAGTGGACCTCTCACTGTTATAAAATAACTGTGAAAGGAAGGGTTTACCATTTTACCCCTAATAACCGTTATTAACATGTTGGGGGTATTTTGGGAGAAAAACCCTCCAATAAAAACAAATATAAGAAAACAATAGACGAACTGCTAAGCAAAATAATTTGCTATAGGAAAGAAAGTAGTAGAAACTGCTGAAAGTTCGCTAATCAAATTAGCAGAACAATCTGCTGGAGTCTTTAATTCAACCGTTGCACAAAGCAAAATTCGACATATCTGCTCTTGGGAACCATGTTCCGATTTATCTCCTTTATATTTGGATTCTTTCGTTCTATTTTAGTTTATCTCAATAGCGTGCATACTAGATTAGTTTATCTCATTAGTGTATGAAAATGCATTTGTTTGAGAATTTCCTTCCCAAATTCTACGTCTTTATTGTTGGGCTGGTTCAGAATGCAAAATTGAACTAGACCTAAAAATAGATGAGGGTTATGCAATCCATGTTGCCTAGACCTAAATGATGCAAAATTAAACCAAGTGTAAATAGTACCGGATGGTATTGTCCCCAGCTTTGGTGACTTAACCAATTTGAGAGTATTTGCTCAATTTTATTCCTAACTGATGCTAAATTGACGAAATGTGCTTCAAAATAGTAATTTATAAAGTTGGAGTACCAAAATCGATCAGTGGAAAGTTAAGGTGCAAAAAATGTCCAAACGCGATGTGATTCAAAATGAAAAGTGCTTCAAAAGTGCAATTTATAAAATTGGCATGCTAAAACCGTGCAGTAGAAAGTTAAGGTGCCAAAAATATTCAAATGCTATAGTTGGGGTGCCATTAGGATAGTTTAGCCTAAATGGCTATATATAAAGAAGCCACTCAAACATACGAGAAACTTACCTTCCATATCTATAAGAAAATGATTGAGAAGGTTGGAGTCCAGTCATTACTGCTGAATGAATGTACACTGGGTCGGGCCATCCAAAGTCTCTGGCAGGACTCGGTAATGTACCACCTAAGAAATCAAGCAAAATATAAGGCTAAAAGTAGTTAGTGACTGAATGGAACCTCAATCCATGTTATTTTTTTTGAAGAGGAAATAAAATCTCCTAAATTATAGAGTTTAGGAGATTTTATTTCCATTTAAAAAGAAGAAGTCTTTTTTTGTAACGGGAAACATGTGAATATACTTTATTTATCCTAGCAATTTCACTATATTAAGTGCATATCCAAGTTTGAGAAATAAAACTTACTGCACATATCATTTGCAGTGAATGTTGAGACATCAGAAGTTGCAGAGTTCCCATCTCCATATTGAACATGTTGTGGACTTTTATCCCCACTAACCCATGTTACCCTCATCTAGCAACATATAGCCAAACAAGCAATCAAATGAAAGCAAGAGTTTCATGTACAGACGGAACGTCTAAGAGAGATGGAAGTGATCACCTTAGTTCCGGTAGAATCGACACTAGAAAGGTGACCATGTAATGGTTGGTTTGGGTTGGCAAATTTTACCGGATCCGACCTCTTCAGTATGCAAGGCGCGTCGAAGCCATTGGTGAAGAAGACGAATTCTAAGGGAGTCCTGATATTGACGAAATGAAATGTTATAGAGCCACTACGCGTTCGTACATCGCAATCGCCCCCGATGTTCGCCTGGCATTCCGACTTGTTGCAGCTCAGGTAAGATGGATCGTTGCTCAGGTACTGAGCCTGTTGTTTCACAAGGATTTAATCCACATTTTCTCACATATATGAGTTTCTTATCATAGGCTAAATTCGAACATGATACCCTCAACTGTTTTTTTCTTCTTGAGTATGGTGAGGGGGTTGAATCTATTAGGGCAAAGGGTTCAACATTGATTCTATCAATCTTATAATTTCACCTGTATTATAAAGGTTGGGATTTGTCCAGGTGACGTAGTCACCACCATATACTTGTCTTTATCTGTGCTTGGTGTTCGTTAGACAGGGGTTGGTTATCTCAGGTAGGTTAGCCTAAAGTTTTCGCTGTGGCCTCTCTCAGACACACTGTCGGAATGCTTGCAGGGTGTGTCCGATTTCCAACATCTAATATCAGAACTACTAGTTTTGGTTCTGGCAACTATGTCTACGGAGCAGATGAACACTCATATGATCACCCTCACACGGAAGAATTAGGCGATATGGAGGCCAAGGATAGAGGATCTACTATGGTGCAAGGACTTGCATGGTCCGTTGGAGGGCGACAATGCTAAGCCATCGGACAAAGTTGCTGAAGACTGAAAATGACTGGATCGGAAGGCCATTGGATTCATCCGTCAATGGCTAGACGACTCAGTATTTTATCACGTGTCCATGGAGAGTTCGGCAAAAGCATTGTGGGATAAGCTACATTTGCTGTACGAAAGGAAGACGACTGATAACAAGGCATTTCTGATTTGCCAACTCGTCAACTTGCAGTACATGGAGGGTGCCCCAGTGACATAACATCTGAATGAGGTTCAGGGTATTATCAATCAGCTGTTTGCGATGAAGATGATGATTGATGATGAGCTTCAGGCCCTTTTACTTTCGAGATCTCTGTCGAAAAGCTGAGAGACGTTGGTGGTGTCGGTGAGCAACTCCGCGCCTGGTGGATTTGTCACGATGGAGGCAGTCAAAAGCTGCTTATTGAACGAGGAGATCCGGTATAAGCAAGTGGAATCGTCTCAAGAGTCCGCTCTGATGGCTTCCTACGGGAAGGGAAGACCCAAGTCAAAGGCGAGGACATGGGGGAGTTCTCGAGATCTTGCGAATGTAGACCGCAAGGAGGGTTGCTATCACTGTGGCGAAATGGGTCATATCAAGAGGAACTGTATGAAGCTCAAAGATGAGAAGGCCAAAGAAAATGATGATCAGGAGGATCTCATGGCTATGGAAGATCTCATCATCGTAGCAACCGACGCAGAGGAATCTTGTGGCATGTGTCATGATGGTGATTGGGTCATGGACACGGGAGCGTCATATCACGCCACTCCATATAGCAGAATCTTCATGTCATACCACGATGACAGGTTTGTACGTGTGAAGATGGACAATAAGGGGACGACTGCAGTTGTAGGCATCGGTGATATGTACTTGACAACGGAGCTTAGTGAGAAGCTCGTTCTCTAGGATGTGCGACATGTACCGAGTTTGCGCTACAACTTGGTTTCGGTAGGGAGGCTAACGGATGATGGCTGTCGCAGTTTATTTGGGGACAAATCTTGGATGCTTACGAAGGGTTTCCAACAGCTGGCTCGAGGATATTTATGTTGTGGCATGTACAGGCTCAAGCTGCTGAGTTGTACAGGAAGGCCACAAACATCGGATGGAGGATCGAGGGGTATTCGACAATAGTTGGATCGTCGAAAACTTGCTGAAGAGGGGGTTCGAGATACTTTGAGGATTACGGAGGATTCGGTTCATCGAGACAAAGCGACGAATGGTGATGAGCCAATAATTGAGGGTCAGTATGTCGGTCCCATAACAACTGGTCGATCTCCAGGTGGGGGTTGCTTCACGAATCCAATTTTGGCGACGGGTGGTTTGCGAAATCTTTATGGAGCGACATTGGTTTCAGCAGTTTGAAGCCAGTGAGGAGATCAAGGTTTGCAGCAAACTCAATCTGAGGCAGAAGCGTCACCATTCACAAAGTTCCAGGGGAGCTTTGGGTTATCGACGATATGCATAGTGCATGATATTCTGCTCGAAGACGCATATGTATGGGGGAGCTTCAAATTCGGACACGAAGGTAGGCAAATTCGGGAGTTCGAATCTCGGAAGAATCGTACCGTCCGCTTGGTTGGGCCAGCCAAGGGTGAAGAAGCTCATCGGAACGTTAACACGTTTCAGTGGAAGATGGAAGTCAGGAACAGGGAGCCAAGGGTCACGGTGGGACTTTGGTCTCAGCCGTGTCATCGATATTGGCAGTATCCCAGTGGTACAGAAGGTACTACACATGGCATCTAGCGTCAACATGATAGTCGAGGAGCTGGAGACGAAAGAAGATGCAAAGCAACTCGGAAGATCAGAGATCGGTGGCATTAAGGAGCAAGAACTCTGTCGCGGGACGACAAGCATGTAGTCCAGTTGAGAAGCCATGGGGTCAACACTCTCTCATCAAACTGGAGGGAAAGATTATTTGGGTGTGAATTTTGGAGCCCAAATATGGTTAAAGATTTGATTTTATATAATTTAAAAATCTACATTAAATATAAGATTTGATTAGATTTTAAATTTGTATCAAATATTTAATTCGACCATATCTAGACGTCCATAATTTGTGTTGGACTATTTTCAGGTGGAATAAGATTTCTATTTTAAGGTTTTCTATTTAGGAAATCCTATTATGACCTAAAATATGATTTCACACCCTATAAATATAGGAGGAGGGTGGAGGCACAAAGATATAGTACAAGTCGGAGATTCGGGGTGCTCATCTACAGAAAATCTAAGAGAAAGTCTATGCTTTTCTATTAGGACTTCGCCATCCAAGACAGAAGAAAGAAAGAGATCTGATCGAAGAGTCGTCGCCTTCACCCAAGGAGATTCCTACCGGTTGGTGAGTGACTTCAATTGTAATCTCTTTATTTTCTTCTTGAGTGTGGTGAGGGGTTAAATCTATTAGGGCAAATGGTTCAATATTGATTATGTCAATCTTGTAAATTCACCTGAGTTATAAATGTCGAAATTTGTCCGGGTGACGTAATTACCGTCATATACTTGTCTTTATCTGTGCTTGGTGTTCGTTAGACAGAGGTTTGTTATCTCAGGTGGGTTGGCCTAAAATTTTCGATACGGACACTCTCAGACACGGTATCGAAACGCTTGCAGGACGTGTCCGATTTTCAACAAGTAGAACTGTAAACCCCCTGATTTTTAGGAATTTTTAAAATAGATTTTTCACAATTTTCTGGAATTTTTCTGTATTTTTCTCTAATTAAACTAAGGTATTTTGATTTTAAATGATTTTTAAATGATGTTAATTAATAATAAAATATTATGAAAATAATATTTTCTGGTGTAAAATAAAAAATTAGACATAGGATAATTTTTCGGGAATTTATTGGACCCCAAAAACATTTTTAAAGACCTAAAAACCAAGTTTTAAATAAACTAAAATAAACCCTAGAAATAAATCCGGTTCAATTGAACCAAACCAACCCGAACCGGACCCGGTTCAACTGAATCGAACCTAACCCTGCGGGTCGGATCCGGGTCTAACCCGCCGACCCGAAACCCGCATCCGCCCGAACCCGCACTTATTCTTTAGCGGATCGGGCCGGATCCGCCGCCCGACCCGATCCACTTCGGCCCGACCCGCCTGCTACAGTGCCCCAGCCCCTCTCTCTTCCCCGACCCCTCGTCTCCCCGCCGCCGGCCGTTACGCCTCTGGCCGCCGCCTCGCGTGCCCGCCGCTCCGCTTCAGCTCCCCGTAACCGCCCGCCCCTCCGGTTCCCCTCCCCGCACCGGCCGCCTCTCCCTCTCCCTCGGTCCCCTATATAACCCATCCCCGCCTCAGGCTGCCCTGACTCCCGGCCACCCGACCACCTTCCCTCCGCCCCCGAGCGTCCCCGCATCTCCGTCTTCCCCGACGAGCTCTCCGCCGCTCTCAGCCCCGCAGTACCCCAACGCCACCCCCGCAGAGCCCCGGACCACCCAGCTCCTCCTCTCCCCTCCCCATCTCCTCGCCGTCCTCCGACCCAGCCCCAGCGAGCAGCCACCTTCGCCTGATCCCCGGTCGACTCGACAGCAGCACCAGCAGCAGCCGACGCCTCCAACCGCAGCTCCCTTGATCGCCGCCCTGGCTCCGCCTCGCCGTCGACGATCCGCCAGAGTCCGCTCCGCCCTCCTCCAGCCAGCCCCGGCGAAGCCCTAGCCGCTGGACGTCGGAACCCTAACCCTAACCGGATACAGTGCATTGTGTCGATGTGTCGTGTCGACACACGGACACGAAAACCCGATTTCATGCAGCCCTGTTCAGGTAACCCGTTCTCTCTCCTCGTAGCTCCGTTTTCCGTTTCGTCAGTTGTGACACGAACCCTGCGTGACCATCTCGATGCCTGTGCAACCCGCTCGGTGTGTCGCGTCTTGTGGTGATCGTGAACCGCGATCCAAAATCAGGAAAAATAATACCCTATTTTCTCCCGGAACTGAGTACGCCCCGCCAAACGGGACGACTTGGTCGCGTGCTGTCTTCACCGAAAGGTGCGCGCCGTTGATACGGACGTGCGAGATTTTGCAGAAGTTGATTTGGATGTGCGTGCACACCGGAATCAACGCGTATCCGCCGACAACGCCCCGTATCCGCCTGTTCTGAATCTCGTTGTAACTTGGTGTACACACGTCGGATCGAAACGAAACTTGCGACATCGGACTCGTAGCAATACGCTGGTCCTGTGACCCAAGTTTGGTTCGATTCTGAGAACGTTGACAAAATCGCGTGTCGTGGGCCCCACGGCTCTACTTGACGAGCGATTTTGTGATTGGCTCATCGGAATCCAATTACGGAAGTTCCGTTGGGTTCATATCATCGTTCTGGACTTGTTGACACTATGTTGGACGGATTTGGAGACCTTTGTTCCTGATACGTTTTTCGGTGCAAAGTGGCCCACATATGGACCCCGCTTTGACCAGAAACTATCATTTTTGCCCCTGTGTCCAAATTGGACTCAAGGACAGGCATTTTTAGCTATTTGATATTTTCTGAACCTGATGGTGATGTCTATTTCAGCAACCGGAGGAGTACCTGCAGAACCCGCTGAAGTCAGAGCTACAATTGGAGCCAGAATCCCAGGCAAGTGTACCTTGCCAAATCCTGCAGTTTTGTTACATATTTCCTTGCCTTATTTATATGTTGTACATGCTTGACCTAGGACCGTGTGACTTACTTAGCGTCCGATTAATAGTCGGGTGCCAACACTGTACGCAGAGTTGTGTAAAGTCACCTAGAGATGGATACCGAGACCCTATACTTCTCGTACTTGCATTATCAAGTACGTCATACCCAGGACACCTGACATGATGCATGAGACAGAATCTTCCTGAGATATTCAAGGTAATTCTATATAGGATACAGGTTCATGACATATTCTTTTGCTTAGATATTATATGACTTACTGTATTAGTTATAATCCTGCGTGGCATGGACATGAGACGTCGTGGACATGAGGCGTATGATTACATTGGGTGGGGAGAGACACACAGGCTACATATTGATTATATTATGACGGTGTCGTAGTCTCCCTTTGAGCTAGACAAACCACATGATATCACTGCTACCGGCTCCCCGACACAGAGCTTGTAGTAGTTTCAGCCTGAGTTCTAGTGATGCTCTCATCTTGTATTTCACATAGATGGTTATATAGCTTACCCTATTATTTCATTTATTTCTGCACTGCATTTATTTTGGCTTGAGTTATATTGTACCTTGCTATGTCCCCTGAGGACCTGGATCCGGATTATGTCCCCAGGATTAGCAGACGAGATCGACCCCGAGGTACACGGAACAGGAGATTAGCAGGAGCAGGAGCAGGAACAGGAGCAGGCACTGGAGCAGTACCAGATCCAGTAGACGAGTGATCCCGAGGGTATCTTCTGAGTATATACTTTGTCCATACTCAGTATTTGCTGTTGTTATCCTTATTCTTGTATATTGACAGATGTATCAGACTCATTATCGGGTTATTCCCGAGATTATATTTTGTTGTGATTGATCTTGCTTATTGATTCTGATATTGCTATATTTATTTTCTGTGGATGAGATTAGTATATCTAGACCCTTATTGTTGTATTACAGCTTAAGTACATCCTGATGGGTCCATTAAATTGGGTTTGCCCATCGGTGTGTGCTGCTGGCCATTGCCACGTGGCTAGTCCCTCGATATTTTAGGACTGGAACGTGACATTGTTTTTGTGGTGGCCCATGTAGGTCAACGACTAAATTCTTCGGTTTCAACTTAGGGACCGAGCAGGCCTGCAATAAGAATATGATAAGTTTTTAGGATCTCATCCACTTGCTTGAAACGTTCTTGATATCTATATCGGATTCAAATTAATTCTTGACTTGCATCCTGCCTTGATTCCTGTGCACCTTTTATAGTTTATTTTGGATGCAGAGTAATGGAATCATAATCAAGCAACGAGACTCTTGCAGGAATACCACAAGGTGCTGTGGTCACCTACGAAGATGAAGTAATACCAGAAGATAGAGGTCAATCAACTCAACAAGGCAATCAAGCAGATCAGCACTCTTCCAGCAGGTCCAGCAGCAGCAGAGGGCACCACCTCAAGGACGCGGACAAGCTTTCGCGATGACTTTGGAGGTCGCCCAGACTCTTGGAGTAGCTAATGTGCGTAAGTTTTTGTAGCTATCTCGTCTAGTATTGTTTTAGCTCCTGCCTGTTGGTTCGTGACCCTAGCCTTAACCTAGTAATTTTAAACTTGCTAATAATTGATAACCTAGTGATAACCTAATATATTTTTATAAATGATAACCTGGTTTCTAAAAACTGTAATTTTCTAGATTTCCTTCGTCCGAAAAATTGTATAACTTTTAATGCTTAGGGAAATGATTTTCCCTATGTGTTCTTCTCAAAACCCTCAACCCTGATTCTCCTTGATCGTGATGTGCTTTGAACAATGTTTGCAACCGTGTCATCTCTGTTGACCGGTTATTCTTTGATTGCGAGGACGCAATCCTCTTAAGGGGGGTAGATTCTAAACCCCCTGATTTTCAAAAATTTTTAAAATAGATTTTTCACAATTTTCTAGATTTTTTCTGTATTTTTCTCTAATTAAAACTAAGGTATTTTGATTTTAAATAATTTTTAAATGATGTTAGTTAATAATAAAATATTATAAAAATAATATTTTCTGGTGTAAAATAAAAAATTAGACATAGGATAATTTTTTGGGAATTTATTGGACCCCGGAAGTATTTTTTAAGACCTAAAAACCAAGTTTTAAATAAACCAAAATAAACCCTAGAAATAAACCCGGTTCAATTGAACCAAACCAACCCGAACCGGACCCGGTTCAACTGAACCGAACCCAACCCTGCGGGTCGGATCCGGGTCTAACCCGCCGACCCGAAACTCGCATCCGCCCGAACCCGCACTTATTCTTTAGCGGATCGGGCCGGATCCGCCGCCCGACCCGACCCGCTTCGGCCTAACCCGCCTGCTATAGTGCCCCAACCCCTCTCTCTTCCCCGACCCCTCGTCTCCCTGCCGCCGGCCGTTATGCCGCTGGTTGCCGCCTCGCGTCCCCGCCGCTCCGCTTCAGCTCCCCGCAACCGCCCGCCGCTCCGGTTTCCCTCCCCGCACCGGCCGCCTCTCCCTCTCCCTCGGTCCCCTATATAACCCATCCCCGCCTCCGGCTTCCCCGACTCCCGGCCACCCGACCACCTTCCCTCCGCCCCCGAGCGCCCCCGCATCTCCGTCTTCCCCGACGAGCTCTGCGTCGCCCTCAGCCCTGCAGCAACCCAACGCCACCCCCGTAGAGTCCCGGACCGCCCAGCTCCTTCTCTCCCCTCCCCATCTCCTCGCCGTCCTCCGACCCAGCCCCGGCGAGCAACTGCCTTCGCCTGAGCCCCGGCCGACTCGACAGCAGCACCAGCAGCAGCCGACGCCTCCAGCCGCAGCTCCCTCGAGCGCCGCCCTGGCTCCGCCTCACCGCCGACGATCCGCCAGAGTCCGCTCCGCCCTCCTCCGGCCAGCCCCGGCGAAGCCCTAGCCGCTGGCCGCCGGAACCCTAACCCTAACCGGATACAGTGCATTGTGTCGGTGTGTCGTGTCGACACGCGGACACGAAAACCCGGTTTCGCGCAGCCCTGTTCAGGTAACCCGTTCTCTCTCCTCGTAGCTCCGTTTTACGTTCCGTCAGTTGTGACGCAAACCCTGCGTGACCCTCTCGATGCCCGTACAACCCGCTCGTTGTGTCGCGTCCTGTGGTGATCGTGAACCGAGATCCAAAATCAGGAAAAATAATACCCCGTTTTCTCCCGGAACTGAGTACGCCCCGCCAAACGGGACGACTTGGTCGCGTGCGGTCTTCATCGAAAGGTGCGCGCCGTTGATACGGATGTGCGAGATTTCGCAGAAGTTGATTTGGATGTGCGTGCACAACAAAATCAACGCGTATCCGCCGACAACGCCCCGTATCCGCCTATTCTGAATCTCGCTGTAACTTGGTGTACACACGTCGGATCGAAACAAAACTTGCGCCATCGGACTCGTAGCAATACGCTGGTCCTGTGACCCAAGTTTGGTTCGATTCTGAGAACGTTGACAAAATCGTATGTCGTGGGCCCCACGGCTCCACTTGACGAGCCATTTTGTGATCGGCTCATCAGAATCCAATTCTGGAAGTTCCGTTGGGTTCGTATTATTGTTCTGGACTTATTGACACTAAGTTGGACAGATTTGGAGACCTTTGTTCCTGACACATTTTTCGGTGCAAAGCGGCCCACATGTGGACCCCGCTTTGACCAGAAACTATCGTTTTTGCCCCTGTGTCCAAATTGGACTCAAGGACAGGCATTTCTAGCCATTTGATATTTTCTGAACCTGATGGTGATGTCTATTTCAGTAACCGGAGGAGTACCTGCAGAACCTGCTGAAGTCAGAGCTACAGTTGGAGCCAGAACCCCAGGCAAGTGTACCTTGCCAAATCCTGCAGTTTTGTTACATATTTTCTTGCCTTATTTATATGTTGTACATGCTTGACCTAGGACCGTGTGACTTACTTAGCGTCCGATTAATAGTCGGGTTGTAAACTCCCTCACCCAAAATAGATATTTTGTGTGTATTTTATATTATTATATTTATTATAGATGTTGAATTTATTTAGAGTATTCTCTTAGTTAATTAGAAAATAATTTTTTAGTATATTTACTTATATAAATATTTATTTAGAATCATTTTTAGGTTATTTTAGATTTTTGAAATTAATTAGGATTTATTTGGATATATATAGTCTTAATATTAGATAGATGCTAATTTAGTGTTAATAGATATTAATAAGATTTTATAAATTAATTGTATTATATTTAAATATATTCAAGATTATAAATTATTGAGATAGATTCAAACTCTACTTTAAATTAATTCAAATCCTGAACCTACTAGGAAAGCAACTTAATGTATATCATATCCTTATTTAAATTCATCATAATCCTATCCAAATTAACCAATCCTAGTCGTATTTAATTAAGTAGTGTCCACCATTATAAATACCTCATCCTTCATTTTTTTTTTTTCCCAAATTTCTCTCTTTTTCGTCAAAAAAATAGTCAAAATTCGTCATAAATTTAGCCTCATTTTTTTACTATTTATGACAAATTAAAAGGACGATATCTGCTAGCTCCGGACTCCAAATGAGGCCTAGTTTTTTTTGTTAGAACGATAATGAGGTTAGCTTTCTGATTATATAAATTGTTTTTCTAAATTATGAGTATTAAATTCTGGAAAATTTGTAGAGCACAGCATGTCCGAAAATAGACATGTTTCGATGTTTTCACGATTTTGGGAGAACTAGGAATCAGAATCATGAACCGTTTCAAGTTTCGGAAAGCTAATGTCGAGATCATCGATATATATTTTTCCCAGAATTTATTTTGAAGTATTTTCATACTGTTAATTCTGTAGAACTTCTATGTTAGAATTTAACCATCGGTGCACAATACAAAATTTGTATGTGCCATAATTCCCAAACGAATTTGAATTCGGACGAGCTATAAATTTTAGCATGTTTTTAATGCTGAAATATACAGGAAATCATGCATGAAAGCTAAGTTTGTGTCGGTTGACTTTTTGGTCAACAGATCGCCTCGATTTGCGTGCCATGAGTCTCGAGTTGATAAAATTCAGTTTCTTTGGACAAAATTTAGGAATTAACATAAAAATAAGAATAATAAGATTAAAATAGGATTTTAGAGTAATTATTCTAGAATTAAATAAATTAAAATAAATTATCTTTTGACGTGATAAATTTGTAATACATAGGCTATTTGGACTGTGACTTGGACTCTGATTCATACCAGCAGCAGGACCCCAGGCAAGATACCTTGCCAAATTGTTACAGTACTTTTGCATGCTATTTATATTTCTTTATATTTATTGCATTTCTGTTTATTCTTGCATGTGTAGTTTTCTTTCAGACATTACTATATATTAGATATGTTGACACACACATGGCACTTAGTATCATGAGAGGACAATCATTAGGCGTATGGGCTTTTGACCACTCTGGTAAACCGTAGTATATAGTTCGCACTACGGGCGTGTATCGCGCTGGTCGCTACCCCTGTGGTATGTCGATTTCTGGAGTCTCGCTGGTCGCTACCCCTGCGGTATATCGATTTCTGATGTCCATTGACGTGTGTGTGAGTTGTGAGGTAGATCGAGTAGCCTACCCTTGCCCATACGTTGAAAAGTTGTCCTCATTTGCATTCATATAGATTGTCTTGTACAGCGTACTTATTTATTTTCAAACCATATGCATGTTTACTGTATTCAAATTGGCTCGTATTTTCTGTATCTTGTTACGTCCCTCTGAGGACCTGGTCCGCTGCCAGGTGTATCTTTTCTTGAGTATTTGCAGGAGCGCAGATTTGGATGGTTACATGTGATCCGAGGATGTCTTCTCTTCGAGCTGTGATGGATAGCTGGTATTCTTATATTGTGTTGTGGTGTTGTACTCATATTCTATTTGCTCTTATATTCGAGTTGGTAGTGGATTTGTTTCCATCCAACTATCATCCTTAGATACTTCTTATTGAGATCTAGTTTCATAGATACTGGTTATTTATTTCTATATAATTTTGGTGGATGAGATTTAGATTATACCCTGTGACTTGTGTATTACATTTTATACCACTTGTGGATTTGATATTCATATTACAGCGTACGTGTGGATTTGGTTTCCATACAATAGAGTTGCCATATCCATGCGGCTGGCATGCTTACGTGTTCTAGTCCTACGTATTTTTGGGACTGGGGCGTGACATGTTTTTGTGGTGGTCCATGCAGGTCGAGAGCATATTGTCTCGGTTACGTTACTGTACCGAACAAGCCTGTACCTAGGACTAGAGTATAGGATCTCATCCACAATTGACTGTGATTCATCTTCTCCTATCTGTTCTATTTTGAATAATTGTATCCTGCTTGATTCATGTGCTTCCCTAATAGTTCCTTGAGTATAGTCTTCTGCTAGAATATAGGAACCCCTGTTATTAGGATGATAATTAGAGTAGCACACCTATTAAGAATACAACGAGAATATAGACACACCACTAAGTTTAGAATATCTAGTGAACCTAGAATTCCTTATCTTTAGATTGTTATACCATTACCCCTTGATGTATTAAGAAGACTTGAGAGTAGTATAGACACTACTAGAGTTAGTTAGAAGTTTTACCATAATGTTTGACACCTAGTATCACATAGTCTTTTGACCTATTAATTGAAGTGTAACCGAATGATAATTATCGCATGCTAGCAAAAGACGACAGTGTTTATTCAGACCATAGAATTTAAAGGTCCATGCCCTATTTGGTCGACTAGCGACTTAGATAAGGAGGTTGTATGATAACTGTAGAGATTGTAGAGTCTTTTATTATTATTGCTTATGTTATTTTTGCTTTTGCGAACTTGAATTATTTTGTAACTTCTCACATCATAATCCAGCGTTATATTTTCTGTGCTACCTTGAATTATGATGCTATTATAGCCTAGTTTTTGCAAGCTTAATCTTATATCGAGCTTGTTCATGACATATGTGTTATTGGGGCCTGATCAACCACACTAATACAAATTGTCTAATCAGAATCAGTGTATTATGGTCTAGCTAGCCATAATACGCTTGATTCATCCTTCGCAATAGTATTTTACGTGGATTGAGATGTATAGTGGACCAGTAGACAAATATACTTACCCTCTAGATACGACAAAGCATATCATATCAAGTACATAACTGCACCGATGTGAGCATGCGAATAAGAAATTACCAAATTAAGATTTCAATCCACAACTGTCTTGACAATTCCTATTTGAATTCTTTAAACGCTTTGATTCCCATACTTCCATTCTATTACCCCTCCTTGAACTCTTTTCCGTTGCTTTCCGTCTTCCCTTGTTTCGGAAAGACGAAATCTTGTGCTTGGATATAAGTGATACACGGATAGTACAAGATATACCACATAGGCCAATCACACTATTTGGTGACTATCTTTCATAATTGATTAAGGGCATATCACATATGATATAGTTGGTGTTAAAGTTTTGAGGATCGAATGACATAAGAAAATAAATTGAGGAATATTTTCTTAAGTGTAAGAACCTTATGTGATAGATGGGTAAATTCTAAGTTGGGTAGAAATTGCATTATTAAACTTGAGGAGAATTCTTTTAGATTGTGATCAAGTAGGATTAGATTGAGAGATTAAGTCCTTTTAAATGTGGAAAATTTTAAAAGAAGGATTAAGATAATGAGGATTTAATGAATTTTAAAAATCTTGATATTGAGGATCCAATATTTATACTTTGAGCACATGATTTAAATTTTGAATATTGAAGGATGAATCATCGATTTAAATTTTTAGGATAAATATAGAATTTTAGACTTGAACAACTGGTGAATTAGATTTTACAATTTGATGATTTGAATAAAAATTTTAATTTTGATTGTTGGGTCACCTATTTGAAATATTGAGGATGTAAATTGAGTTTAAATATTTGAAGAGTATAAAATTCTTAATCTGAGAATAGGAATAAATTTGATTAGAATTGTTTATTGTTCAAAGTCTAGAGGAGATTATGATAGTTGGAAATGGTGATATAAATTTTGATGTGGGATGTCATATAGACTTGAGTTAGATTTGAATGTTGATTATAAAAAAAAAAATTGAGAAGAGATTACGACAGGTTGAATTTTGATTTAAACAGTGGTTATCTTAATTTTGAAGTGATCGCGATAGATTTGAAACTATTTTGTTATTTAAATTTTTGGAAGAGATTGCGATTGACGTACCTTATGTACGAATGTGAAGGATTTAACAAATTATGCCTTATTTTAATTTCGAGGACGAAATTGTTTTAAGTTGGGTAGATTGTAAACTCCCTCACCCAAAATAGATATTTTGTGTGTATTTTATATTATTATATTTATTATAGATGTTGAATTTATTGAGAGTATTCTCTTAGTTAATTAGAAAATAATTTTTTAGTATATTTACTTATATAAATATTTATTTAGAATCATTTTTAGGTTATTTTAGATTTTTGAAATTAATTAGGATTTATTTGGATATATATAGTCTTAATATTAGATAGATGCTAATTTAGTGTTAATAGATATTAATAAGATTTTATAAATTAATTGTATTATATTTAAATATATTCATGATTATAAATTATTGAGATAGATTCAAACTCTACTTTAAATTAATTCAAATCCTGAACCTACTAGGAAAGCAACTTAATGTATATCATATCCTTATTTAAATTCATCATAATCCTATCCAAATTAACCAATCCTAGTCGTATTTAATTAAGTAGTATCCACCATTATAAATACCTCATCCTTCATATTTTTTTCTTCCCCAAATTTCTCTCTTTTTCGTCAAAAAAATAGTCAAAATTCGTCATAAATTTAGCCTCATTTTTTTACTATTTATGACAAATTAAAAGGACGATATCTGCTAGCTCCGGACTCCAAATGAGGCTTAGTTTTTTTGTTAGAACGATAATGAGGTTAGCTTTCTGATTATATAAATTGTTTTTCTAAATTATGAGTATTAAATTCTGGAAAATTTGTAGAGCACAGCATGTCCGAAAATAGACGTGTTTCGATGTTTTCACGATTTTGGGAGAACTAGGAATCAGAATCATGAACCGTTTCAAGTTTCGGAAAGCTAATGTCGAGATCATCGATATATATTTTTCCCAGAATTTATTTTGAAGTATTTTCATACTGTTAATTCTGTAGAACTTCTATGTTAGAATTTAACCATCGGTGCACAATACAAAATTTGTATGTGCCATAATTCCCAAACGAATTTGAATTCGGACGAGCTATAAATTTTAGCATGTTTTTAATGCTGAAATATACAGGAAATCATGCATGAAAGCTAAGTTTGTGTCGGTTGACTTTTTGGTCAACAGATCGCCTCGATTTGCGTGCCATGAGTCTCGAGTTGATAAAATTCAGTTTCTTTGGACAAAATTTAGGAATTAACATAAAAATAAGAATAATAAGATTAAAATAGGATTTTAGAGTAATTATTCTAGAATTAAATAAATTAAAATAAATTATCTTTTGACGTGATAAATTTGTAATACATAGGCTATTTGGACTGTGACTTGGACTCTGATTCATACCAGCAGCAGGACCCCAGGCAAGATACCTTACCAAATTGTTACAGTACTTTTGCATGCTATTTATATTTCTTTATATTTATTGCATTTCTGTTTATTCTTGCATGTGTAGTTTTCTTTCAGACATTACTATATATTAGATATGTTGACACACACATGGCACTTAGTATCATGAGAGGACAATCATTAGGCGTATGGGCTTTTGACCACTCTGGTAAACCGTAGTATATAGTTCGCACTACGGGCGTGTGTCGCGCTGGTCGCTACCCCTGCGGTATGTCGATTTCTGGAGTCTCGCTGGTCGCTACCCCCGCGGTATGTCGATTTCTGATGTCCATTGACGTGTGTGTGAGTTGTGAGGTAGATCGAGTAGCCTAACCTTGCCCATACGTCGAAAAGTTGTCCTTATTTGCATTCATATAGATTGTCTTGTACAGCGTACTTATTTATTTTTAAACATATGCATGTTTACTGTATTCAAATTGGCTCATATTTTCTGTATCTTGTTACGTCCCTTTGAGGACCTGGTCCGCTGCCAGGTGTATCTTTTCTTGAGTATTTGCAGGAGCGCAGATTTGGATGGTTACATGTGATCCGAGGATGTCTTCTCTTCGAGCTGTGATGGATAGCTGGTATTCTTATATTGTGTTGTGGTGTTGTACTCATATTCTATTTGCTCTTATATTCGAGTTGGTAGTGGATTTGTTTTCATCCAACTATCATCCTTAGATACTTCTTATTGAGATCTAGTTTCATAGATACTGGTTATTTATTTCTATATGATTTTGGTGGATGAGATTTAGATTATACCCTGTGACTTGTGTATTACATTTTATACCACTTGTGGATTTGATATTCATATTACAGCGTACGTGTGGATTTGGTTTCCATACATTGGAGTTGCCATATCCATGCGGCTGGCATGCTTACGTGTCCTAGTCCTACGTATTTTTGGGACTGGGGCGTGACACGGGTGCCAACACTGTACGCAGAGTTGTGTAAAGTCACCTAGAGATGGATACCGAGACCCTATACTTCTCGTACTTGCATTATCAAGTACGTCATACACAGGACACCTGACACGATGCATGAGACAGAATCTTCCTGAGATATTCAAGGTGATTCTGTATAGGATACAGGTTCATGACATATTCTTTTGCTTAGATATTATATGACTTACTGTATTAGTTATAATCCTGCGTGGCATGGAAATGAGATGTCGTGGACATGAGACGTATGATTACATTGGGTGGGGAGAGACACACAGGCTACAGGTTGATTATATCATGACGGTGTCATAGTCTCCCTTTGAGCTAGACAAACCACATGATATCACTACTACCGGCTCCCCGACACAAAGCTTGTAGTAGTTTCAGCCTGAGTTCTAGTGATGCTCTCATCTTGCATTTCACATAGATGGTTATATAGCTTACCCTATTATTTCATTTATTTCTGCACTGTATTTATTTTGGCTTGAGTTATATTATTTCTGCACTGCATTTATCTCAGGTGGGTTGGCCTAAAATTTTCGATACGGACACTCTCAGACACGGTGTCGAAACGCTTGCAGAACGTGTCCGATTTTCAACAAGTAGAACTTCAATGACATACTTAAACATGTATATGATTAACAGATCGCAAGGAAAACAATATTAGTGTGAAGAACATTAGAGAACTAGTTTCTGAAGTATTTAATGCTTCCATTATTTGTTGATACTGAAAATGATTAACCAGTAACTAGGTTTAGATATAGAAGAAAGAAATATAACACACCTTGGCACCACTTATAGAAACATAGATTTTATCAAATGATGTTTTTGACTGATTTCATAATCCAGTAATAGGAAACTTCGATTAATATTAATGTCAAATAACTGTCGAGAATGATTGTGGAAGATTATATCTTGCTAGAGAGATTAAAATCTCAACAACGAAAACAAATATAAGAAAACAATAGACGAACTGCTAAGCAAAATAATCTGCTATAGAAAAGAAAGTAGTAGAAACTGCTGAAAGTTCGCTAATCAAATTAGCAGAACAATCTGCTGGAGTCTTTAATTCAACCGTTGCACAAAGCAAAATTCGACATATCTGCTCTTGGGAACCATGTTCCGATTTATCTCCTTTATATTTGGATTCTTTCGTTCTATTTTAGTTTATCTCAATAGTGTGCATACTAGATTAGTTTATCTCATTAGTGTGTGTGCGAAAATGAATTTGTTTGAGAATTTCCTTCCCAAATTCTATGCCTTTATTGTTGGGCTGGTTCAGGCCATCAGTGATGCAAAATTGAACTAGACCTAAAAATAGTTGAGGGTTATGCAATCCATGTTGCCTAGACCTAAATGATGCAAAATTAAACCAAGTGTAAATAGTACCGGATGGTATTGTCCCCAGTTTTGGTGACTTAACCAATTTGAGAGTATTTGCTCAATTTTATTCTTAACTGATGCTATTTCCAGAGATGTGTTGAGTTGTGTTTATATAACACAACTATGTGGAATGGCTCTCTACCTGTTGCTTGGTAGCAGTTGAAATCGTATATGAAACCGTGGAATCTCGATTGTATTCCTAAGTTAGAAAGCAGCCCCACTTATTCTGTATTGCTTAGAGCATCAATTGTAAGGCTCATCTCAATTTCGAGATTCTAGATTCATAATGTAGGAACTCTTTTTTTTAGCATAGTAACGCTCAATTGGATTCCATGGTAATCCCTTCCCAACCATAGTAACTGTAGTCTGGACCTTATAATTTCTACATTATACGAACTCGCTCAATTTGGAGCCCCGACTTCTATATTTTATATTTTATATTTATTTATTTTTAAAAAAAGAAGGATCGCACATTGATCAACATCTAATCATCTTATTTGGGCCTCAAGATCTACACACATATAGGTCCCATGATATGCTGGCATTTGAGACCCTTGGCCTTTTCCATAATATATAGCAAAGGGGAGAAAAAAACGAAATGAAAAGGAAAAATAGTAGAAATTTGAACTCGAACACCACTATAGTGAAGGTAAAAAGCAAATGTTTCTCTCAGACAGTTCCAGCTGAAAACAAGAATTTTTAGCACTAGTACATTTAAAACAGAACTCCAACGCACACGGATACTATGCCCCAAGTTGCAAGTTTTCTCCTTTTTTCTTCGTTCATTTTATCTGCAAAGCTCAAATAAAGGGAATTACTCACAGGAACAGCACATTAATATATGAATGTGCACAAAAGAGGTGAAATTGATGCAATTCCTACTTGTTATCTGAATCGTTCTTCTTTAAAATAAGAGGGTACTCAATGGAATCACTGTCCTTATCGACCGTTCCAGCAAGAATTTTCGAACTCCCACTCTCTTTTTCTTCGATACTATACCGAAATGATACCGAGTCGAATGACTGTTGGAGATATGATGGTAGAGGTACCTCATTTGGAGGAACATATCTTAGTATCAAGATTGAAATTGCTACAACAGTAAATGCAAGCAGCGTGCCAACACTAACCTGCACAACATAGTATTGCAGTTCCAACTCAGTTCCATCTACTGTATATGATTAAAATACTTTGCTCCTACTAATTTTACAAAAAATTGTGCAAAAGAACAATGTGTATTCAGCATATTAAAGATAAAAAACACTCATGTAAAATATTACCATTCCGGCCAATTGTGAAACGTCCATGAAGAAAGCTAGGAAAGCTGCAAAAATTCCAGTCAGAATTATGCTCTTGATAGGAATATCCGAAAAGAAGGGTGGCAACAATCCATCTCTATCCATTGCCATCAGTATCCTAGGCTGAGAAGAAAAAAAACAATAAATTCACATTGCCAAGTGTTAAGTGCCAGTAATTCTATAAAGCAGGTTGACAAGAGAGTAAAGATTGTTTCACAACTTGAAGTAGCTACAAGATATTGGTACTTATAGCGATTATTTCAAATATACTTATCTGGATGGGGTTATTGGGTGAACATGAAGGCCCATGCCTAGGACAGTGGCCTCCATTGTGTAAGAGAGTGAACGTCCTGCCCAACTCTTACTAGAATTTTTCTTACTATGTCAAAGCATTACTTGGAGCAAAATATGTAGTTTTTATATTTACAAGAGTACCAGGATATTGACTTTTAAGCAAAATTTACAGAAAGAACCGATAAAAAATTCAGGTTGCAGTAGACAAAAGGCAGCAGAATACCTTCTCCTACCCAACCCATTAATCAAAATTTGATTTGAATGTTTGATCCTTTGAAGATTATGAAATGTTGTAGACATGCTTAATCCAAGCCTCCGAAGGACTAATAAGCAATAACGCTAGACATGTATGATCATAGTTAATCTCCAACATGCGACATCACCAGGAGCTTATATGACTTATATGGAATAAAAGCTTTGTTGTTGTTGTTAATGATGTTGATGATGATGTTGGAATAAGCAATTTCTATAGAAAAGAATGTGGTAGAAACAGCAAAAAGTTTGGTAATCAAATTAGCATAACTGCATACTGAGTAGCTCATATTAATCAACATTCAATAGTGGTAATTGTCAAACTAAGCAATCAAGTTGTTAGACAATCAATGGAGCTGTGACGAAGCTACCACGCATTATAGGCGGAGCTATCGTACAACTACTGCGAGGCTACAAGAGAAGCTTGGCGAGGATAGGTGACGGGGCTATCCTGCGAGGCTACGCAATGAGGCTGCCATGTGCAATGTCCTAACATATTGACCCTACAAGTCCACCTGCTTGGCTACGATGAATACTATAGTCACTCATAGAGGCGCCATCAAAGCACCACTTCACCCCTTTCTTCCACCCCCCCCCCCCCCCCTCTCCGAGTTCAAGGCCTAGTTCCAAAGGGATTTATCTAGAAAATGATGATAAAAAGAAATATTGTTCATGAGATTTGAACCTTTTTCACTCATAAAACCCAATGACACTTACCATTTGACCTAACACATCACGTATATACAAGTAAATAATTAAAGAATTTAAATATTGAAATATACACAAATTGGGTTTGTCTCAAGGTGTTATATGGGACGGGCGGCCCGTAGCTCGCCTTGAGATCGTCCCGGTCAAACCCGGGCTACTTGGCCCATTTGTAATGACCATCTCCACTTGGTCCAGAGAGATGGTTTGTTGGTTCAAAGTGTCGTTTGTACTTGATCTCATTTAGAGGATTGTTTAGAGATCTGTTCGGTCAAGGCAGAGTGCTCATTTAGGTGGGTTGTTTCGATGAACCTTTTCTTGCTTTACCTTTACAATTAACAAATAGATTCTGCATGTTTAGTTTGTTATTTTATAAGTAGATGCATGCTAATAAATAAAAGAACCAATATAGATACGAGAGTAATATCATTTTGTATCATATTGTATAGAACATGGATTATTAACTGGTTGTATGAGATAGCCTTTCGTAATACTGCTTTAAAACATGGAACTTTAAACTCTTGCTATAGACTTGGTAATTTAGAGAAGTTCTTATCATTGCATTTGTATTATCAAATTGTTGTACATATGTAGACTTCAAGCATTTTTAGTATCCTATTACTTGGAGTATGTTACTATTTTTAGAGTTATCATATAGAATATTGTTATATCGCTTAGGCGGGAAGACTATCACATTGGGTTTCAAAGATACACAATAAAAAGTTTTGGGACCCTTGGGTCGCTAAGGCAATATCTCTGGACTGGAACTGCGTAAGTATAGTATTATGGTAAGAGAGATGGTGTAGCATATATCAGTTTTTACCATACATTTATGTAAAGTCTAGATGTTTACGCATTTGCATGGTCATGGACAACTTGTGCACAAGAAAATGTTCTCGAGCGATCATCGTGGCACCGTGATCGTATCGGACCGGAAGAACAGTGCTAATGTACTAGTGCAGTAGTTTGTTGTTGAACTAGCATTTGGTGATTCAGGAACTTTCAGTGGAGCTCGTTACCTGCACTAAGAGGATCATCCTCTAATCTATGTACAGTCCAAGATGGCTTATGGTGCTAGTGACCTACATATAATTTATAGGATGCATGCTAATGTCCATCTGTGTGCAGGTTTATCGAGGATGTTGTCAGAAAATAGTGCACTGCAAACTATTTGTATTTATGGGCCTAACGTTTATCTTCTGCAGAGACACACTCGTGACACTTTGATTATAGATTCTTTCAATTCATTCTATGTTGTTGTCATTGTTGTATCTGACAAGGAAGGATGGATGATAAGTATTTAGTAAGATCAACTCTGTTACTCTATTACGTTGCACATTTATGCTTGCAAGACACATATTTTATGCCATGTAGATGCAAGATCCTAAGATAAGACTAGAAAGACCACATATAATTATTTGCACTCACATAATGAACATATTTGTTCTGTTGCGTGGGAGAGAGGCAAGGTGGCGGGGCTACACAATGAGGCTACCTTGCACAATGCCTAAAATTATTACCCTACAAGGCTACCCGCTTGGCTACGATGAATACTATAATCCCTCATATAGGCACCATCAAAGCACCACTTTACCCCTTCCTCTACCCCGAGTTTGTGGCTTAGTTCCAAAGGGATTTTTTCTAAAAAAACTAATGATAAAAATAAATGTTTATGAGCTTTGAACATTTTCCACTAATAAAACCCAACCACACTTACCATTTGAGATAACACATCACATGTATACAATTCAATAATTAAAGAATTTAAATATTAAAAGATACACACATAGGGTTTTCCTCAAGGTGTTTAATGTGATGGGCGGTATGAAGCCCGCCTTGAGATCGTCCTGGTCAAATTTGGCTGCTCGGCCCATGCCCGATCAATGGGCCAGCCAAGTCCATCTTCAGCTTTGGGTCAGGTTGGGTGTTATACAGTCTAAACTGTGCCCGACCTGATTCTAAACCTAGTCTAGGCTTCATCTATCCCCCACCCCTTGTAGTGGCCCTCCCTCTGTTTGAAACTAATTATTGGGGGTTGGGAGGTTTTAGCATTTTACCCCATAATAATCGTTATTAAAATGTTGGGAGGTATTAGGTTAAATAAAACCTCCAATAGCCAAATTTTAGGGTTATATGATCTTACATATTTAATTTTTGTCATATTTTTCTTCTTTTTGCCTGAGTTAGTTTGAGCTATTTGTAGTCTATATGGTCAAATTAAATTCAAGGGAAATATTATGCTCTGAGTTAGTTTGAGCTATTTGTATATTCGACTTATTGAACTTATAATGGATTTGTACTCAATTGTACTGCTAATTTCATCTTGATACTCAACTCTAACTCGGATTTAATACCAATCGGGTTATAGCTAAGGTATTGCCAAGGGAATATTTTAACTAAAAAGAGCACATTATTACTAATTGAGAGGTAAAAATATGTCCCAAGTCAGTTGACCATAAATATATTCCCTGCGAGTTATTATATCATTGCTACATTAAAATTAATACATGATTCATTAAATCTCTTAAACTATAATTATCAGCTTCAAAATGAGGTATTTTTTATCGTCCTTTTCGTCCAAAATTTATAAATGATTCATAACTTATCTTAATCTATAATTATAAGCTTCAACATGAGCTATTGTTGATCATCCTTTTTGTCTTCGTAGAAACCTATGACCCGGACCTGGCCCAACCTATCTCCCTTACCGGGCCCGATCTGAATTTTACCCTGAATTTAGTCGACCCGACCAGGTTGGTGACATAGGTCTGGCACAAACTGAAGCCCAATCCTACCCTCTCGGCCTAGTCCCCTCAATATGCATGCCCCCCTTTGTCATTAACTGCCAAGGGGTGTTTTACCATTTTATTCTCCCTAACTGTTATTAAAACAAGGTAGGGGATATGTTGAAAAAAACCCTCCAACAACCATATTCAAGGTCATTATTGATTTATGGTTGGTAGTTTACCAAATTACCCCCATTTAAATCATTTTGAACGTTAATAAGGGGTATTTTGGTTATTTTCTAAAAATAACCAAAATACCCCCATGACAACCATATTCTAAGGGTATTGTGGTCATTCAGCATCGGAAAAATTGCTATAAATAAGACCGATTAATCAAAATTTACCACAATTAAATTTCTTTCTAGTTTTCTAACCCTTGCTAGCAATCTCGTATTCTATTCGAGAAGTAGCTTCTTATTCACAACCATGGAAGATGAACAACCACCGCAGCAAGCGCAAGATCAACAACCTCAACCCACGCAACCTAACGGGATACAAGGCTATGTTGGAGGAGTGAATCATAATTACTAAGATCAAAAGTTTGGCACTACTTTCGCGGTGTTTATAATAAATATCATCCTAAAAGTATTGGAGCCCAGTCTGGATTTGGTAAAATTTGGAGCCCAAATATGGTCAAAGTTTTGATTTGATATAATTTGGAAATCTACATTAAATGTAAGATTTGATTAGATTTTAAATTTGTATCAAATATTTAATCTGACATATTTGGACGTCCATAATTGGTGTTTGGCTATTTTAGGTGTAATAGGATTATTATTTTAGGGTTTCCTATTTAGGAAATCCTATTATGACCTAAAATAGGTTTTATCCTATAAATAGGGAGGAGGGTGGAGGCACAAAGAATAAGCACAAGTTGAAGATTCGAGGTGCTCGTCCACAGAAAATCTAAAAGAAAGCCGTGCTTTGCTTTTAGGACTTCGCCATCCAAGAAAGAAGGAAGAAGGAGATCTAATCGAGGAGTCGTCAACTTCGGTTAGGAATATTGCTACGGGTTGGTGAGTGATTTCAATTATAATCTTCTGCCTTTCTTCTTGAGTGTGGTGAGGGGGTTGAACCTATTAGGGCAAAGGGTTTCAACATTTGTTTTTGCAATCTTGTAATTTCATCTGAGTTATAAAGGTTGGGATTTGTCCAGATAACGTAGTCACCGCCATATACTTGTCTTCATCTATGCTTGGTGTTCGTAGATTGGTTGGTCATCTCAGGTGGGTTGGCAAAATGCTTCCACGACGCGCCTAACACGTGGTATCAGAGCGCACGTATTTTTAACAGAAAGAATACACTATTGTGCAACTCTTTTTTAATGCATGCATTGTGGGAAACGAATCAAATAGTCACCTAACTATAGCACTTGAAAACTACGTAGGCATCTAGATAATTGTATCTAGTATCTTGAATTTTCTTAAAGAAATGTATATTTAAATTTATTTTGCTGTTAGTATAAGAATTTAGGTAATTCACATTTCAGTTCGAAGAATTAGCTGCAACAATTCTTCTATACTTACTATTTTATTTATCATTAGTCTCAATTATCATGTATCATTTTTAATATATGTTATTATTGTTAGATATGTATTTTATTTTTCTTATGCGACTTATGTTTTACATTTCAACTGTCAAATATGTTGAAAGAAAAAAACATAAAACTTAAGTCAAACAAACCCCTATGTAATAATAATAATATATATTAAATTTTCTTAATTAAATATATGTTACTATTTTTTTTTTATTTAGTCAAGGGCTCAAAGCCCAAAGCCTTAGGCAAAACCAAATATTTATTGTTTTTTCTTGAAATAAAATTTGGGCCAACCAGTGCCCGACCTAGATCCGACCCAACCTGGACCAAAACTAGTAAAGCCCGGTCCAGTTTTTACCAGGTTGTAGGCTGAGCCAGGTTTGGTTTTTACTCTTTGAGCTCGGCTTGCCCGGACCAGATCTCCTAACCGGGCAGACCCTGCCTCGTACAAGCCTAGTCAAACCCTATCAACAAAGGGATTAGGCTGGCCCTACCCGACTCATATATCACCTTGATATGTAGAGCCCTTGATAGAATTTTTATATATCTATGTGGCATATAAAAATTGGTCCCACAATATTTTTTTAGTTGATTTTCCATATAAATAAATATACGTAATATATAAAAGCCTTTTTTAAATGATACGTATGATAAAATAAATATAAACATCAACAGTTTGAGATATATTTTTATAGTTGAGTTACTATATTTTAAAAATGCCACATAAAACTGAAAAATATAGATAACCAAGGATAACCATTAGAGAAGATGTAAGATATTTGGGCCTAACAAACTCATGGACTTTTTCAACAAATTTATGAGTAAAGATAATGTCGTAAAATATGATTTAGTAAGAAAATATTATGGTTTCTTTAAGAGAAAAGAGACGTCATAGATTATTTAATGGTTGTTTTTTTTCAAAATATAAATATTATTGCTCCTATAATCAACATTCAACATTAGTAATTGTCAAAATTAGCAATCCAGGAATTAGTCGATTAACGAAATTGTGAAGAAGCTACCACGCATCATGGGCGGAGCTACCACACAATTGCTGTGAGGCTATATGAGAATCTGGGCGAGGCTAGGTGGCCGGACTATCCTGCAGGCAATGAAGTGAGGCTACCCTACGCAATGCCCTAGCATGATGACCTTACAAGACCACCTGCTTGGCTACGATAAAACTATAATAGAATCTCAAAGACGCACCATCGGAGCACCATTTTACCCCTTCGTCCATCCCCGAGTTCGAGAATAGTTCCAAAGGGATTTTTTAAAATAATGATAAAAAGAAATGTTGTATGTGAGATTTGAACCTTTTCCATTAATAAAACCCAACCACACTTACCATTTGAGCTAACATATCACATGAATACAAGCCAATAATTAAAGAATTTAAATATTGAAATACACACACATGGGTTTGCCTCATTATGTTATATGGGTCGTGCGGCCAGAAGCCTACCTTAAGACCGGCCTGGTCAAAACTAGGCTGCTCTTACCATGCCCGATCAAAGGGACCAGTCAATGGTTGCATCAGCCGATCAGCTTTGATCCTCCGGTTGCTCCATCGAGTGTCGGTGTCACTACCACATTTCTATATGAGTATATTTTTGTCATTTAGCATATTTATTATTTAGTAATTAAATATTTATATTATGTGATACTAATTATATATTAAGTTATGCTATTATTATTGATTAGTGGACTAGCCTATTTTATTTAGACTTATTATTAGTGGACCCATTAGATTGTCATGACACATTAAGCCCAATAGACTAGGCCCATTAGACCCATTCTCTTAATTAATTAAGGAGATTATATTAGTTTCATGTAGAATTAGATGCTTTCTAATATAGTCCTTCCTAATTAAACCTCATGACTAGCTAGTAGGGATATCATGAACATTGTACATTGCTTGGGAAGGGCCCCCCCCCCCATTAGAGGAGGTCTCACTATCTCTCCTCTCATTAGTTCATTCATTTTAGATCCTCGATTATATTTTTTTCCAAATTGACTCATTCCTCCAACAAATTTAACTCAATTCACACACATTCTCTCTAAATTTCATTATCTAAGAAGCATTGGAACTTGGATTGCAAGAATCACTTGAAGGAGGAGGAATTGACAAGGAGATTGTGTCCTAATTATGTAAAGTGATTATTTCATTAGGAATCTATCTTCCAATAGGTAAATTCTAGATTTCCTCTATAATTTAGACTCTAATTTATGCATTTAACTATTAGAAATCATCCCTTGGCTTAGGGCTATCTATAGGACCAAGAACTAGGTTTATATGACTTGTATTATGGAATGTACAAGGTAATTTATCTCCAACTAGGGGAAATTATGAGATTGACACATCAAGTGTGTGTTATGAGACCAATTAGATCTAATTAGACATAGATTAGAGTTTTGGGACTTGATATATATCCATAACTGGACACGAGTAGAGCGTATCATAGTATCTTGTAATATAGTATGATACGTGACTCATTTTGGGGGATTTGGCTTGTTGGATGAGAGTGTATCATGGAAATTCCTAATTGTACACTCAAGGTGTTTGATAAAATGACATTAGTATTAGTGAGAGTGTATTTATCTATAGTATCATATAGATATTGTATATATAAATTGTATTAACATTAGTATATGTTTATATGTGTGTAATGGATGTATGTGTGCTATTGGTGTGAACTGTTGGGTGTGATAAGGGGGAGAATGAGTATCATTGCACTCTGTGCAATGATATGTGTTAACAGATAATTACAACAGCTATAGCAGTGGGTACACTAAGTTTATCAAAGTAGTAGTATGTGAGCTCGGGTGAGGGAAGTAGACAGAGAGGGAGGTGCAGTGCTAAGGAAAGGAAGTAAAGCAATAGCAGCAGGAGCTGCAGGAATTGTGGGCACATTAGTTTAAGGGAAGTTTGTGTTGCAGCAGCAACATGAGGCAAGATCACAGTATTTAGTTGTAAGGGGGAATTGGTGCAAGGGTATCACTGATACCCGAGATTATCAGAACAATGGAGCAGTAGTAGCAGCTACTGGGAATGGTCAAGAGGAGTAGCAGCAGCAGTCAATAGTAGCAATACAGCAAACTATTACGTGAGGACCTACAATGACTTGAAGGGGACTCGGGGAGGATTGTCAAGTATCAGCAACTACTTACAAGATCAGTTGGAATAGGCAATTAAGTAGCAGTAACAATTAAACAGAGTAGCAGCAGCAATGAAATAAAAGAATAACAACAATGACATATAACAGTGGGAGGTGTAAGGGAGCTTGAGTATTGATTGGGAAAAGAAGCATTAGTACATACTGCTGTGTGTATTTTGTGGGAAGTTGGCTCGTGTTCAAGTTTGCAAGTGGGTATCGGTGGATATTAAAATAAATGGCTTTGGGGATAAGTGTTGTATGTGGTATTGAAGATTAGGATATATGAGAAGCTTAAGTGTGTATGTGTGTGTGTGTGTGTGTGTGTATATATATATATATATATATATATATATATATATATATATATACTCTGAGATACAAGGTATTGGTATAAGAGTGTATCTATATTAAGGTTTGTATCAATGCTTGGGTGAGAGTATTGGATGTTGGTGTTGGTATATTCAATTTGGAGTATCAGTATATACAAGGAGCATATGGGTGCAAGTTTATGCAATGCTAATAACTGGTATGGCCACATAGGTTAGGTCAATTGGTTATGAAGGCTCTAACATTGGTGTTAAGGTATTGACTTTAGAAAATGAGTTATGAATTATTGAGTAGGTGAGTATCTCAAGATACCATGAGGTGAGTATAGATATTGGGTATTGGGATATTAATCTAGGTATTGTCATAATTAAGGTAATAGATAGATACTAGTCCATAACTTAGATACTAGTATATATATATATATATATATATATATATATATATATTGTAGTTGATATTAGCTAGTATAGTAATCCCTTCAAGGTATTGGCCCTGGAACCTAGATATGACCTAGTACAACCTAGTATCAACTAGTGTGGACTTGTAATGAACCTTTAATCTAGGTATGGACCTAAATCCAAGGTAAAAACCTAGTTTGACTTAGTTTAACTAGAGTAACCTAGCCATGACCTAGAAAATCATATTTAGTGCATTTATAGCTCATTTATCATTCTTTTCACCGATTTGACATGCCATTCATATATAGGTGTGTGTGATACCTGCATGGATACTGAGATATACATCTTTTGCTCAGGATCAGAGGCAAGTACATTCTATGATAGTTTTTTTATTTAATAGCCTATATGTTTTATGTATTTAGTATTGAGATATCTGATTCCTGACACGATGGTTACACGGATTGGTATACATAGATCTTGGTCATGAGATATTATTATCGTGATTACTCAATGATCATCGTGTCATGCTTCATGATTACTCAGTGATTACCGTGACATCTTAGTGATTATATAGACCATGATCATAGTGCATGATATTATAGACCGTATAGTGTGATATACGTGTTATAACATATCATGATTTAGATCCGTGTACTAGTCAGGGGTTGGGAAAGTAATTCTGGATATACGATTATACCTTATAGCCCATGATTTAGTTTAGCCAGTGATAATTAGAAGATCATGCAACTCATGTGTGATCATGCTAGCTCACCTTTTATATATAGCCCGTATTAGGCCCAAGCCGATCACATTATCTTACTAATATTTTAAGGCATATTTATTATATTATTTTCTTTATTCAAATTTATTACATTGATGTTCCTCATAATATTGTTCTCTGTTTCTTACCATTTTACCATGATCTTTTTCTTGTGATATTTGCTAGTTCAGTTATTTTTATTATTTATTTTTATTGCTATTACTGTTTTATAGTTTATGTCAATTATTGGAACTGCTATTTGGGTTGTACTTCGATCCAATTCTGACTGGATATAGTTTTCAGATGATTTATTAGAGGACTGGTGTCCTAAGCACTACGTGCCACAGGATGGCGAGCCGGTTGAGTTAGCATCTGTAGAGCATTTTGAGTTAGTACCAGCAGTCGTTGAGACTTAGCTAGTTCATTTATGATATTGTATATGTCAGATTGATACTTTGGCATTGTATTATTATTATTTGAGATCTTGTGTTGAGATTAGACTTGGACTTGTGATGTATTGTGACTTTATTTCTTTCCTTCTATTCCATATTGTGCCATATCTTTCTCTAGTTTGTTATTATAATTGAGTATTGTTTACCAATATCATATTATCATATTATCATCCATTTGGCAGTTGAGATATCTTGACATGTACATTATATATATTATGTGAGATGAATAGATAGTATTGTTGACCTAGATAGTGTTCTACCGTCGATGCTACGGCGTAGGCTGGACATAACCACGTACTCGTGCCCATACACTAGGTACGGATCGTGATACATTTTTGTGGTGGCCCATGCAGGTCTAGAAGTATTCAGATTATAGTACTCAGACTTAAAGTATTACTATAAACCAGCTATTGGATATAGGACGAGGATATAGGATGTGAGGATACTCAATCACTACTAGAAACATTTCTAATCTATTTAATTTGCTATCTTTATCCTTCAGAATAATTACTTTCTTTGAAATATTACTGTCATTCCTTGATGCTATCGTATCTTGTACAATATTTATTCTTTGTTTGAATCTGTCTTCAGGTTGCCGTCGAAGACCCGATCGCAGTGCTCTGGAGCAGTTTCGGCGAGGTCTATTACTTCGTCACCTCAGAGAGAGACAACAACGACTATTTTGCCTTCTTTCACGCAGAGGATTGCTTTACCAGTCCAGGTGGGCATTTTAGTAACAGTTTTTGGGGGTGCTCTACTACCAGTTTCGAGGATTGTTCCATCAGTCACGGAGGATCTTCCCCCACCACTACCTATGCCAACAGACGGGACGCAGATGTTTGTTATATTCCAGGAGATGATGGCAACACAATAGAGGCAGACAGATATTCTACGTCAGGGCATCGAGAGTGCTCACTAGTTAGCACTAGCTACAATGGAGAAGGTAGCACTTGTTCAGCCACAGACCATACCACTTATCCCGTACCGTACCAGCCGAGGTCGGGTACTATCATTGACTTCAAGAGGATGGGACCCAAGAACTTCAAAGGCATCGAAGGGATATTATACACCGACGATTGGATCGAGGATGTAGAGAGGGCCCTAAGGCTAGAACAGATTCTGGAGGGCCTACAGGTGGAGGCAGCAGGCAGCTAGATGTTCGGTAGTGCTCTAACATGGTTTTACACAGACCCGAGGATCGCGACGCCATGACTGACTTGGGAAGCTTTCAAAAAAAAATTTAAGGAGAAGTTCTTTCCGGATGTGGCTCTGAGTGCTCTAGAGAGCCAGTTCCTAAACCTCGTCCAGGGTAGCATGACAGTAGACGAGTACGAAGCGGAGTTATGCAAACTAGGCAGATTTGTAGAGGGACATAATCCTCTAGGGAAGGCCCAAAAGTTTTGGAAGGATTTGATCAGGGAGATCAAATCCCCCACTAGAGGACACCGCACAGAGATATTCTAGGATATCCTGATTGACGCACAGAGGGTAGAGGATGACTTGGAGCTCAAATACAAGATGATGCGAGACACAACAAGAGGAGCTTGCCGTAGTGTGGGTCCAGCCAAACAACCCCACTTCCAGCAGCAGAGGACCTTCCAGCAGTAGAGACAATAATTTTATGCACCATTTCGAGCACCAGCGTAACAGACATACCAGGCCCCGAGTCCGGCACAGCAGGTCCCTCAGTGTACTCACTGTTGGAAGATCGAGCATACACGGGAGGTTTACAAGAAGAGGCTTAGAGTGTGCCTCTACTGTGGAGAGCTAGGCCACCAGTTGAGGGAGTGTCTAGTGACTCGAGTTCGGGCAGGCCAGGTAGCAGAACTGGCACAGAGGGCACTAGAGAGACTACCTGCAGGACAACAGAGGGGACCTCCTTAACCAACTCAGCAACAATATTTTGTCGTCCAGTAGCAGTAGAGAGGTGCACCGCGAGGGCGTGCTTTCGCCATGACCGTTGAGAAGGAGGAGCCAGTCGGAGAAGTGATATCAGGTTCAGTTCTCCTTGATTTTATTCTAGCTTATGTTTTATTTGATTCCAGTGCTTTCCATTCTTTTGTATCTGTATCTTTTGATCTTAAGCAACGTTTAAAGTCTGAACCTTTGGCTAGGACTTTCAAGATCATGACTGAGGGAGGCATTATCATGGTTAGTGATGTTTGCAAGGATCGAAGAGTTGCACTGGGAGGCCGGGAGTTGAGTGTGTTCTTACTCGTAATGCCACTTCCGAACTACGACATTGTACTCGTGATGGATTGGTTGAGTAGGCACCATACTAGTATAGATTATCGTGGAGGCATAGTTTTGTTTCAACCGCCAGGAGATCCAGACTTTGAGATTACCAAAGGAGCAGTAAAACAGAGCAAGGATGCCATATGTGGAGCCATGGTAGAAGAGAAGGAGTTGTCACATCCGTTGATAGTAAAGTTTATGGATATTTTTTCGGAGGAGTTGCCAGTTTTGCCGTCAGACCGAGACATTGAGTTCTTTATAGATTTTGTTCCAGACGCAGAGCCGATATCTCAGCACATCTATAGAGTTAACAACAGTAAACTGGTAGAGTTAAAGAATCAGGTGGATGAGTTACAGGACAAAGGCTTTATTCAATCCAGTTCATCACCATAGGGTGCTCCGGTATTGTTTGTACCAAAGAATGATGGGTTGGTATGTATGTGTATCGACTACATGGCTCTAAACAACCTCACTATCAAGAAAAAATATTCGCTGCCAATGATTAATGATCTTTTTGATCAGTTGAGCGGAGTGAAGGTATTTTCTAAGATAGACTTGAGGTCAGGTTACCACCAGGTGAAAGTGAAGGAGGATATTCCCAAGATAGCTTTTTAGACTCGGTATAGCCAGTTTGAGTTCATGGAGATGCCGTTTGGATTGACCAATGCCCCGGCGGTATTCATGAATCTGATAAACAAGGTGTTCCACCAGTATCTTGATACGTTTGTGGTGGTATTTATTGATGATATTATGGTGTATTCGAAGACCCCAGAGGAGCATGAGGAACACCTGAGGATAGTTCTAGAGACTCTCAGGAAGGATAAGCTTTATGTCAAGTTTTTGAAGTGTTAGTTCTTTCTTGACAAGGTTGAATTCCATGGTCATGTGATTACAAGTGACATAATCTCAGTAGACCTGAAGAAAATTTGGACTCATGGGCTACTTCAAGTTCAGTTAAAGAGATCAGGAGTTTCCTGGGGCTAGCAGTTTATTAACGGAGGTTCGTACAGGACTTCTCCATGATCGTGGAGCCGTTGAGTAGGCAAACCAAGAAGGATATGGAGTTTGTCTAGATAGAGGAGAGTCACGCTGCTTTTGAGGAGTTGAAGAAGAGGTTGACGACATCTCCAGTATTAATATTGCTATCAGGACTATGTGGATTCACTATCTATAGTAATGCTTCAAAAAAGGGTTTGAGTTGTGTCTTACAGCAGAACGGAAAGGTGATTGCCTATGCTTCCAGGCAATTACATTCTCATGAGAAAAATTACCCTACCCACGATTTGGAGTTGGCAGTAGTCATTTTTACTCTAAAGTTGTTAAAATACTATTTGTACGGAGAGCATATGGAGATCTTCGTAGACCATAAAAACTTGAAGTACGTGTTTACCCAGAAAGAGCTAAACATGAGACAACGACGATGGTTGAAGTTGATGAAGGACTTTGACATATCATTGCATTACCATTCAGGGAAGGCCAATGTAGTCATTGATGCCTTGAGTAGGTATCCAGTGGCTATATGCTTGACTAAAGACCGATATTTATTGTCTGATCTTGAGAGCTTGGGTATTGAGGTACTGATACCAGGTGTCGAGATACAGATATGGGGAATGCTGATACAGTCTGATCTGATGGACATGATTCGAGATACGTAGTATGACGATGAGTCTCTGAGGAGACTTAGAGCACATGTTCATATGAGATTATCCGAGGACTTCACTATTGCTGAGGATGGTTCATTGCAGCAAAGTACCAGGTTGTGTGTGCCAAATGGGATATTGCACGAGGAGGTTCTTCTGGAGGCACATCGATCAAAGTACTATATACATCCATATGCCAACAAGATGTATAGAGATCTGAGAGAGCATGTATGGTGGTATGGTATGAAGGGGGAGGTGGCGCACTTCGTATCTAGATGTTTAGTGTGCCAGTAGGTAAAGGCAGAGAGACAGAGGCCAGGTGGTTTACTTCTGCCTTTATCCATTCTAGAGTGGATGTGGGAGGATGTTACTATGGATTTTGTTTTGGGGATTCCGCGTTCTCCAGGTGGGAAAAACGTGATTTGGGTCATCGTAGACAGATTGACCAAATACGCCCACTTCTTGCCATTTAAAGTGGGTACGTCTATGGAGAAGCTAGAGAAGATGTATGTGCGATAGATTGTCATATTGTATGGAGATCTTGTGAGCATCGTCTCGGATCGGGATAGCCACTTCATATTCTACTTCTGGAGGAGTTTGTACGCTAGCTTGGGCACCCAGCTCAAGTTCAGTACCGCATATCACCCCCGGACATACGGGTAGTCGGAGAGGACTATTTAGACTCTTGAGGATATGCTTCGCACTTGTGTTTTGGATTTTAGAGGCTCTTAGGAGGATCATCTTCACATGGTAGAGTTTTCTTACAACAACAGCTACCAGGCCAGTATCAATATGTCACTATTCGAGTCTTTATATGGACAAATATGTCACACTCCTCTATCTTGGGATGATATTGGTGAGAGAGTATTGTTGGGACCAGATATGATTATGGATGCAGCCGAGAAGGTAAAGTTTATTAGAGATAAACTTCGGGTAGCGCAGGACAGATAACAACATTAGGCCAATAGCCACTAAAGACCTTTGGAGTTTGAGGTATAGATTTTGTTTGCATTGCTTGTGATTATTTTGTTCTAGATTGAGTTTTAAGCCTGCGTTTTGTTCTAGTTTGACAATCTGGTATTCTTGCATATTTCTCTAACACAGGGCACTATTCGCTTTGGTGGTGGCAGAAAGCTTAGTCTACAGTACATCAGATCCTTCGGTGTTCTTGCGAGGGTCGGTGCAATGGCCTACAGACTAGAGTTACCGTCTTCACTAGAGGGAGTACATGATGTATTCCATGTGTCGCAGCTGAGACGATACATGGAAGATCCTAGTCATGTATTGGATCACTCGGAGATAGGGGTGGGTCTGACTCTCAGCTACCCATAACAGGCAGTGGAGATTCTGGACCGTAGGGAGAAGGTACTACGAAACCAGACGATCCCCTTAGTATGTGTCATGTGGAGTCGTGTGGAGGCATCACTCTCCGGGATAGTCTACCTGGGAGAGGGAAGCCGATATGCGCGAGCAATACCCTTATCTTTTTGAGCCGTGAGGTATCGTTCTTTTTTGCGTGCTGTGATTGGTTGTTGTAATATTAGTTCTTCCTTAAATTTCGAGGAATTTTTTTTTCTAAGGAGGGTAGACTTGTCACTACCATATTTCTAGATGAGGATATTTTTCTTATTTAGCATATTTATTATTTAGTAATTGAATATTTATATTATGTGCTACTAATTATTATATTGAGTTATGCTATTTAATTATCGACTAGTGGGATAGCCTATTTTATTTAGACTTGTCATTAGTGGACCCATTAGATTGTCATGACACATTGAGCCCAACATTGGACTAGGTCCATTAGACCCATTCCTTTAATTGATTAAGAAGATTAGATTAGTTTCATGTATAATTAGAAGCTTCCTAATATAACCCTTCATAATTAAACCTTATGACTAGCTAGTAGAGGCATCATGGATATTGTATATTGCTTGGAAAGGGGGAAAGAGGGGGACGACAATTAGAGGAGGTCTCACTCTCTCTCCTCTCATTAGTTCATTCATTCTGGATTTCCAATTGTGTTCTTCCCCATATTAACTCATCCCTCCACCAAATTTAACCCAATTCATACCCATTTCCTTTAAATTTTACTATCTAAGAATCATTGAAGCTTGGATTGCAAGAAGCAATTGAAGGAGGGAAAATTGATAAGGAGATTGTGTCCTAATTGTGTCCATTAAGCATTTCATTTGAAATCTTTCTCCCAATAGATAAATTCTAAATTTTATCAATAATTTAGACTCTAATTCATGTATTTAACCATTAAGAATCATCTCTTGGCTTAGGACTACCCATAGGACCAAGAACTAGGTTCATATAACTTGTATTATGGAATCTACATGGTAACTTGTGTCCAATTAGGGACAATTACGAGATTGACACATCAAGTGTGTGTTATGAGAAAAATTAGATCTAATTAAACTTAGTTCGGAATTATAGAACTAGATACGTGTCCATAATTGGACACGAGTAGAGCGTATCATTGTATCTTTTGATACGGTATGATACGTGACTCATTTTGGGGGATTTAGCTTGTTGGATGAGAGTGTATCATGGAAATTCCTAATTGTACACTCAAGGTGTTTGATGAAATAATATTAGTGTTAGTGAGATTGTTTATCTATAGTATCATATGATATTGTATATATACATTGTATTAGCATAAGTATATGTTTACATGTGTGTAGTGGATGTGTGTGTGTGCTCTTGGTGTGAACTGTTGGGTGTGATAGGGGGAGAATGAGTATCATTGCACTATGTGCAATGATATGTGTTAACAGATAATTACAGCGGCTATAGCAGTGGGCACAACAAGTTTAGCAACTACTGCAGTAGCAGTATGTGAGCTCGGGTGAGGGAAGTCGACAGAGAGGGAGGTGTAGTGCCAAGGAAAGAATGTAAAGCAACAGCAACAGGAGCCTAGAGTTGCAGGAATTGTTGACAAATTAGTTTAAAGGAAGTTTGTGTTGCAGTAGCAACGTGAGGCAAGATCACATTATCTAGTTGTAAGAGGGAATTGGTGCTCAGGTATCACTGATATCCGAGAGTATCAGAACAATGAATCTTAGTAGCAGCTACTGGAATAGTCAAGAGAAGTAGCACCAGCAGTCAATAGCAGCAACACAACAAATTGTAATAACTTGAAGGGGGCTCGGGGATGAATGTCAAGTATAAGCAACTTACTGACAACATCAGTTGCAATAGGCATTTAAGTAGCAGTTGTAATTAAACAGAGCAGTAGCAGCAATAAAATACAAGAATAGAAGTAGTGGCATATAACAGTGGGAGGTGTAAGGGAACTTGAGTATTAATTGGTGAAAGAAGCATCTGTCCATACTGCTGTGCATATTCTATGGGAAGTTGGCTCATGTTCAAGTCTGCAAGTGGGCATCAATGGGTATTAAAATAGATGGCTTTGGGGTTAAGTATTGTGTGAGGTATTGAAGACTAGGAGATATATATATATATATATATATATATATATATATATATATATATATATATATATATATATATAAGGTATTGGTATAAGAGTGTATCTATATTGAGGTGTGTCTCAATGCTTGAGTGAGAGTATTGGATGTTGGTGTTGGTATCTTCAACTTGGAGTATCAGTATATACAAGGAGCATGTGGGTGAAAGTTTATGCAATACTAATGACTGGTGTGGCCACATAGGTTAGGTCAATTGGTTATGAAGGCTTTAACATTGGTGTTAAAGTATTGACTTTAGAAATTGAGTTGTGAATTATTGATTAGGTGAGTGTCTCAAGATACCATGAGGTGAGTATAGATATTTGGTATTGGGATATTAATCTAGGTATTGTCATAACTAAGGTAATAGATAGATACTAGTTTATAATTTAGATACTAGTATATATATATATATATATATATATATATATATATATTAGTAAATAGCTGGTGTAGTTGATATTAGCTATTATAGTAACCCCTTCAAGGTATTAGCCCTGGAACCTAGGTATGACCTAGTACAACCTAGTATCAATTACTGTGGACTTGTAATCAACCTAGAAGCTAGGTATGGACCTAAAACCAAGGTAAAACCTAGTTTGACTTAGTTTAACAAGAGTGACCTAGTCTTAACCTAGAAAATCATATTTAGTGCATTTATAGCTCATTTATCATTCTTTTTACCCATTTGACATGTCATTCATATATAGTTGCGTGTCCCCTTTATTATCAACCAATTATCAGTGGGTATTTTATTATTTTATCCCCCTAACCATTGTCAAAATATGGTATATTGAAAAAACCCTCCAACAACCATATTCAAGGCCATTCTAGTTTTCTAGACGGTAGTTTAATAAAAATGCCCCTATTTTTAATTATTTTTCAACGTTAATATAGGCCATTTTGGTCATTTTATTGAAAATAATGAAAATCCCCCTATAACATCTTTATTCTAAAGGTATTTGTAATGATTTGACACGAAAAAAATTCTTATGAATAAGGCTTGATTAATCCAAATTTACAACACCAAAATTTCTTCCCATTTTTCTAATACTTATATTAAGCAATCTGTCACGACCCGCACCCGGTATAGGGGCACGAGAGCGTGGGTACGTCCAGCCTACGTCGCAGTATTGGCGGTAGAACGCTGTCTAGGTCACAATAAATACTAACATAACTAAATACCTGTCAATGATATTAATCTCCGTAAGGAGGACAATATACATCTCACAATATCTCATAAAGTAAACTCAATCACAACAACTATAAGAGTATAAAGGCACAATAAGAGATGAGAGGAATGACATAGTTAAACACCATGTCTCAAACATAAAGATAAATCACAGTCTAGCTGTCTAACACAAGTCTCCAATTAAAATTAACATAAGTCTAAACATAAACCGAAATAAACCTCAATAAGTCTCAGATGCGTAATGTAAATACTATCTAGATAGCTGCAGGCAATGTCTCATCTAAAGGAATAGTCTCCTCTAAGATCTCTGGTGTGTAGTCTGCATCAATACCCGGTCCATAGTGTGTAGTACAGAACTCCTCAAGATCCTCTGGAAAAATATCCAGTCAGGACTGGAACAAAGATACACCTCTAATAGCAGTTCCACATATATTGACAAAAACTATAACGCAGTATAAAGAAATACAAGACATATATGAATAACTGGCAATAAGAAATACTGAAATAAGAAAATGCTGGAATAAGAAATACTGGAACATCATCATCAATATACATCTAACAATGAATAGAAATACAAGTACACACAAGAACAATGAACTGGTATGTAAGTGTGTACAAGAACAATAACTAGAACATGTAGAGATGCTAGATCAATATACTAGAGATACATGTCAAGAATCATCTAACTAAGTGTGTGAAACATCAGCATATCATGTGATCGACTTAGGACTAATAAGACTCATTACATTGATTAGCGATCATCCCTATACAGTCAGGCTAACCACATGTAACATCGATGAGTCATGTAATGGTAAGGCTGCACCGACATGAGGTGTGGGTGAGCTATGATGCATGTAAAGTTGGGTATGATCACATAAGCTACTAATATTTCCCCATTTTCCCCAGCTAGCATGATGGATTCCAATCACGAATCCTCATGACAGGTCTCAATGATGCCAACTCGTGTAAAGAACAGTGTCAGAGTCATGTACGCTATACAACAAGAATTATAGAGATAATCAACATAATGGAAACTGTCAAAGAATGTACTAGCATGTGGTCCTTAGCTGGTAATACCAATGTCTGGGTTCCAAAGTTTCGTCTGAATGATCCAACAATCCTATAGACATATCATATAACACAATACTGCATCATACATTACTCTAACACACAATCAACTTAATGATCTCAAAGACTACGCTAGGGGTGGTCACGTCTGTCGTTGCTGTGCATAACAGACAGTCAATGGTACGGTCTTGCCATTACGTCGGTGTACATATAGTAGTCTGCTATCACGCTATATGATCACAGGTCGATAAAACTATGGGGTATTCGTGGTCACATTCAAGATATCTAGTACATATAATACATAGCACATACTATGACTCATGTATCTCATAATACTAATTAATTACACATATAATAGATATACATATATGTATATATTATACTAATTGAGCATTATACGGTTCATATGCATATACATTAATATTCATTAGTTACAATTATAATATACGTATATCTATACTGCAAAAAACTTATACCATGTGTATAGATATTAATTATATATACTAGGGAATACCAATACACTACTTATACGTATGTATATATATATTAGCTGAGAACATATTATATATATACCAATATACCAATACGTATGCAAATACGTACATACATCCTTATAATTACATATATACAATCACATAAAATGACGAGAACGAGGGCAGGAACGAACCTACGCGCGGCACGACGACAAGGGCGATGGTTACGACTACGGCAACGATGATGATGAATGAAGGCGAGGGCAGTGTCGAGTAGGAGGAGGCAGGGAAAAAGGATGTCGAGCTCTGATCGATCACAGGCAGGGTTCTCCAGCTTCAGACGGACGGTCGGTAGTGGAACGGGGTGAACTGTTCCGGCGCGGGGTTGATAGGTCATGTACGGGTGGTGGTGCACGGTCGAAATCAGCAGGGTCAGGGATCGCGGGGACGAGGGACTAGCTTCAGGCAATGGTGGTCGAGTTGCAGCGGTCGTCGAGCTTCAGTAGCGGTGCAGGCGAGTTCTCGGTCGCTCCGGTCGAGAGGGATTGGTCGACGACGTGTTTGGAGGTACGACGGTCGTTGACTCCAAGCGATGTGGCGCATGCTCGAAGGGTCAGTCCGATCGACTCGGGGGTCCGACGTTGGTGGGACAACTATGACGAGGTCGGTTCGCTGCTCCGGTGCGTGGTGGTTCAAGCCAGGGTTGAGGGTGTGGAAGACCGGAGGGAAGGAAGTGGTACAGGCGGTGTGGGCGCTGCTCCGGTAAGTCTCCGGTGCGTGGCTGCGGAAACCGAGAGGGACGATGATGAACAGTGCGGTGGTATTAGAAATCGGCTGTGAGTTATTTAGGTTGAAGGGGAAAAACTAAAGAAAGGAAAAAGGGAATATTTATATAGGTGATGTTGGGTTTGACCTAGAATATTTGACTTAGAATTAGTTTGACTGGTCAACCCATCTTGGGATTGGGCCTCCCATGTAGGATTTCATGGGTCATGATTAAAATGGGTTCCAAATAAAGGCTAGGATTCAATTTGGTTCAAGGTTTTGGAGGCCATGGTTTTCAAGGAGGTTGATGTTGCAACTGCACACTCCCAAAAATTATGGAAAATATAAATGAAGGAGAAATGGGTTTATTCACGTGTCATGTCCACCGGGGTGGACACCTTAATGCACTTTTGCACAAAAGTGCCCAATAATTAGAAAATTGCACAAAGAGGGATTTTGATTTTATTTAATTAAAATTAAATGCAATTGGGGTTCTACAATTAATTAGAAGTACAAGGAACCAAAATTAAGTGGAACACAAGCATCAATTAACGGTCTGGCACGTCTAGGACAAGTGTGTGAATCTGTTGGAAAACAATGGCTAGCGTAGCGTTCTAATTATCGAACAACGATAAAACGCAACAATCAATTAAAGTCACGGTAATTTAAATATAATTAAATATCAGGCAATCATTTATACATTAATTATGAAAAGACGAAAATACCCTTAATCTGAAAAGTGGGGGTGATACAATCTCTTGTCCTATTAGTCGATGAAGTAGCTTCTTCTTCATTGTCATAGAAAATGATTAATCACAATAACAACCGTGATGCGGGACGGGAACTTAAGTTCAAATAACCCAATTTTATAATTAGAATTTATAGGAGATTATTAATTTTGAACAAAATATATTGGTATAATTTTACAAAAATTATCACAAAATGCAAAGATTTACCAATGAACTTAAATGTGAGTTTTAAAATATATCGAAGATTCTGGACTCCAATGCTGACGATATGTTGACGAAGAGAGCACAGACGAAGATTATGGTAGATGAAACCATTTTTGAAAATTAATTTTAATTTACTTAGGCATCACACCAACGTATATAAACTCAATTATCAATTTTTTTATTTATCTCCCCCTCTTCTACAATTTTTTGGCGGCTATTTTTATAGCCATGCATTCAACTATAAGATAACACAAAATAACTTCAAGGATAACAAAATAATCCTAAGGAAGATATGCTTCCTATCTAAACTTGTCACACCTCGATCTCCCGCAGGATTGATTGTCCCCGTTGAACACGAATCACCACACTAGCGATCCCGCGGGATGATCGTTCCCATAATGACGTGATACCGCGGGACCACAAGATGCGCCTGCGCAAAGCCAAGGTTCGAACATGCGATAAAATGACTAACCCACAAAGTCGCCCAAATAGTCTCCAGTGCAGCAAAAAATTGAACGATACGAGTAAACGGTCGTTCAATAACTAGTTTACAAGGTCGATATAGCGGAAGCATATAATAAACACAAGTATAATACAAAAACAAGCTCTTTAATGATAATAAATAAGGTTACAAGCGGCGCTAGGCCGAGATTATAAGTCGCTCAAGCTCTCTCTCTCTCGAAACAATAAAAGTGTGCCAAGCGACTTATAATATGGAATTATACATAGACGTGTTCCAACATTATGTCTTGTATACGTGCTTCAGCTCTAGACGTAACATTCTGAGGCTCCAGAGCAAACTCCAAGTCTTAGCACGCACGAGGTGATACTCCTTACCGAATGAGGTTCTCCCGTACCCTGCAAGCAACCTTGTGGGTTATCAGTACATGAATGCACTAGTGGAGAGCCTTCTCGTCCGCTCAAAAAATCCAAACACGTTATATAAGTTCCGTGAACCTATATTAAGTTTTCTTTCTAATCTTGCCTTAGGATCAGTTTCATGGTAATGATATAAAGCCTAACTCGTGTAGCAGTGCGTCCAGCGATATAAGAGTAACACAACGAGATTAACCAACTTACCATGTGTCCTTTCCTGTCCAAAGATAAAACCAAGTTAACTAGCACAGATATATATAAAATAAAATCTAAGGATCGCATAGCAAATACAAGTGTTTCGGGCGTGTTTCTGATTCAGGTACACGAGTTACTGAAGATACTCAGGTATGATACACTAGCTTGGACAGGTGTTCATATTACTTGATTCGATGTAATGACTCGCACACGGATAGCCGCTAAGCGAGATGACTTAATCTATATGAACATGTCACTTGTAGCCTCCGTATAGTTATTGGGTGCTAGGCCCTTAGTGCATAGTACTTGAACTACTATGACATGAAACGGTCGCTGTTATAGCCATAGAGGACAAGTTATAGTCTCTGGGCGGTTAGATGTGTGAGGTAAGAATCGCTACATGCCATGGGGCGTTTAACTCCATCCCACCCACTAACATGCGACTATCGTGAAGATTCGTCCGGATCGGATCGGATTGGCCCCAGTGCCCGGCGACCGTCCGCAGGAACCTGAATATGAATACCTTATGTAAAAGTTGTCCGCGATGATGCAAGTCTGGGGTCTACAAGATTACACGACAGGAACATGATTATTCTTGATTCAAGACGAGTATTCCTCGCGAGCTGTGTTGATATCACGATTCTTGCTTGACTTGACACGATGCAATCCCTTAGTTTAGGCACTATCTTGGCGACCTAACGGTCCCGCATACTTTAAGGTTCAGGTTTGCATGGAACGACTATTCAATAGTCTTCCGGTGAAACTTGATGATACAAGAAATGAATTATGTTTCTTTATCGTAGCATGATTCTATGTGAAAAGCATTGAAATGAGATAAGCGAGTATTAGTTAACATATAAAGTAGGCAAGAATTAAAACAGTAGAAACATAAGCCTTTACACTAGCGTTGGTCTAAAGGGTTAGTGCAAGGATTAAAATCGTACAGAGGCATATAGAGCAACGTATAATAAAATCTATCAAGTTACTTATTTTTTCATATTCTAGACAAGCAATACAAGATACAATTATTTCCTTAGCTAGGTGTGTTGTATTCTTTATTAGCATGCAAGGGGTGACACGCCTAACGACTAGCATGTATCTTCCGTATTTTTAAGTGTGCATGCTATGCAAAGACATGTTAATCATAGCCCACCACGTTAGCGATGGTTCGCCTCGGCCGAACGATACTCCGAGCGCGCCTTTAAAAGTCTAACTCTAAACTCCTAAAGGGCCAAGTCTGAATTTGTTTGCATCAAGCGAGTCATCTCAGTGAGCAAGGCGGGACGGGTCATCACACTTGAGCTGTTTGAATCAGCTCTCTGCGTTGAGCAAAAATGGGTTGTTACAAAACTAACCTCCAAATAACAAACAAATATAGTCAGATATACGTTAAAAAAATTCGGTTAAATATTCGTAAAACAAAAATATTGAGGTTAGAAACTTCACATACTTAAACAGGTTGTCAAATTTGGTTAATGAAATAGGTTACCACAAGTTTTTTTTGCCAAATTTGTCAATAATTCGTACATAACACGTTTAAGACTTCACATGCTTAAAATTCGTAAACTAATCCGTATCTATCAAAAGTACAGATACAATTTTTTTTTGTATAATACGGGTTTTATTTTGGTGATTTCTATCAAGGCTCCTAACAGGGCAGACTCGGCCCGACAAAAGCTCGGCCAATCCCGATCAACACAAGGATCAAGTTGGCCCTAACCGACTCATATGACACCTTGACATGTAGGGCCCTTGATATAATTTTTCTATCTGTGTGGCATATGAAAATAGGAAATAAGATAATATCATAAATTATGATTCAAAATTAAAATAATATTGTTTTATAAGTGGAAAGCGACATCAAGGACTATCTAATTTTTTTCTTTTCAAAATACAAAAAATATTGCTTTCTTGAACCCGTATACCTTTCTTTTGGTCTGCAGAACATGTAATGAAGCGTACAAGTTCACCTTCTTCTTTTGTCCTTTGCTAAGGTAAACCACGCTCCTGTGCGGCAGTGCACTGCACCCCTAATAAAATTTTCGAACATCTCATTTTACGTCATGGTTGGCCAATATAATCTGTATTCTAAGAGGGTGGTCATGCATGATCTTCGTCTCTCTCGACAAAAGTTAATTGTTCAACAAGGCCTTTTGGCCTGTATTTCTCACAACATGATCTTCCATGGATGTTTTCTCGATCGAAAAGGATTATGATGCATACAAATGAAAGAAAACTAAATCATTTAATCTTGGATCATGATATCAGTTTTATTTTCCATTCCCTTTCTCACTTTCTAAGCAACCCAAAAAAATAAAAAATAAATGTAATCAGATATGCAGATCACGTTCCAAAAAGTACGGTAATGATTCTATTTTAAATCGGCAAGTTACGAGTACGTAAGCCTAATGGATCTAGAATCTTTTTCTACCCACATGTTTTAACAATATTAATTATTGTTATTGCAATATGAAAAGTAAATATGGTTTTCTAAAAATTAGTACTAATCGAAAAAAGTTGAAATGATTTCTTTAATCCAAAATTAAAATTGATTGGATATACCCCATAAGGCCGGGCCCAAATGGACTAGCGTAATCATTGAGGCCCATGAAGCAATAGCACGTTCGGACATGAACCAAGTGAGAGAGTGAACATCGTAATTTGTTGGTTTCTCCAAGGGACTGCGTTCGCGCTGCCCCTGCCCAACTTTTACAGTAAATTTTTTATGATTGGTAGTTTAAAACCCATTCCTAACATTGTCCCTTTTTGTTGGTTGTCCTCTTCAATGTGGAGATTCGAAACCCCTTCTTCCTTCTCTCTACCGTAATCCAGCCCTCCTCCCTATCCTCCCCTCTAGCCAAGCTTTGGCTACCCGGATCATGGTGTAATGGAGTAAAGATATTAGTTAGCGTCATGGTGTTGCTTCCCTCCCCCCCCCCCCCCCCCACGTGTTGGTGTTTTTCTTTTGGACTAGTAAAAAATAATCCCACATTGGCTACACCACTAAGTAGGTATTTCAATATAATACTTTGTATGAGTTGAGGTGTGTACATGGGGTGTGGTGGGGCACATGTGTGTGTTAGGTGGGGGTGTTTTCTAGGAGAAAAAATGAATAAATCCTCAAAGAAAGCATTTATGCTTTTTGTCACTCTCTTGGAAAAATTCTCTTATGAGTTAATTCCTAATGGTGATTAGCGACTTAGACTCGAACTCAGACTCGGGCTATGCATGTTGCATGCATGGTTCTTGTGTATGCGGGATATGCACGGTTATGCACTCTTATGCACATATACGTGCATGCCCGGCATATGCGACTATGCACAACTGCATGTTTGCAAGTCTGCGCGCATGGGTTGATGTGTTGTTGCACGCATGCGCGGGCTGTGTTGATTGCACATAGACTCCGTTGATGGAGGAATATAGAATATCAATCCTTATTTTGGGAGTTGATATTTTACTCCCACATCAGCTAGGAATGGAGATGGGTTTCCACCATTTCTCTATAAATAGAGTCCTTGGGCCTCCTTTTGGGGACACATAAAAAATTAAAATTAGAGGAGTCCAGGGAGTTCGTTCAAGTCACACACAGAGGTGACTACGAGCGTTCCAAAAGTTCTTTTATGAACTTCCTGACTCTTGAAAGTAGATCGTCGATAGAGGACGAATCTTGCTTTGAGCAATGGTGGTCTTCACCATCCCAGCAAGAATAATTTTTTATTCTATCTTATTATCTCTTCTTCTAGTTATAAATGTTCTGTCCCAATTGTAACTGCATTTGCAAGGAACAACGTGATTTGGTTCTTTAGTTCTGTGATCTAGGAGGAGTCATTTTTTTCTAATTTTTGTAATCTGGTTTGGTAGTTGTAATCGATAATAGTTAAAAAGAGAACCCTGTGGAAGAACCCTAGATCTCGCCTCCTTCTTCAGGAATTAGCAGAGGAGATAACCTCACGTACCCGTGGCAGCTTGAATAATGTACAACTGAAAATGCATACGGTTAATTAGAAAGCAAATTAAGTTTATTTGTTTGCACAATCCAATTTTATAATTAGGGTTTATAGGAGATTCCTAATTATGAACATAATTATTGATATAATTTCACAAAAATTGTCATAAGATGCAAAGATTTATCAATGAACTTAAAGGCGAGTTTTAAAATATACCGAAGATTCTAGAATCCAATGCTGACGATGTGTTGACGAAGAGTGCACATAAGAAGATTATGGTAGATGAAACACTTTTGGAAATTACGTTTAATTTACTTAGGGTTCGCACTAACGTATATAAACTCAATTTTTAATTTTTTTTATTTATCCTCCCGTCTTCTATAATTCATTGTTTATTTTTATATCCTTGCAGTTAAACATAAGATAACACAAAATAATTTCAACAGTAATAAAATAATTCTAAGGAACATAAGCTTCATATCTAAATTAACTTCCCAATAACAAAGAAATAAAAGAATATCAACTCATCAACCAAAAGATCATCCAAACTAATCTAACGGGATACATTTTCCATTATTATTTTTAATCCTCACAAACAAATTAAATTAATTTAATCTTGAAACTTCATCAAACCGCGAGATCAATAATCTCAACCCGAGCAATCTTAGGGGATATTTAGCTCTTAGTAATAGGATTGAATAAGTTTGATCCCACAACCATTATTATTTCTAAGGAGTGAATAATATTTGGCTAATATCATAAGTTTGATACCACTTTAGTGGAGTTTATAATAAAAATGATCCCGAAAGAAGTCAATCGTGTGCAACTCTTGTGTAATATGTATTGTGGAAAACGAATCAAATAAGCACCTAACTTAGGCACATAAAAACTCCGTAGGCATCTAAACAATTATATATAGTATTTTACATCTTCATGAAAAAAAAGTTTATTTTAATTTATTTAGCTATTAGTAATTTGAATTTAGGTAGTCACAATAATCATGTATGAGTTCGAAGCATTAGCTGCAAGAATTTTTCAATACTTATTGTTTTATTCATCATTAGTTACAATTATCAGTTATTTTTATTATATATTCTACTATTGTTAGATATGTATTTTATAAATTTTATGGGACATTTTTTTTATTTCGGCTTTCAGAGAGTTTGAAAGTAAAAACTCAAAACATAAGTCGTATCAACAAACACATATGTAATGAGAATGATATAATGAAAATGTTTCAATTAAATAAACTGTCCTTTTTTCTTACTAGTTTTTCTATATAGCCAAAGGCTTAAAGCCCAAAGTCCATAGCCAAGGCAATGACCAACATTTTTGGGGTTTTTTCTTGAAATAAAAATTTGGCCAACCCGTGCCTCGCCCAGACTCGACCCAGATCTTGCCCAACCCAGTTTCACCGGGTTGTAGGCGAGATGGATTTAGAATTTTCTCTTTGAGCCTGGCCCGATCCAGACCTGACTCCAAACCCTTGTTAGCAATTCAGCAAACGAAAAAAATTCGGAACGTCAAAAGTATGAGTATAGGGTCAAATATTCGTCAAACAAAAATATTGAGGTTAGAAACTTCACATACTTAAACAAGTTGTCAAATTTGGTTAATTAAACAGGTTGTCACACATTCATTTAGCCAAATTTGTTAATAATTTGTACGGAGCACGTTTAAGACTTCACATGCTTAAAATTTACATACTAATCTGAATCTTTCGAAAGTACATAAGTATTATATGTTTCTGAAAGATACGAAAAAAATTCACGTATAATATGAGTTTTATTCGGTTGATTGCTAATAAGGCTCCTAACGGGGCTGACCCAGCCTGACACAAGCCAGGTCAAACCCATTCAACACAAGGATCGGGATGGCCCTAACCGACCCATATGACACTTGACATGTAGAGCCCACAATTTTTTTTTAATAGTTGAGTTTCTATATGAATAAATATAGTTAACATATAGAATCCTTCTTAAAATGACACGTATGATAGAAGTAAATATAAAGATCAACCATTGGAGACAATAATTTTTACAGTTGGGTTACTATATATATAAAAAAATGCCACTTAAAATAAAAAAAAAAGAAAGGAGAAACATAAGATATTTTGGCCTAACATATTGGTTTACTTTATAAAAAAAAAATCTAGGAAACAATATAATGCCGTAATCCTTTTTTTTTCTAAAATAATATTGTTTTACAAGAGGAACGGGACATCATGGACTGTTTAATGTTTTTTTTCCTTTTTTCTTTTAAAATGCAAATATTATTGCTTTCTTGAACACATATACTTTTTTTTTGGGTCCGAAAGAACAAGTATTGAAGAGTACAAGTTCACCTTCTTCTTTTGGCATTTTCAAACGTCTCATTTTGAGTTTTGGTTGGCCGAAAGAATACGTATTCTAAGACGGTGATCATGCATGATCTTCGTCTCTCCTGACCAAAGGATGTTTTCCCGATCGAAAATGATTAAGATGCATAAAAATGAAAGAAAACTAAATCATTTGATCTTGGATCATGATATTAGTTTCATTTTCCATTCTCTCTTACTTTCTAAGCATCAAAAAAAAAAAAAATGTAGTTAGATATACATATCACGTTCCAAAAAGTAGGATAATGATTCTATTTTAAATCGGCGAGTTATGAGTAGGTAGGCCTTATGGATGAGTCTTTTTCTGCCCATGTTTTAGCAATATTATTGTTGTTGCAATATGAAAAGTAAATATGGTGTAATGGAGTGAAGAGATCAGTACTTAGCGTCTTGGTGTTGCTTCCCCCACGTACCCACCCGCGGCCGTGTGAACAATGTAAAACTGAAAAAATCCATACGGTTAATTAAGAAGCAAATTAAGTTAATTTGTTTGCATAATCCAATCCAATCCAAACTAATATTAGCTGAACGTACTACTTAAATACTGCTGCTTTTATTGTTTTTGGCCAAATGACCCCAATACGAACCAAGAGTAACAACACATTAATATGAAATTGTTGAAGAGTAAACCACCGGCCAGTTGATCTTCTATTGTGGGGCATGTTGTTCTCCTTACATTTATTTAATAAAGCTAAAAAAGAAAATGGTGCTGCCCACAACTAGCTAGTAGTGCATGTTTTTAAGATGAGGTACGTAATGTTTTGTACGGATGTGATGCCAAGAAGGATCATAAGCTAGGTAGCAAGAGTGTAAGTCACAGAATTAATTAATTGTTGAAATATACTTACTATAGTCCCACATCGGATGTGCACAAAGCACGAGGGAAGAAGAGCTGGCTATAAATAGAGGGCCTTGTCCAGCTTTTAAACATACTTACCTGGACGGGGTCATTGGGTGAACATGAAGGCCTAGGCCTAGGACAGTGGCCTCCATTGCACTTTGGAGGGGTGCTGGCCTATCATCTCCCCAAGTGGGAGAGTGAACGTCATAATTTGTTCCACCGGGGGCCTGCGTTCGCGCGGCCCCTGTCCAACTCTTACGACAAATTTTTTATTGCTGTCCCTGCTCAAGGTTGTTGTTTCAGAATGGTTATAGATTTTGTTGTATGATTCTTTAGACAATTTCAAACTTGCTTCATTATTTTGTGGAGGTCAAGTTACATCGTCATTAGATGCCATGGAGGTGCTAAAATGTAAATTATGCCTTAAGCCTCCACCCACCAAATTAAGGAGCCCCCACTAGCTGGATTGTTGTTGAAGAGACCTTAATTTCTAGGAACAATTTTCGCATTTCGTTTTCAACACGTGTTGCTTCTATTTATATTCTTGAGAAACTTGAATTCTCATTCTATTCTAGACCTCTTCTTTTCTTTGCCAACATAAACTAAATCTTAATGTAACAATAGATTGGTAGAAAGTGATGTGCGGTTTGTCATTTTGTAATGTCTTATTTGTGGTATATCTTACCTCTTCTTACAAGTTCACTTGTTGTAGTTACTTTGACCACGATTATATTCTTCAGTGATATTTATTTGTGTACTTACTGTTTCTGTCGAATCAATTGTTTTTCACTGTTTTGGTTGTGAGAATAAGAACGGGAATGACATTGCATGAGAATGAGGTGCTCTACCGCATAAGAATCCCTTTCCCCCGAGCAACTGTTGAAAACATTGTTCTCTTTAGTCCCATGTTGGATGGACGCAGAGCATGAGCGAAGAATCTGGATATAAGTATAGGACATTGTCCTTCTTTGAAACATACTTACCTGGACGGGGTCATTGGATGAACATGAAGGCCCAGGCCTAGGATAGTAGCCTCCACTGCACTTTGGAGGGGTGTTGGCCTAGAAAAGTAGCCGCTATTGCACTTTGAAGCGGTGTTGGCCTATCATTTTCTCCAAGTGGAAGAGCATTTTCTTCAAGTGGAAGAGTCAACGACCGGAGGGCCTGCGTTCGTGCGGCCCCTGGCAAACCCTTACTAATAAAAATTCTTAGCTCAGCTCATTACTTAGAACATAATATCGCCAGCAAGAAATCAGCTGAAGGTTAAGGTAGGAGCATACACTGTCGATTTCTCCAACTCATTAATCAAATTTTAATTTGAATGTTTGATCATTAGAAGATTATGACAGGTTTGTAGTTAGTGTCCAGTAGTATTAGGGTCCAGTCTAGATTTGAGGAATTTTGGAGTCCAAATATGATCAAAGATTTGATTTGATATGATTTAAAAATCTACATTAAATGTAAGATTTGATTAGATTTCAAATTTGTACCAAATATTTAATTTGACCATATTTAAACGTCCATAATTGGTGTTGGGTTATTTTAGGTAGAATATAATTCTTATTTTTAGGTTTTATATTTAGAAAAATCCTATTACGGCCTAAAATATGATTTCTTATCCTATAAATATAGGAGGAGGATGGAGGCATAAAGATATAGAACAAATTGGAGATTCGAATGCTCGTCCACAAAAAAATCTAATAGATAGTCTATGTTTTGCTCTTAGGACTTCGTCATCCAAGAAAGAAGGAAGAAAGAGATCTAATCGAGGAGTCGTCGCCTTCGCCCAGGGAGATTGCTACGAGTTGGTGAGTGATTTCAATTGTAATCTTTTTTTTCTTCTTCTTAAGTATGGTGAGGGGGTTGAATCTATTAGGGCAAAGGGTTCAACATTGATTCTGTCAATTTATAATTTCACCTGTGTTATAAAGGTTAGGATTTGTCCAGGTGACGTAGTCACCACCATATACTTGTCTTTATTTGTACTTGGTGTTCGTTAGACAGGGGTTGGTTATCTCAAGTAGGTTAGCCTAAAATTTTCGCTGCGGGCACTCTCAGACACACTGTCGGAATGCTTGCAAGGTGTGTCCGATTTCCAACATCTAATATCAGAGCTACTAGTTTTGGTTCTGGCAACTATGTCTACGGAGCAGATGAACACTCATATGATCACCCTCACACGGGAGAATTAGGCGATATAGAGGCCAAGGATAGAGGATCTACTATGGTGCAAGGACTTGCATGATCTGTTGGAGGGCGACAATGCTAAGCCATCGGACAAAGTTGATAAAGACTGAAAATGACTGGCTCGGAAGGCCATTGGATTCATCCGTCAATGGCTGGACGACTCAGTATTTTACCACGTGTCCATGGAGAGTTCGGCAAAAACATTGTGGGATAAGCTATATTCGCTGTACGAAAGGAAGACGACTGATAACAAGACATTTCTGATTTGCCAACTCGTCAACTTGTAGTACACGGAGGGTGCCCCAATGACATAACATCTGAATGAGGTTCAGGGTATTATCAATCAGCTGTTTGCGATGGAGATGGTGATTGATGATGAGCTTCAGGCCCTTTTACTTTTGAGATCTCTGTCGGAAAGCTGGGAGACGTTGGTGGTGTCGGTGAGCAACTCTGCGTCTGGGAGATTTGTCACGATGGAGGCAGTCAAAAGCTGCTTATTGAACGAGGAGATCCGGTATAAGCAAGTGGAATCGTCCCATGAGTCCGCTCTGATGACTTCCTACGGGAATGGAAGACCCAAGTCAAAGGCGAGGACATGGGAGAGTTCTCGAGATCTTGCAACTGTGGATCGCAAGGAGGGTTGCTATCACTGTGGCAAAATGGGTCATATCAAGAGGAACTGTATGAAGCTCAAAGATGAGAAGGCCAAAGACAATGATGATCAGGAGGATCTCATGGCTATGGAAGATCTCATCATCATAGCAACCGACGTAGAGGAATCTTGTGGCATGTGTCATGATGGTGATTGGGTCATGGATACGGGAGCTTCGTATCACGCCACTCCATATAGGAGGATCTTCATGTCATACCACGACGACAGGTTTCGACATGTGAAGATGGACAACAAGGGGACGACTGCAGTTGTAGGCATCGGTGATATGCACTTGACAACGGAGCTTAGTGAGAAGATCGTTCTCTAGGATGTGCGACATGTACCGAGTTTGCGCTACAACTTGGTTTCGGTAGGAAGGCTGACGGATGATGGCTGTCGCAGTTTATTTGGGGACAAAGCTTGGATGCTTATGAAGGGTTTCCAACAGCTGGCTTGAGGATATTTAAGTTATGGCATGTACAGGCTCAAGCCGCTGAGTTGTACAAGCAGGCCACAGACATCGGATGGAGGATCGAGGAATATTCGACAAGAGTTGGATCGTCGAAAACTTGCTGAAGAGGGGGTTCAAGATACTTTGAGGATTACTGAGGATTCGGTTAATCGAGACAAAGCGACGAATGGTGTTGAGCCAATGATTGAGGGTCAGTATGTCGGTCCCATAACAGCTGGTCGATCTCCAGGTGGGGGTTGCTTCACGAATCTAATTTTGGCGACGGGTGGTTTGCGAAAGCTTTATGGAGCGACATTGGTTTCAGCAGTTCGAAGCCAGTGAGGAGATCAAGGTTTGCAGCAAACTCAATCTGAGGCGGGAGCGTCACCATTCACAAAGTTCCAGGGGAGCTTTGGGTTATCGACGATATGCACAGTGCATGATATTTTGCTCGAAGAAGCATATGTATGGGGGAGCTTCAAATTCGGACACGAATGTAGGCAAATTCGGGAGTTCGAATCTCGGAAGAATCGTACCGTCCGCTTGGTTGGGCCAGCCAAGGGTGAAGAAGCTAATCGGAATGTTAATACGTTTCAGTGGAAGATGGAAGTCAGGAACAGGGAGCCAAGAGTCACGGTGAGGCTGATAGTCAAGGACTTTGGTCTCAGCCTTGTCATTGATATCGGCAGTATCCCAGTGGTACAGAAGGTGCTACACATGGCATCTATCGTCAACATGAAGGTCGAGGAGCTGGAGACGAAAGAAGATGCAAAGCAACTTGAAAGATCGGAGATCGGTGGCATTAAGGAGCAAGAACTTTGTCACGAGACGACAAGCATGTAGTCCAGTTGAGAAGCCATGGGATCAACACTCTCTCATCAGACTGGAGGGGAAGATTGTTTGGGTGTGAATTTTGGAGCCCAAATATGGTTAAAGATTTGATTTTATATAATTTAAAAATCTACAATAAATATAAGATTTGATTAGATTTTAAATTTGTATCAAATATTTAATTCAACCATATCTTGACGTCCATAATTTGTGTTGGACTATTTTAGGTGGAATAAGATTTTTATTTTAAGGTTTTCTATTTAGGAAATCCTATTATGACCTAAAATATTATTTTACACCCTATAAATATAGGAGGAGGGTGGAGGCACAAAGATATAGTACAAGTCGGAGATTCGGGGTGCTCATCTACAGAAAATCTAAGAGAAAGTCTATGCTTTTCTATTAGGACTTCGCCATCCAAGACAGAAGAAAGAAAGAGATCTGATCGAGGAGTCGTCGCCTTCACCCAAGGAGATTCCTACGGGTTGGTGAGTGATTTCAGTTGTAATCTCTTTATTTTCTTCTTGAGTGTGGTGAGGGGATTAAATCTATTGGGGCAAATGGTTCAATATTGATTATGTTAATCTTGTAATTTTACTTGAGTTATAAATGTCAAAATTTGTCCGAGTGATGTAATCACCGTCATATACTTGTCTTTATCTGTGCTTGGTGTTCGTTAGGCAGAGGTTTGTTATCTCAGGTGGGTTGGCCTAAAATTTTCGATACGGACACTCTCAGACACGGAGTCGAAACGCTTGCAGGACGTGTCCGATTTTCAACAAGTAGAACTTCAATGACATACTTAAACATGTATATGATTAACAGATCGCAAGGAAAACAATATTAGTGTGAAGAACATTAGAGAACTAGTTTCTGAAGTATTTAATGCTTCCATTATTTGTTGATACTGAAAATGATTAACCAGTAACTAGGTTTCGATATAGAAGAAAGAAATATAACACCCCTTGGCACCACTTATAGAAACATAGATTTTATCAAATGATGTTTTTGACTGATTTCATAATCCAGTAATAGGAAACTTCGATTAATATTAATGTCAAATAACTGTCGAGAATGATTGTGGAAGATTATATCTTGCTAGAGAGATTAAAATCTCAACAACGAAAACAAATATAAGAAAACAATAGACGAACTGCTAAGCAAAATAATCTGCTATAGAAAAGAAAGTAGTAGAAACTGCTGAAAGTTCGCTAATCAAATTAGCAGAACAATCTGCTGGAGTCTTTAATTCAACCGTTGCATAAAGCAAAATTTGACATATCTGCTCTTGGGAACCATGTTCCGATTTATCTCCTTTATATTTGGATTCTTTCGTTCTATTTTAGTTTATCTCAATAGTGTGCATACTAGATTAGTTTATCTCATTAGTGTGTAAGCGAAAATGAATTTGTTTGAGAATTTCCTTCCCAAATTCTAAATCAAAAAAAATCTGCAGATTTTATAGAGACCAGAATGTGTCTGATACTCACACAACTTCTTACTGAGATGATCATATTGGATGTATTTAGAGCTTAGTCTACCTATCTTGATGTGGGTAAGTAGAATACTAGTTCACTTTTGCAGCATGGTCAAAAACATAATGTAATACAGTAATTCCAGTCATATTTTCGCGATTGGAGATTTAGTATCCCAATAATAGAATCAAATGAGGTATGAACTAAAATTCCCTCATCCCCTCCCCTCTTTTTAGTTCTTTCACTTCACTTTGCCAATTTAAACCAATTCAAGTACTTACCATGACTTCAACAATCAACTTAATTAACCATTTCAGTGAGAAGATATTTTATAGCTGAAAATAAACAATGGAAACTTTTCTGCAGAACCTGACAGGATATAGTTCATATGAAAAATCTAATCATATCAATCCCAAGTGGATGCTTAATATGATATAGAATGCAATCACTGAAAAATATATAAATGTTTTCAACAGGAAAACTTACACAGGCAAGGAGGAAAATGATGTTGAGGAAGTAAGGATCAGAACTCCAACGCACACGGATGTTGTAAGTTTTCTCCTTTTTTCTTCGTTCATTTTATCTTCAAAGCTCAAACGAGGGGAATTACTCACAGGAACAACACATTAATATATGAATGTGCATTCAGCATATTAAAGATAAAAAACATAGTATTGCAGTTCCAACTCAGTTCCATCTACGGTATATGATTAAAATACTTTGCTCCTACTAATTTTACAAACAATTGTGTAAAAGAACAATGTGTATTCAGCATATTAAAGATAAAAAACACTCATGTAAAATATTACCATTCTGGCCAATTGTGAAACGTCCATGAAGAAAGCTGCAAAAATTCCAGTCAGAATTGTGCTCTTGACAGGAACTTGTATACATTCATGAAAAAAACAATAAATTCACATTGCCAAGTGTTAAGTGCCAGTAATTCTATAAAGCAGGTTGACAAGAGAGTAAAGATTGTTTCACAACTTGAAGTAGCTACAAGATATTGGTACTTATAGCGATTATTTCAAATATACTTATCTGGATGGGGTTATTGGGTGAACATGAAGGCCCATGCCTAGGACAGTGGCCTCCATTGTGTAAGAGAGTGAACGTCCTGCCCAACTCTTACTAGAATTTTTCCAACTCTTACTAGAATTTTTCTTAGTATGTCAAAGCATTACTTGGAACGAAATATGTAGTTTTTATATTTACAAGAGTATGAGGATATTGACTTTTAAGCAAAATTTACAGAAAGAACTGATAAAAAATTCAGGTTGCAGTAGACAAAAGGCAGCAGAATACCTTCTCCTACCCAACCCATTAATCAAAATTTGATTTGAATGTTTGATCCGTAGAAGATTATGAAATTTTGTAGACATGCTTAAATCCAAGCCTCCGAAGGACTAATAAGCAATAACGCTAGACATGCATGATCATAGTTAATCTCCAACATGCGACATCACCAGGAGGTTATATGACTTATTTGGAATAAAAGCTTTGTTGTTGTTGTTAATGAGGTTGATGATGATGTTGGAATAAGCAATCTTCTATAGAAAAGAATATGGTAGAAACAGCAAAAAGTTTGGTAATCAAATTAGCATAACTGCATACTGAGTAGCTCATATTAATCAACATTCAATAATGGTAATTATCAAACTAAGCAATCAAGTTGTTAGACAATCAATGGAGCTGTGACGAAGGTACCATACATTATAGGCGGAGCTATCGTACAACTACTGCGAGGCTACAAGAGAAGCTTGGCAAGGATAGGTGACGGGGCTATCCTGCGAGGCTACGCAATGAGGCTGCCCTGCTCAATGTCCAAACCTATTGACCCTACAAGTCCACCTGCTTGGCTACGATGAATACTATAGTCACTCATAGAGGCGCCATCAAAGCACCACGTCACCCCTTTCTTCCACCCCCTCCCCGAGTTCGAGGCCTAGTTCCAAAGGGATTTATCTAGAAAATGATGATAAAAAGAAATATTGTTCATGAGATTTGAACCTTTTTCACTCATAAAACCCAATGACATTTACCATTTGACCTAACACATCACGTGTATACAAGTAAATAATTAAAGAATTTAAATATTGAAATACACACAAATTGGGTTTGTCTCAAGGTGTTATATGGGACGGGCGGCCCGTAGCCCGCCTTGAGATTGGCCCGGTCAAACCCGGGCTGCTTGGCCTATGTGTAATGACCATCTCCACTTGGTCCAGAGAGATGGTTTGTTGGTTCAAAGTGTCGTTTGTACATGATCTCATTTAGATGATTGTTTAGAGATCTGTTCTGGCAAGGCAGAGTACTTATTTAGGTGAGTGGTTTCGATGAACCTTTTCTTGCTTTACCTTTACACTTAACAAATAGATTCTGCATGTTTAGTTTATTATTTTATAAGTAGATGCATGTTAATAAAGAAAAGAACCAACATAGATAAGAGAGTAATATCATTTTGTATCATATTGTATAGAACATGGATTATTAACTGGTTGTATGAGATAGCCTTTCGTAATACTGCTTTAAAACATGGAACTTTAAACTCCTGCTATAGACTTTGTAATTTAGAGAAGTTCTTATCATTGCATTTGTATTATCAAATTGTTATACAGATGTAGACTTCATGCATTTTTAGTATCCTATTACTTGGAGTATGTTACTATTTTTAGAGTTATCATATAGAATATTGTTATATCGCTTAGGCGGGAAGACTATTACATTGGGTTTCAAAGATACACAATAAAAATTTTGGGAACCCTGGGTCGCTAAGGCAATATCTCTGGACTGGAACTACGTAAGTATAGTATTATGGTAAGAGAGATGATGTAGCATATATCAGTTTTTATCATACATTTATGTAAAGTCTAGATGTTTACGCATTTGCATGGTCATGGACAACTTGTGCACAAGAAAACGTTCTCGAGCGATCATCGTGGCACCATGATCGTATCGGACCGGGAGAACAGTGCTAATGTACTAGTGCAGTAGTTTGTTGTTGAACTAGCATTTGGTGATTCAGGAACTTTCAGTGGGGCTCGTTACCTGCATTAAGAGGATCATCCTCTAATCTATGTACAATACAAGATGGCTTATGGTGCTAGTGACCTACATATAATTTATAGGATACATGCTAATGTCCATCTGTGTGCAGGTTTATCGAGGATATTCTCAGAAAATAGTTCACTGCAAACTATTTGTATTTATGGGCCTAACGTTTATCTTCTGCAGAGACACACTCGTGACACTTTTAGTATAGAGTCTTTCATTTCATTCTATGTTGTTTTCATTGTTGTATCTGACAAGGAACTCTATTGCATGGCACATTTATGCTTGCAAGACACATATTTTATGCCATGTAGATGCAAGATCCAAAGATAAGACTAGAAAGACCACATATAATTATTTGCACTCACATAATGAACATATTGGTTCTGTTGAGTGGGAGAGAGGCAAGGTGGCAGTGCTACACAATGAGGCAACCTTGCATAATGCCTAAAATAATTAACCTACAAGGCTATCCGCTTGGCTACTATGAATACTATAGTCTCTCATATAGGCACCATCAAAGCACCACTTTACCCCTTCATCTACCCCGAGTTTGTCGCTTAGTTCCAAAGGGATTTTTCTAAAAAAACTAATGATAAAAATAAATGTTTATGAGCTTTAAACATTTTCCACTAATAAAACCCAACTACACTTACCATTTGAGCTAACACATCACATGTATACAATTCAATAATTAAAGAATTTAATTATTAAAAGAGACACGCATAGGGTTTTCCTCAAGGTGTTAAATGCGATGGGCGGCATGAAGCCCGCCTTGAGATCGTCCTGGTCAATCCCGGCTGCTCGGCCCATGCCCGATCAATGGGCCAGCCAAGCCCATCTTCAGCTTCGGGTCAGGTTGGGTGTTATACAGTCTAAACTGTGCCCGACATGATTTTAAACCTAGTCTAGGCTTCTTCTGTCCCCCACCCCTTGTAGTGGCCCTCCCTCTGTTTGAAACTAATTATTGGGGGTTGGGGAGGTTTTAGCATTTTACCCTATAATAATCGTTATTAAAATGTTGGGAGGTATTAGGTTAAATAAAACCCCCAATAGCCAAATTTTAGGTTTATATGATCTTACATATTTAATTTTTGTCATATTTTTCTTCTTTTGCCTTATCCTTCATTTTTATTTCGACATAAGTAATAATGTGATTATTCGCTAGCTCGTGCTAAATGAGTTTGCATGCTAGAACCTAACCATCATTTGCTGACTTTGAGGTTTACTAACATTAAGGTTCTAAATTATATAGGTTTTCAGGTAAAGCTTCTCTTGGCAAAGAGGTGGTATATCCTAAGGTTACTTACACTGACCTTTGACAACAAGTATTTTACTTTCCTCTGATTATCGAAGCATATGAATACTTTGCCATCTCTAGTTCCATGTGCAAGAAGAAAATAGAAGAACAAGGAATTGCTAAGTGTGGTTTATATGGTCAAATTAAATTCAAGGGAAATATTATGCTCTGAGTTGGTTTGAGCTATTTGTATATTCGACTTATTGAACTTATAATGGATTTGTACTCAATTGTACTGCTAATTTCATCTTGATACTCAACTCTAACTCGGATTGAATACCAATTGTGTGATAGCTAAGGTATTGCCAAGGGAATATTTTAACTAAAAAGAACACATTATTACTAATTGAGAGGTAAAAATATGTCCCAAGTCAGTTGACCCTAAATATATTCCCTGCTAGTTATTATATCATTGCTACATTAAAATTAATACATGATTCATTAAATCTCTTAAACTATAATTATCAGCTTCAAAATGAGGTATTGTTGATCGTCCTTTTCGTCCAAAATTTATACATGATTCATAACTTATCTTAATCTATAATTATAAGCTTCAAAACGAGGTATTGTTGATCATCCTTTTTGTCTTCGTAGAAACCTACGACCCGGACCTGGCCCAACCTATCTCCCTTACCGGGCCCGATCTGAATTTCACCCCGAATTTAGTCGACCCGGCCAGGTTGGTGACCTCGGTCTGGCACAAACCGAAGCCCAATCCCACCCTCTCGGCCCATTCCCCTCAATATGCATGCCCCATTTGTCATTAACTGCCAAGGGGTGTTTTACCATTTTATTCTCCCTAACTGTTATCAAAACAAGGTAGGGGATATGTTGAAAAAACCCTCCAACAACCATATTCAAGGTCATTATTGATTTGTGGTTGGTAGTTTACCAAATTACCCCCATTTTAATTATTTTTGAACGTTAATAAGGGGTATTTTGGTTTTTTTCTAAAAATAATCAAAATACCCCATGACAACCATATTCTAAGGGTATTGTGGTCATTCAGCATCTAAAAAATTCCTACAAATAAGACCGATTAATCAAAATTTACCACAATAAAACTTCTTTCTAGTTTTGTAACACTTGCTAGCAATCTCGTATTCTATTAGGTGAATTAGCTTCTTATTCACAACTATGGAATATGAACAACCACCGCAGCAACCGCAAGATCAACAACCTCAACCCATGCAACCTAACGGGGTACAAGGCTATGTTGGAGGAGTGAATCATAATTACTAAGATCAAAAGTTTGGCACTACTTTTGCGGTGTTTATAATAAATATCATCCTGAAAGTGTTGGGGTTCAGTCTGGATTTGGTAAATTTTGTAGCCCAAATATGGTCAAAGATTTGATTTAATATAATTTAGAAATCTACATTAAATGTAAGATTTGATTAGATTTTAAATTTGTATCAAATATTTAATCTACCATATTTGGACGTCCATAATTGGTGTTTTGCTATTTTAGGTGTAATAGGATTATTATTTTAGGGTTTCCTATTTAGGAAATCCTATTATGACATAAAATAGGTTTCATCCTATAAATAGGGAGGAGGGTGGAGGCACAAAGAATAAGCACAAGTTGGATATTCGGGGTGCTCGTCCACAAGAAATCTAAGAGAAAGCCCGTGCTTTGCTCTTAGGACTTCGTCATCCAAAACAGAAGGAAGAAGGAGATCTAATCGAGGAGTCGTCAACTTCGGTTAGAGAGATTGCTACGGGTTGGTGAATAATTTCAATTATAATCTTCTGCCTTTTTTCTTGAGTGTGGTAAGGGGGTTGAACCTATTAGGGCAAAGGGTTTCCAAATTATTTTTTACAATCTTGTAATTTCATCTGAGTTATAAAGGTTGGGATTTGTCCAGGTGATGTAGTCACCACCATATACTTGTCTTCATTTGTGCTTGGTATTCGTAGATTGGTTGGTCATCTCGGTGGGTTGGCAAAACGCTTGCGCGACGCTCCTAACACGTGGTATCAGAGCGCATGTGTTTTCAACAGAAAGAAGACACTATTGTGCAACTCTTTTTTAATGCATGCATTGTGGAAAACGAATCAAATAGTCACCTAACTATAGCACTTGAAAACTACGTAGGCATCTAGGTAATTGTATCTAGTATCTTGAATTTTCTTAAAGAAATGTATATTTAAATTTATTTAGCTGTTAGTATAGGAATTTAGGTAATTCACATTTCAGTTCGAAGAATTAGCTGCAATAATTCTTCTATACTTATTATTTTATTTATCATTAGTCTCAATTATCATGTATTATTTTTAATATATGTTATTATTGTTAGATATTTATTTTATTTTTCTTATGCGACTTAAGTTTTACATTTCGACTGTCAAATATGTTGAAAGAAAAACACAAAACTTAAGTCAAACAAACCCCTATGTAATAATAATATATATTAAATTTTCTTAATTAAATATATGTTACTATTTTTTTATTTAGTCAAAGGCTCAAAGCCCAAAGCCCAAAGCCTTAGGCAAAACCCAATATTTTTTGTTTTTTCTTGAAATAAATCTCGGGCCAACCAGTGCCCGGCCTAGATCCGACCCAACCTGGACCAAAACTGGTAAAGCCTGGTCCAGTTTTCACCAGGTTGTAGGCTGAGCTGGGTTTGGGTTTTACTCTATGAGCTCGGCTTGCCCGGATCCGATCTCCTAACCTGGCAGACCCTGCCTCGTACAAGCCTAGTCAAAACCGATCAATAAAGGGATTGGGCTGGCCCTACCCGACTCATATAACACCTTGACATGTAGAGCCCTTGATAGAATTTTTATATATCTATGTGGCATATAAAAATTGGTCCCACAATATTTTTTTAGTTGATTTTCTATATAAATAAATATACGTGATATATAAAAGCCTTTTTAAATGATACGTATGACAAATAAATATAAACATCAACAGTTGGAGATATATTTTTATAGTTGAGTTACTATATTTTAAAAATACCATATAAAACTGAAATATATGGATAACCAAGGATAACCATTGGAGAAGATGTAAGATATTTGGGCCTAACAAACTCATAGACTTTTTCAACAAATTTAGAAGTAAAGATAATGTCGTAAAATATGATTTAGTAAGAAAATATTGTGGTTTCTTTAAGAGAAAAGAGACGTCATGGATTATTTAATGTTTTTTTTTTCAAAATACAAATATTATTGCTCCTATTAATCAACATTCAATATTAGTAATTGTCGAAATTAGCAATCCAGGAATTAGGCAATTAACGAAACCGTGACGAAGCTACCACACATCATGGACGGAGCTACCACACAACTGCTGCGAGGCTATATGAGAATCTGGGCGAGGCTAGGCGGCCGGACTATCCTGCAGGCAATAAAGTGAGGCTACCCTACGCAATGCCCTAGCACGATGACCCTACAAGACCACCTGCTTAGCTACGATAAAACTATAATAGTCTCTCATAGAGGCACCATCGAAGCACCATTTTACCCCTTCGTCCATCCCCGAGTTCGAGAATAGTTCTAAAGGGATTTTTTTGAAATAATGATAAAAAGAAATGTTGTATGTGAGATTTGAACCTTTCCATTAATAAAATCCAACCACACTTACCATTTGAGCTAGCATATCACATGAATACAAGCCAATAATTAAAGAATTTAAATATTAAAATACACACACATGGGTTTGCCTCATTATGTTATATGGGTCATGCGGCCAGAAGCCTACCTTAAGATCGACCTGGTCAAAACTAGGCTGCTCTTACCATGCCCGATCAAAGGGACCAGTAAATGGTTGCATTAGCCGATCACCTTTGATCCTCTGGTTGCTCCATCGAGTGTCGGTGTCACTACCACATTTTTACATGAGTGTATTTCTATCATTTAGCATATTTATTATTTAGTAATTAAATATTTATATTATATGCTACTAATTATTATATTGAGTTATGCTATTTAATTATTGATTAGTGGACTAGCCTATTTTATTTAGTCTTGTCACTAGTGGACCCATTAGATTGTCATGACACATTGAGCCCAATAGACTAGGCCCATTAGACCCATTCTCTTAATTAATTAAGGAGATTAATTAGTTTTATGTAGAATTAAATGCTTCCTAATATAGCCCTTCCTAATTAAACCTCATGACTAGCTAGTAGGGATATCATGGACATTATATATTGCTTGGAAAGGGGGAAAGAGGGGGCCGACCATTAGAGGAGGTCTCACTATCTCTTCTCTCATTAGTTCATTCATTTTAGATCCTCGATTATGTTTTTTTCCTCAAATTGACTCATTCCTTCAACAAATTTAACCCAATTCACACACATTCCCTCTAAATTTCATCATCTAAGATGCATTGGAACTTGGATTGCAAGGAGCACTTGAAGGAGGAGGAATTGATAAGGAGATTTGTCCTAATTATGTAAATTGCTCATTTTATTAGGAATCCATCTTCCAATAGGTAAATTCTAAATTCTTGCTACAATTTAGGCTCTAATTCATGCATTTAATCATTAGGAATCATCCCTTGGCTTAGGCCTACCCATAGGACCAAGAACTAGATTTATATGACTTGTATTATGGAATCTACATGATAATTTGTGTCCAACTAGGGGGAATTACGAGATTGACACATCAAGTGTGTGTTATGAGACCAATTAGATTTAATTAGACATAGATTAGGGATTTGGGACTTGATACGTATCCATAATTGGACACGAGTACAGCATATCATATTATCTTGTGATACAGTATGATTCGTGACTCATTTTGGGGGATTTGGCTTGTTGGATGAGAGTGTATCATGGAAATTCCTAATTGTACACTCAAGGTGTTTGATGAAATGACATTAGTGTTAGTGAGAGTGTGTTTATCTATAGTATCATATAGATATTGTATATATACAGTGTATTAGCATTAGTATATGTTTATATGTGTGTAGTGGATGTGTGTGTGCTCTTGGTGTGAACTGTTGGGTGTGATAAGGGGGGGGATGAGTATCATTGCATTGCACTTTGTGCAATGATATGTGTTAACAGATAATTACAGCAGCTATAGCAGTGGGTACACTAAGTTTAGCAACTGCTGCAGTAGCAGTATGTGAGCTCGGGTGAGGGAAGTAGACAGAGAGGGAGGTGCAGTGCTAAGGAAAGGAAGTAAAGCAACAGCAGCAGGAGCTGCAGGAATTATGGGCACATTAGTTTAAGGAAAGTTTGTGTTGCAGCAGCAACGTGAGGCAAGATCACAGTATTTAGTTGTAAGGGGGAATTGGTGCAAGGGTATCACTGATACCCGAGATTATCAGAAAAATGGAGCAGTAGTAGCAGCTACAGGGAATGGTCCAGAGGAGTAGCAACAACAGTCAATAGTAGCAAAACAACAAACTATTGCGTGAGGACCTGCAATGACTTGAAGGGGGCTCAGGGAGGACTGTCAAGTATCAGCAACTTACTTATAACATCAGTTGGAATAGGCAATTAAGTAGCAGTTACAATTAAACAGAGTAGTAGCATCAATGAAATAAAAGAATAACAACAATGGCATATAGCAGTGGCAGGTGTAAGGGAGCTTGAGTATTGATTGGGAAAAGAAGCATTAGTACATACTGCTGTATATTCTGTGGGAAGTTGGCTCGTGTTCAAGTCTGCTAGTCGGTATCGGTGGATATTAAAATAAATGACTTTGGGGATAAGTGTTGTATGAGGTATTGAAGATTAGGATATATGAGAAGCTTAAGTGTGTGTGTGTGTGTGTGTGTGTGTGTGTGTGTGTGTGTGTGTGTGTATATATATATATATATATATATATATATATATATATATATCCTATGAGATACAAGGTATTGGTATAAGAGTGTATATATATTAAGGTGTGTATCAATGCTTGGGTGAGAGTATTGGATGTTGGTGTTGTTATCATTCAACTTGGAGTATTAGTATATACAAGGAGCATGTGGGTGCATGTTTATGCAATGCTAAAACTGGTGTGGCCACATAGGTTAGGTCAATTAGTTATGAAGGCTCTAACATTGGTGTTAAGGTATTGACTTTAGAAAATGAGTTGTGAATTATTGAGTAGGTGAGTATCTCAAGATACCATGAGGTGAGCATAGATATTGGGTATTGGGATATTAATCTAGGTATTGTCATAATTAAGGTAATAGATAGTTACTAGTCCATAACTTAGATACTAGTATATATATATATATATATATATATATATATATATATATATATATATTAGTAAATAGCTGTTGTAGTTGATATTAGCTAGTATAGTAATCCCTTCAAGGTATTGGCCCTGGAACCTAGGTATGACCTAGTACAACCTAGTATCAACTAGTGTGGACTTGTAATGAACCTTTAATCTAGGTATGGACCTAAAACCAAGGTAAAAACCTAGTTTGACTTAGTATAACTAGAGTGACCTAGCCTTGACCTAGAAAATCATAATTAGTGCATTTATAGCTTATTTATCATTCTTTTTAGCGATTTGACATGCCATTCATATATAGGTGTGTGTGACACCAGTTTGGATATCGAGATATACATCTTTTGCTCAGGACCAGAGGCGAGTACATTCTCTGATAGTTTTCTTATTTGATAGCCTATATGTTTTATGTATTTAGTATTGAGATCTCTGATTCCTGACACGATGGTTACACGGATTGGTATACATAGATCTTGGTCATTAGATGTTATTATCGTGATTACTCAGTGATCGTCGTGTCATACTTCATAATTACTCAGTGATTAACGTGACATCTTATTGATTATATAGACCATGATCATAGTGCATGATATTATAGACCGTACAGTGTGATATACATGTTATAACATATCGTGATTTGGATCTGTGTACTAGTCGGGGGTTGGGAAAGTAATACTGGATATGCAATTATACCTTATTGCCCATGATTTAGTTTAGCCAGTGATAATTAGAAGATCATGCAACTCATGTGTGATCACGCTAGCTCACCTTTTATATATGCCCGTATTAGGCCCAAGCCGATCATATTGTCTTACTAATATTTTAAGGCACATTTATTATATTGTTTTCTTTATTCAAATTTATTACATTGATGTTCCTCACAATATTGTTCTCTGTTTTTTGCCATTTTACCATGATCTTTTTCTTATGATATTTGCTAGTTCAGTTATTTCCATTATTTATTTTTATTGCTATTACTGTTTCATAGTTTCTGTCAATTATTGGAACTGCTATTTGGGTTGTACTTTGATCCAGTTCTGACTGGATATAGTTTTCAGATGATTCATTAGAGGACTGGTGCCCTAAGCACTACGTGCCACAGGATGGCGAGCCAGTTGAGTTAGCATCTGTAGAGCCTTTTGAGTTAGTACTAGCAGTCGTTGAGACTTAGCTAGTTCATTTATGATATTGTATATGTTAGATAGATACTTTGGCATTGTATTATTATTTGAGATCTTGCGTTGAGATTAGACTTGGACTTGTGATGTATTGTGACTTTATTTCTTTCTTTCTATTCCAAATCGTACCATATCTTTCTCTAGTTTGTTATTGTAATTGAGTATTGTTTACCATTATCATATTATCATCCATTTGGGACTTAAGATATCTTGACATGTACATTATATATATTATGTGAGATGTTTAGATAGTATTGTTGACCTAGACATCGTTCTACCGTTGATGCTACAGCGTAGGCTGGACATAATCACGTACTCGTTTCCATATACTAGGTGCGGATCGTGATACTATGAACCAGCTATTGGATATAGGACTAGGATATAGGATGTGAGGATACTCAATGTAAGCCCCTGATTTTTTTCAAAAATACTAAAATTGGGATTTTTACAATTTTCTGGAATTTTCTGGGAATTTTCTGAAATTAAAATCAGAGTTTTGAATTATTACATGATTTTTAATTGATATTAAATTATATTAAAATATTATGAAAATAATATTTTTGAGTGTAAAATGGAAAACTGGACTTAGGGTAATTTTTCTGAATTTTTCTGGGCCTCAGACCTATTTTTAAATGCCTAAAAACTATTTTATTAATTAATTAATTATTTAAATTATTTATTTATTTATTTATTATTTATTTTTATTATTTATTTTCTTTTCTTTTTCCTTGGGCCGGCCCGGCCCATTGGACCGGCCCGCTAGGCCCAGCCCAGCCCGACCGCTGTGGGTCGGATCCGGGTCCGCCCGCCCGACCCGGCTCCTCACCCGTGCCCGCCCGCTACCCCTCTCTCCCCTCCCCCGCAGCTGCTGACCGCGTCCTCCGCTCCGCTTCCGCCGGCCGCGCCGCCCGCCGCTCCGTCCGGCTCGCCCCACGCAGCCCCGCGGCCACGACCCCCCCCTCATCCGCCTAGCCCGGCCTCCCAGACCTCCCCTTCCCTTTAAAAGCCCCCCCCGAGAACCCCCGGCCACCTCGAACACCCCCTTGCCGGAAACCTAACCCTCGCCGCCGTACCCCGGCCGCCTCGCCCCAGCCCGCCCCGACTTCCGCCACGCTGCTCCTCCTTCTCCCCGCCGCTCTCCGCCAGCAACCGCCTCTCCCCTTCCCTCCACGACAGCCCCGCCGACGCCGAGCCGCAGCAGCCGCTCGAACTCGCTCCGGCGACCGCCGCCGCCTCCGCCGAGTTCACCCCGCCTCGAGCCGGCCGTCCCCGAGCCGCCCTCGGCCTCCCCTCCGGCGTACCCCGGCCGGCCACCCACCGCAGCAAACCCTAACCCTAGCCCTAATTTCCATTTTCGTGTCCGACATGAGTCGGACACGCCTCAAACCTGAATTTTCAGGTCCCCTTCAGGTACGTGTAACTTTCGCCTCGTAGCTCTGTTTCCAATTTCGCAAATTGCGTTGTGAAGCCTGTATGACCCTCTCGGTGTCCGGACAAACTGTTCGGGGCATCGCGTCCTGTGGTGATCGCACACCGCGATCCAAAAACAGGAAAAACCAGACCCTGTTTCACCCCGGAACCGAGTACGTCCCGCCAAACGGGACGACTTGGTCGCGTGCGGTCTTCACAGATACGTGCGCACCGTCGATACGGACGTGTGAGATTTCATGGAAGCTGATTCGGGTGTGCGTGCACACCGGAATCAACGCGTATCCGCGGACATCGCCCCGTATCCGCCTTTTCTGCAATTCACCCTAACTTCGTGCACACACGTCGGATCGAGACGAAACTTGCGCCATCGGACTCGTAGCGATACGCTGGTCCTGTGGGTCAAGTTTGGTTCGATTCTGAGAACGTTGACGAAATCGCGTGTCGTGAGCCCCACAGGCCCCGCTCGACGGGCGATTTTGTGTTCGGCTCATCGGAACCCAAATCTGGAAGTTCCGTTGGGTTCGTATCAGCGTTCCTGACCTGTTGACACTAAGTTTGGTGAAATTGGAGATCGTTGACCCGGACACGTTTTTCGGTGCAAAGCGGGCCCACCGGCGGACCCCGTTTTGACCCGAAACTGCCGTTTTTGCCCTTGTCTCCAAATTGGACCCAAGGACAGGCGTTTCTAGCTATTTGACATCTTCTGAGAGTGATGGTAATGTCTATTTCAGCTTTTGGACTCATCTCTGGACTTTTCCCCCAAGAACCTAACTAATCAGATCCAAACAACAGGCAAGTACCTGCACTTCAAGTTAATCTTTATATTGTGATAATTAAATTCCCTGCTCTACTAGTACCCTTGCTGATTAGACGTAGTGTTAGAATACTATATTTCATGTCTTGAATATTGGAATTCATGTCTTGTTTTTCATGTCGGGTGGGAGAATACTAGGAGGCATGTAGTTTACCCTTCCCCAGGTCCTGTTACTAGCTGTTGGTACGCGACTGTACCATCAGCCTTATACTTGATTGTTCCTAGTCACTAGTCGTCTATGACGGCCTTATTTAGCCTTATAAACCCCTACATGCCAACTATGTATTCTAAATACACAAGTTCACGCACATAGTTCCTGTCTTGTTGCAGTTCTTGTTGTCTTGTTACAGTTATATTTCCTGTCACATTTTTCCTGTTTTACTCGTATTTCTGGTTTATAGCAATTAATCATACTTTACTTCTAGTCTTGTTTTATAACACTATTTCTCAGTTAATTTCACTACTTACTTACGCATTTCTCAACATAATGCTTAGTCAGTTATTTTCTACCTGTCACGAATATTTAGTTTAATCTTGTTGTGCACTGTGTACTTTGCTCCTTTCCTGACTGGATCCATTGTTTAGGCGATGATGAGAACCTTGCCCCTACCTATTATGGACCCTATGAGCCAGCAGGTGATACAGTTGCAGAGCCGGTTTCCACCCAGGAGACTACTCCTGCAGAGTAGTTAGCATTAGTTGTTTATTTCCTTTCATCTTAGTAATCGGGTTTGTCCCCGATATAATCTATGGTTCTGTAATAAACTCTGGATCTGATTATCATATTCTGGTTATAAAATCTTAGCATTCTTTTCCTGCTATTTTTCCTTGCCTATTTAATTATTGTGAATGAGCTAGATTTATCACCTGTGATCATGCCCTAGACAGCGTACTACCGCCGACACTGCGGCGTAGGCTGGACGTACCCACGCACTCGTACCCGAATTTCCGGGTGCGGGTCATGACACTCAATCACTACTAGGAACATTTCTAATCTATTTAATTTGCTATCTTTATCCTTCAGAATAATTACTTTCTTTGAAATATTATTGTCATTCCTTGATGCTATCGTATCTTGCACAATATTAATTCTTTGTTTGAATCTGTCTTTAGGTTGCCGTCGAAGACCCGATCGCAACGCTCTGGAGCAGTTTCGGCGAGGTTTATTACTTTGTCACCTCAGAGAGAGATAACAATGACTATTTCGCCTTCTTTCGCGCAGATGATTGCTTCACCAGTCCAGGTGGGCATTTCAATAACAGCTTTTGGGGGTGCTCTACTACCCGTTCCGAGGACTTTTCCATCAGTCACGGAGGATCTTCTACTACCACTACCTATGCCAGCAGACGGGACACAGATGTTTGTTATATTCTAGGAGATGATGGCAGCACAACAGAGGAAGACAGATATTCTACGTCAGGGCATCGAGAGTGCTCACTAGTTAGAACTAGCTACTATGGAGAAGGTAGTACTTGTTCAGCCACAGATCATACCACTTTATCCCGTACCGTACCAGCCGAGGCCGGGTACCATAATTGACTTCAAGAGGATAGGACCCAAGAACTTCAGAGGCATCAAAGGGATATTGTACACGACGATTGGATCGAGGACGTAGAGAGGGCCCTAAGGCTAGCACAGATTCTGGAGGGCCTACAGGTGGAGGCAACGGGCAGCCAGATGTTCGACAGTGCTCTGGCATGGTTCTACATAGACCCGAGGATCGCAGTGTCAGGACTGACTTGGAAAGCTTTCAATGAGCTTTTCAAGGAGAAGTTCTTTTCGGATGTGGCTCTGAGTGCTCTAGAGAGCCAGTTCCTAGACCTCGTTTAGGGGAGCATAATAGTAGACGAGTACGAAGTGGAGTTATATAGACTAAGCAGATTTGTAGAGGGACATAATCCTCTAGGAAGGCCCAGAAGTTTCGGAAGGGTTTGATCAAGGAGATCAAATCTTTCACTAGAGGACACCGCACAGCGATATTCTAGGATATCCTGATTGACGCACAGATGGTTGAGGATGACTTGGAGCTCAAATTCAAGATGATGCGAGACACATCAAGGGAAGTTTGTCGTAGTGTGGGTCCAGCGAAACAACCCCACTTCCAACAGCAGAGGACCTTCTAGTAGCAGAGACAACAGTTTCATGCACCATTCTGAACACCAGCATAACAGACATACCAGGCCCCGAGACCGGCACAGCCGGTCCCGTAGTGTACTCACTGTGGGAAGACTGGGCATAAAGAGGCTTAGAGTGTGCCTCTATTGTGGAGAGGCAGTCCACCAGTTGAGGGAGTGTCTAGTGACTCGAGTTCGGGCAGGCCAGGTAGCAGAACTTGTAATACCACTTTCGATCTACGATATTCTACTCGTGATGAATTGGTTGAGTAGGCACCATACTAGTATAGATTATCGTGGAGACAAAGTTTTGTTTCGACCACCATGAGAGCCAGACTTTGATATTATCAAAGGAGTAGTAAAACAAAGCAAGGATGCCATCTGTGGAGCCATGGTAGAAGAGAAGGAGTTGTCATATCCGTTGGTAGCAAAGTTTATAGATATTTTTTTGGAGGAGTTGCTGGTTTTGCCCGTCAGACCGAGACATTGAGTTCTCTATAGATTTGGTTCCAAGCGTAGAGCCGATATCTCAGCACATCTATAGAGTTAACAATAGTGAACTGGTAGAGTTAAATAATCAGGTGGATGAGTTATAGGACAAAGGCTTCATTCGATCCAGTTTATCACTATGGGGTGCTCCGGTATTGTTTGTACCGAAGAAGGATGGGTTGGTATGCATGTGTATTGACTACATGGCTCTAAACAACATCACTATCAAGAAAAAATATCTGCTACCAAAGATTAATGATCTCTTTGATCATTTGAGCGGAGTGAAGGTATTTTCGAAGATAGACTTGAGGTCAGGTTACCACCAGGTGAAAGTGAAGGAGGATATTCTTAAGATAGCTTTTTAGACTCGGTATGGCCAGTTTGAGTTCATGGCGATGCCGTTTGGGTTGACCAATGCCCGAGCAGTATTCATGAATCTGATGAACAAGGTGTTCCACCAGTATCTTGATAAGTTTGTGGTGGTATTTATTGATGATATTCTGGTAAAATTGAAGACCCCGGAGGAGCATGGGGAACACCTGAGGATAGTTTTAGAGACTCTCAGAAAGGATAAGCTTTATGGAAAGTTTTTGAAGTGTGAGTTCTTTCTTGACAAGGTTGAATTCTATGCTCATGTGATTACAAGTGATGGAATCTCAGCGGACCTGAAAATTTTTTTAGCAGTGGAGTCATGGGCTACTTCAAGTTCAGTTAAAGAGATCAGGAGTTTCCTAGGGCTAGCAGATTATTACCGAAGGTTCGTATAGGACTTCTCCAGGATCGTGGAGCCGTTGAGTAGGCAAACCAAGAAGGATGTGGAGTTTGTCTGGATAGAGGAGAGTCAGGCCGCTTTTGAGGAGCTGAAGAAGAGGTTGACGACATCTCCAGTATTAACATTGCTATCAAGACTAGGTTGATTCACTATATATAGTAACGCTTCAGGAAAGGGTTTGGGTTGTGTCTTACAGCAGAACGGAAAGGTGATTGCCTATGCTTCCAGGCAATTATGTTCTCATGAGAAGAATTACCCTACCCACGATTTGGAGTTGGCACTGATCATTTTTGCTCTAAAGTTGTTAAAATACTATTTGTACGGAGAGCCTGTGGAGATCTTCGTAGACCATAAAAGCTTGAAGCACGTGTTTACCTAGAAAGAGCTAAACATAAGACAACGACGGTGGTTGGAGTTGATGAAGGACTTTGATATATCATTGCATTACCATTCAGGGAAGGCCAATATAGTCATTGATGCCTTGAGTAGGTATCCAGTGGCTATTTGCTTGACTAAAGACCGACATATATTGTCTGATCTTGAGAGCTTGGGTATTAAGGTACTGATACCAGGTGTCGAGATACAGATATAGGGAATGCAGATACAGTTTGATCTGATGGACTTGATTAAAGCTACGTAGTATGACGATGAGTCTCTGAGGAGACTTAGAGCATAGGTTCAGATAAGATTATCCGAGGACTTCACTATTGCTGAGGATGGTTCATTGCGACACAGTACCAGGTTGTATATGCCAAATAGGATATTGCATGAGGAGGTTCTTCTGGAGGCACATCGATCACAGTACTATATACATCCAGGTGCCAACAAGATGTATAGAGATCTGAGAGAGGATGTATGGTGGTATGGTATGAAGGGGGAGGTGGCGTACTTCATATATAGATGTTTAGTGTGCCAGTAGGTAAAAGCAGAGAGGCAGAGGCCAGGTGGTTTACTTCAGCCTTTATCCATTCCATAGTGGATGTGGGAGGATGTTACTATGGATTTTGTTTCAGGGCTTCCGCGTTCTCCAGGAGAAAAATTCGCGATTTGGGTCATCGTAGACAGGTTGACCAAATTGGCCCACTTCTTACCATTTAAAGTGGGTACGTCTATGAAGAAGCTAGAGGAGATAAATGTGCGACAAATTATCAGCTTGCATGGAGTTCTTGTGAGCATCGTCTCGGATCGGGATATCCACTTCATATTCCACTTTTGGAGGAGTTTGTACGCTAGCTTGGGCACCCAGCTTAAGTTCAGTACCGCATATCACCCCCGGACAGATGGGTAGTCGGAGAGGACTATTCATACTCTCGAGGATATGCTTCATACTTGTGTTTTGGATTTTAGAGGCTCTTGGAAGGATCATCTTCATATGGTAGAGTTTGCTTATAACAACAGCTACCAGGCCAGTCACTACTAGAAAAAGCGGGATTAGCGACGTATTTTAGCGACTCCAAGTAAAAACGTCGCTAAATTAGCGACTCCGTAAAAATCGTCGCTAGACGTCGCTAAATGGTGACATTAGCGACGTTTAGCGACTTTTATTAAGATTTTAAAAGATTAGTCGCTATAAGTTCAATTAAGGTCGCTAAACGTCGCTAATATATCTGATTTAGCGACGTTTAGCGTCGTAATTAGCGACGTATCTATCAAAAATATTTAGCAACGTATTTAGCGACGTTTTTGATGTCGCTAATTTATATTTTTGTGACGTTGTTATTTGATGTCGCTAAACGTCGCTAAATTTTGGTTAATTAGGGCTCGGTTTTCTTTTTTCCATCTGTCGAAAATTTTGAAACTTTTCGATTTCCCCCGCCCCCCCTCTCCGGCGACCGGCTCTCCACGGCTGCGGCTACTCCGGCATCCCCCTCCTCCTCCTCGAGCTCTAGGTAATCTCTCTCTCTCTCTCTCTCTCATGTGACACTGACACAAGACACACTTGACAGACATGACACACGCACATAGACACGACACACGCACACAGACACTGACAGACACACACGACACACACACACAGACGCAGACACACACATACGACACACACGACACACACACACAAACACAGACACACACACACGACACACACACAGACGCAGACACACACACACAGACGCAGATTAGGGTTAGGTTAGGTTTAGGTTTAGGTTTAGGGTTAGGTTTTTTGACCTGGGATTAGGGTTAGGGTTAGGGTTAGGTTTAGGGTTTTTGATCAGGGGTTAGGTTTAGGGGCAGGTGATATCACGATAGATGATAAGTGGGTCTGCAAGGTTCTCATTAAATCTTTTGAAGTTAAAATCACGGTTTCCACATAAATTAATGTGTCAATAATTATGCATGGCTTGACACTTTCTTTCTTTATTTATATAAGTGCATAGAATGAGAGATACAGTAATCCATGATTGCACATGTACAAATCTCAAGTAAAATATCAACCTTGAAATGTTAATTCTTGTTTCAATTGTTAAGGAAACAAAAAAGTTCAAAATTTCGACAACCTAAACTGTGCATAACAGTCAAGATGTAGATATTCTGATATGCAAGTGGAATGCACATATTATTATGCCTTTGGCCAACCATTAATATACGAAATTGTTCAACATCAATAATATATTTTTAAACATGTTAAAGATAATATTTACATATCATAACAACATAACAACATAGTTTATGCAAATATTTTCTATAAATAAAGAAATAAGAGATTTTTGTACTTTGTAGAGCACATAGCTGCAAAATGATATTTAAAAGAATCAATGCCTTACCTAATCCTCGGATCTGAGTTGTTGAAAGACGCCCATGTCCTCAGCTTCAATCTGGGCCTGCACATTACTATGAAAAATGTCAGGATAGCAGCATAAACCGTACTACAAAAGAAGCTTGACACTTGGTGTTGCCTAAATAGCACAAGGAACAAAGAGCAAAATGAGGGTTTCAAACCTATATAACAATATAGTGTAAGATAAACAGCTACTAATGTACAATGTTGAAGATGTCAAAATTTCTAATGTTTGGCCCATACAAGTTTAAACAACAATATTGTTTAAACTTATGAAAGCATTCTAAGGGTGAGTCTGGTATTGTTGAAGTTTAAACAACAATATTGTTGCCATAAGCTGCTAGTTAATCTTATCTATGTTTTCATCCTGCTTGTTAATCTTATCTTCACAAATACATTCTAGCCTAAGGTGCCACATGTATTTGGGATTAATATTATCTTTAGAATCTCTTAAACATGATTGATTAATGTTAAATACATTATTTTACAATACAAACATACAGATGATTTATTAATGTCCATAATCACCTTTCTCAAAACTAAAAGGGATAAATATTCATCATCATTCGTATTATCATCTCCATCATCAACACTACCAATAGATTTGTATCTGTTGGTTGACTAGATACATCTTATAGTATTTTTATTGTTAGGACATTATTATACTGCAACAAACAGCTAATTCTTTGTGAGTCATCTAATTCTTCCGTTCCGGTCCAATAGCTAATTCTTTGCTAATTCTTTGTTTTCATCTATCTTACCAAATGGCACCCAAGAGAGTGACACCTCCTACTGTTAAGGAGGAAGTGATGCCTCCTACTGTTAAGGAGAAAGAGATACCACCTGCGGAGAGTTCCAGTCACCCAGCACCTATCGCGGCTGTATCTCAGACGGGTAGTTCCAGTCACCCAGCACCCATAGCGGAGCTTGATAACATAAACGGTATTTATGTGCAGTATTTGAGGGACTGGTATCTGCCCTGTTTTGGATATCCTCGAGATTGATACTGTGATGTTTCATATACTTATATATTATGCATTTTGTGTTACTGTGATACTCTGATACTTATATATTATGTATTTTGTGACGCTGTTTATGCCCATTTTGTGTGACTGTGATACTGTGATACTTTTATGACTTTGATACTTTTATGACTGTGATATTGTGATACTTTTATGACTGTGATACTTTTATTCATATTAACTATTGTTAATCCGGTGTTGAGTGTTCCACCGAAGGGGTCGGCGAACCCATAGAATTCAACGGAGGGTTGCTCCGGGTCTATTTTTAATTAGAAATTTATAAATTGCAGGAATAATAGTTTGGAATAATTCAGTTTTTTTTAACATTAGCGACGTATTTAGCGATGTTTAGCGACGTCTAACGACGTTTTTATAAGTCGCTAAAAAAGTCGCTAATTAGCGACGTGTCATTAGCCGTCGCTAAGGACGTCGCTAAATGTCGCTAAATATGTCGCTGTACGTCGCAAATTGCTGACATGGTAGTACTGCCAGGTCATTAAAGACGTCGATGTTACTTCGCTATATAAGTCGCTAATTAGCGACGTTTAGCGATATTTAATTACGTCGCTAATTAGTGACTCAGAGTCGCTAAACGTCGCTAGTTAGCGACACATCTAAGTCGCTAAAAAATGTTGGTATAGCGATGTTTAGCGACGTTTTTCCTTTCAGCGACGTAATTATTATCGACTTCTGTAAAACGTCGCTAATTACGTCGCTAAACGAGATTAGCGACATTTTTTGGTCAATTAGCGACGTTTTTGGGCGTCGCTAATTTGACCTTTTCTGGTAGTGAGTATCAATATGTCACCATTTGAGTCTTTATATGGACGAAGATGTCACACTCCTCTATCTTGGGATGATATTGGTGAGAGAGTCTTGTTAGGACTATAGATGACTATGGATGCCGCCAAGAAGGTAAAGTTTATTAGAGATAGACTTCGGGTGGTGCAGGACAGATAACGGCATTAGGCCGATAGCCACTAGGGACCTTTGGAGTTTGAGGTATAGATTTTGTTTGCATTGCTTATGATTATTTTATTTTAGATTGAGTTTTAAGCATGTGTTTTATTCTAGTTTGGCAATATGGTATTCTTGCATATTTCTCTGACACAAGACACTATTTGCTTTGGTGGTGGCAGAAAGCTTAGTCTACAGTACATCGGACCCTTCGGTGTTCTTACGATGGTCGGTGCAATGGCCTACAGATTAGACTTACCGCCTGCACTAGAGGGAGTGCATGATGTATTCCATGTGTCACAGCTGAGACGATACATGGAAGATCCTAGTCATGTATTGGATCACATGGAGATTGAGGTGGGTCTGACTCTCAGCTACCCAGAACAGGCAGTGGAGATTCTGGACCGTAGGGAGAAGGTGCTGTGGAACCAGACGATCCCCTTAGTATGTATCGTGTGAAGTCGTGTGGAGGCATCACTCTCTGGGAGAGTCTACCTGGGAGAGGGAAGCCGAGATGTGCGAGCAATACCCTTATCTTTTTGAGCCGTGAGGTATCGTTCTTTCTTGCATGCTGTGATTGCTTGTTGTAATATTAGATCTTCCTTAAATTTTGAGGAAATTTTTTTTAAGGAGGGTAGACTTGTCACTATCACATTTCTAGATGAGGATATATTTTTTATTTAGCATATTTATTATTTAGTAATTGAATATTTATATTATGTGCTACTAATTATTATATTGAGTTATGCTATTTAATTATCGACTAGTGGGATAGCCTATTTTATTTAGACTTGTCATTAGTGGACCCATTAGATTGTCATGAGACATTGAGCCCAACAATGGACTAGGTCCATTAGACCCATTCCTTTAATTAATTAAGGAGATTAAATTAGTTTCATGTATAATTAGAAGCTTCCTAATATAACCCTTCCTAATTAAACCTCATGACTAGCTATTAGAGGCATCATGGACATTGTACATTGCTTGGAAAGGGGAAAAGAGGGGACGGCAATTAGAGGAGGTCTCACACTCTCTCTCTCTCCTCTCATTAGTTCATTCATTCTAGATCCCAAATTGTGTTCTTCCGCCAATTGACTCATCCTTCCACCAAATTTAACCAAATTCATACCCATTTTCTTTAAATTTTATCATCTAAGAAGCATTGGAGCTTAGATTACAAGGAGCACTTGAAGGAGGGAAAATTGATAAGAAGATTGTGTCCTAATTGTGTCCATTAAGCATTTTATTAGAAAGCTATCTCCTAATAGGTAAATTCTAAATTTTATCTATAATTTAGACTCCAATTCATGCATTTAACCATTAAAAATCATCTCTTGGCTTAAGACTACCCATAGGACCAAGAACTCGGTTCATATGACTTGTATTGTAGAATCTACATGGTAACTTGTGTCCAATTAGGGGGAATTATGAGATTGACACATCAAGTATGTATGATGAGAAAAATTAGATCTAATTTAACTTAGTTCAAGATTATGGAACTAGATACGTGTCCACAATTGAATACGAGTAGATCGTATCATAGTATCTTGTGATACGGTGTGATACGTGACTCATTTTGGGGGATTTGACTTGTTGGATGAGAGTGTATCATGGAAATTCCTAATTGTGCACTCAAGGTGTTTGATGAAATAACATTAGTGTTAGTGAGAGTGTTTATCTATAGTATCATATGATATTGTATATATACATTATATCAGCATTAGTATATGTTTATATGTGTGTAGTGGATGTGTGTGTGTGCTCTTGGTGTGAACTGTTGGGTATGATAAGGAGGAGAATGAGTATCATTGTACTGTGTGCAATGATATATGTTAACAGATAATTACAGCAGCTATAGCAGTGGGCACACCAAGTTTAGCAACAACTACAGTAGCAGTATGTGAGCTCGGGTGAGGGAAGTCGACAGAGAGGGAGGTGTAGTGCCAAGGAAAGAAAGTAAAGCAACAGCAGCAGGAGCCTGGAGTTGCAGGAATTCTGGGCAATTTTGTTTAAGGGAAGTTTGTGTTGCAGTAGCAACATGAGGCAAGATCACAGTATCTAGTTGTAAGGGGGAATTGGTGCTCGGGTATCACTAATATCCGAGAGTATCAGAATAATGGAGCAGTAGTAGCAGCTACTGGGAATGGTCAAGAGAAGTAGCACCAGCAGTCAATAGCAGCAATACAACAAACTGCAATAACTTGAAGGGGGCTCGGGGATGAATGTCAAGTATCAGCAACTTACTTGCAACATCAGTTGCAATAGGCATTTAAGTAGCAGTTGTAATTAAACAGAGCAGTAGCAGCAATGAAATACAAGAATAGAAGCAGTGGCATATAGCAGTACGAGGTGTAAGGGAACTTGAGTATTGATTGGTGAAAGAAGCATCAGTCCATATTGTTGTGCGTATTCTATAGAAAGTTGGCTCATGTTCAAGTCTGCAAGTGGGCATCAGTGGGCATTAAACTAGACGGCTTTGGGGTTAAGTGTTGTGTGAGGTATTAAAGACTAGGATATATGAGAATATATATATATATATATATATATATATATATATATATATATATATATATATATATAAGGTATTGGTATAAGAGTGTATCTATATTGAGGTGTGTCTCAATGCTTGGGTAAGAGTATTGGCTGTTGGTGTTGGTATCATTCAACTTGGAGTATCATTATATACAAGGAGCATGTGGGTGAAAGTTTATGCAATACTAATGACTGGTGTGGCCACATAGGTTAGGTCAATTGGTTATGAAGGCTTTAACATTGGTGTTAAGGTATTGACTTTAGAATTTGAGTTGTGAATTATTGATTAGGTGAGTATCTCAAGATACCATGAGGTGAGTATAGATATTTGGTATTGGGATATTAATCTAGGTATTGTCATAACTAAGGTAATAGAAAGATACTAGTTTATAACTTAGATACTAGTATATATATATATATATATATATATATATTAGTAAATAGCTGGTATAGTTGATATTAGCTAGTATAGTAATCCCTTCAAGGTATTAGCCTTGGAACCTAGGTATGACCTAGTACAACCTAGTATCAACTACTGTGGACTTCTAATCAACCTAGAAGCTAGGTATCGACCTAAAACCAAGGTAAAACCTAGTTTGACTTAGTTTAACTAGAGTGACCTAGGCTTGACCTAGAAAATCATATTTAGTGCATTTATAGCTCATTTATCATTCTTTTTACCCATTTGATACGTCATTCAACTATAGTTGTGTGTGATACCAGCTCAGATACCGAGATATACATCTTTTGCTCAGGACCAGAGGCGAGTACATTCTCTGATAGTTTTTTTATTTGATAGTCTCTATGTTTCATGTATTTATTATTGAGATATCTGATTCCTGACACCATGGTTATATGAATTGGTATACGTGGATCTTGGTCATGAGATGTTATTATCGTGATTACTCAGTGATCGTCGTGTCGTGCTTCATGCTTACTCGGTGATTACCGTGATATCTTAGTGATTATATAAACCGTGATATAGTTTATGATATTATAGACTGTGTAGTGTGATATACATGTTATAACGTATCGTGATTTGGATCTGTGTACTAGTCGAGGGTTAAAAAAGTATTAGTGGATATATGATCATACGTTATTGCCCATGATTTAGTGTAACCCATGATAGTTAGCTGGTCATGCAACTCATGCGTGATCACGCTAGCTCACCTTTTATAAATAGCCTGTGTTAGGCCTAAGACGATCATATTATCTTACTAATATTTCAAGGCACATTTATTATATTATTTTCTTTATTCCAATTTATTATATTGATGTTCCTCACTATATTGTTCTCAGTTTCTTACCATTTTACCATGATACACTTTTTTGTGATATTTGTTAGTTCAGTTATTTTTATTATTTATTTTTATTGTTATTACTGCTTCATAGTTTCTGTCAATTATTGGAACTGCTATTTGGGTTGTACCTTGCTCCAATCATGACTGGATATATTTTTCAGATAATTCATTAGAGGACTAGTGTCCTAAGCATTATGGGCCACATGATGGCGAGCTAGTTCAGTTAGCATCTGTAGAGCTTTTTGAGTTAGTACCAGCAGTCGTTGAGGCTTAGCTAGTTCATTTATAATATTGTATATGTCAGATAGATACTTTGGCATTGTATTATTATTTGAGATCTTGTGTTGAGATTTGACTTGGACTTGTGATGTATTGTGACTTTATTTCTTTCCTTCTATTACATATCGTGCCACATCTTCCTCTAGTTTGTTATTATGATTGAGTATTGTTTACCGTTATCATATTATCATATTGTCCTCCATTTGGGAGTTGAGATATCTTGATATATAAATTATATATATTGTGTGAGATATTTAGATAGTATTATTGATCTAGACAGTGTTCTACCGCCGATGCTGCATCGTAGGCTGGACGTAACTACGTACTCGTATCTTTACATCGGGTGCGGGTCATGACAGTCGGCGGTGACCACCCTCGCGCTACCTCCAGTCTTTGATTCACCTCCAAATTGATCTTCCGAGCAACCGTCTCTCATTATGAGCCCATATTTTCTCTCTTTCCCTCTTTCTTTTGGTTTTTTAAGAATAAAATATTGTGCATATTGGGCTTAAGAGAATTCTAGGCCAGAGAGGTGTTTCGAGCTCAAACTAGTAAAAACAAAATCTAATTATTTTTTAATTGTGTGCTCATATATATATATATATATATATATATATATATATATATATATATATATAAGACATTTGGGTCTTAAAACTAAGAAGTAACATTATTAAAACTTTAATTTGTTTGGGCCTTTATTTAGGCTAAGGAAAATAACTGTGGGCAAGGCTGGACTTGATATGAGGCGGTTGCCTCTTGCCCAAAATTTTAGAGGGCACCAATTTTTTATACTATCTAATGTATGCAAACTTAATTTTGAAAAAAGCCAGAAAACTTATTCTAATCATTTTAGTTCGCGTGATTTTTGTTCATTATAGGATATCTAAATATAATATTCTCGAATACCAAGAGATAAGTCAATTTTTAAAATAAAAATTGGTACAGTCACTGTCAAAATTCTTTCCCCTTCCGTCAATTTAACAGTTCAACACTCTCAATCTTCTCTACCCTTCTATCGTTGTCAATCTCCTCTTTCGATCTCTTTCTCTGTGTGTGTTTCTTGGAGGTAATTGAACAACAAAATAAGTTACATTTTAATTTTTGATTTATAACATCTTCAATATTATTAGTATTTTATTATAAAATATATTATTTTGGATATTATATTTTGTTTATTATTTTATTTCTTGAATTTCAAGTTGATAATTCTATTATATCATCTTTGATAAAAAATAAATTATGTAAACATTAATCTTTGAGGGCACTACTTATAGAGTTCGCCTCGGGCCTTAGGCGTGCACACACACTCGTGTCGACCAATATTGCGCAGGTCATGACAGTCGCTTCGCTTGGTCAGACCCGTATCTAGTCCTGATCCTGGCCCGGTTGAGCCCCTCCCCCACCTAATGTGCGTGTCCCCTTTATTATCAACCAATTGTCAGTTGGTATTTTATTATTTTATCCCCCGAACCATTGTCAAAATATGGTATATTGAAAAAACCCTCCAACAACCATATTCAAGGCTATTCTAGTTTTCTGGACGATTGTTTGATAAAAATGCCCCTATTTTTAATTATTTTTCAACGTTAATATGGGGCATTTTGGTCATTTTATTGAAAATAATGAAAATCCCCCTATAACGTCTTTATCTAAAGGTATTTGTAATGATTTGACACGAAAAAAATTCTTATGAATAAGGCTTGATTAATCCAAATTTACAACACAAAAATTTCTTCCCGATTTTCTAATACTTATATTAAGCAATCTCTTGTCCTATTAGTCGATGAAGTAGCTTCTTCTTCACGGTCATAGAAAATGATTAATCACAATAACAACTGTGACGCGGGACGAAAACTTGTTCAAATAACCCAATTTTATAATTAGGATTTATAGGAGATTACTAATTTGAACAAAATATATTGGTATAATTTTACAAAAATTATCACAAAATGCAAAGATTTACCAATGAACTTAAATGTGAGTTTTAAAATATACCGATGATTCTGGAATCCAATGTTGACGATGTGTTAACGAAGTGAGCACAGACGAAGATTATGGTAGATGAAACAATTTTTGAAAATTAAGTTTAATTTACTTAGGCATCACACCAACGTATATAAACTCAATTATCAATTTTTTTTATTTATCTCCCCCTCTTATACAATTTTTTGGCGGCTATTTTTATAGCCATGCATTCAACTATAAGATAACACAAAATAACTTCAAGGATAACAAAATAATCCTAAGGAAGATAAGCTTCCTATCTAAACTTGACACACCTCGATCTCCCGCAGGATCGACCGTCCCCGCTGAACATGAATCACAACACTAGCGTTCCCGTGGGATGATCGTTCCCATAATGACGTGATACCGCGGGAGCACAAGATGTGCCTGCACAAGGCCAAGGTTCGAACATGCGATAAAATAACTAAGCTACAAAGTCGCACAAATAGTCTCCAATGCAGCAAAAAATTGAACGATACGAGTAAACAGTCGTTCGATAACTAGTTTACAAGGTCGATATAGCGGAAGCATATAATAAACACAAGTATAATACAAAAATAAGCTCTTTATTGATAATGAATAAGATTACAAGCGGCACTAGGCCGAGATTATAAGTCGCTCAAGCTCTCTCTCTCTCGAAACAATAAAAGTGTGCCAAGCGACTTATAATACAGAAATATACATAGGCGATGTTCCAACATTATGTCTTGTATACGTGCTTCAGCTCCAGACGCAACATTCTGAGGCTCCAGAGCGAACTCAAGTCTTAGCACGCACGAGGGGATACTCCGCACACGAATTCGATGTAATGACTCGCACACAGATAGCCGCTAAGCGAGATGACTTAATCTATATGAACATGTCACTTGTAGCTTCCGTATAGTTATTGGGCTCTAGGCCCCTCGTGCATAGTACTTGAACTACTATGACATGAAACGGTCGCTGGCATAGCCATAAAGGACGAGTTATATTCTCTGGGCTGTTAGATGTGTGAGTTAAAAATCGTTACATACCATGGGGCGTTTAACTCCACCCCGCCCACTAACATGCGACTATCGTGAAGTTTCGTCCGGATCAGATCGGATCGGATTGGCCCCATTGCACGACGACCGTCCGTAGGGCCCTGAACATGAATACCTTGTGTAAAAGTTGTCCGCGATAATGCAAGTCTGGGGTCTACAAGATTACACGACAGGAACATGATCATTCTTGATTCAGGGCGAGTATTGCTCCGCGAGATGTATTGATATCACGATTCTTGTTTGACTTGACACGATGCAATCCCTCAGTTCAGGCACTGCCTTGGCGACCTAACGGTCCCGCATACTTTCAGGTTCAGGCTTGCACAGAACGACTATTCGATAGTCTTCCAATAAAACTAGATGATACAAGACATGAATTATGTTTTTTTATCGTAGCATGATTCTACGTGACAAGCATTGAAATGAGAGCGAGTATTAGTTAACATATAAAGCAGGCAAGAATTAAAATAGTAAAAACATAAGCCTTTATACTAGCGTTGGTCTAAAGGGTTAATGCAAGGATTGAAACCGTACAGAGGCATATAGAGCAACGTATAAGAAAATCCATCAAGTTACTTCTTTTTTTATGTTCTAGACAAGCAATACAAGATGCAATTATTTCCTTAGCTAGGTGTGTTATATTCTTTATTAGCATGCAAGGGGTGATACGCCTAGCGACTAGCATGTATCGTCCGTATTTTTAAGTGTGCATGCTATACAAAGACATGTTAATCGTAGCCCACCACCTTACGATGGTTCACCTCAGCCGAACGATACTCTGACCGTGCCTTTAAAAGTCTAAGTCTAAATTTCTAAAGGGACAAGTCTGAATTCTTTTGCATCAAGCGAGTCATCTCAGGGAGCAAGGCGGGACGGGTCATCGCACTTGAGCTGTTTGAATCAGCTCTCCGCGTTGAGCGAAAATGGGTCATTACAAAACTAACCTCCAAATAACAAACAAATGTAGTCAGATATATGTTAAAAAAATTTGGTTAAATATTCGTAAAATAAAAATATTGAGGTTAGAAACTTCACATACTTAAACAGGTTGTCAAATTTGGTTAATGAAATAGGTTACCACAAGTTTTTTTGCCAAATTTGTCAATAATTCGTACATAACACGTTTAAGACTTCACATGCTTAAAATTCGTAAACTAATCCGTATCTTTCAAAAGTATATAAGTATTATACGTTTCTGAAAGATACGATTTTTTTTGCATAATACGAGTTTTATTCTGGTGATTTCTATCAGGGCTCATAACAGGGCAGACTCGGCCCGACACAAGGTCGGTTAATCCTGATCAACACAAGGATCAAGTTGGCCCTAACCGACTCATATGACACCTTGACATGTAGGGCCCTTGATAGAATTTTTATGTCTGTGTGGCACATAAAAATAGGAAATAAGATAATATCATAAATTATGATTCAAAATTAAAATAATATTGTTTTATAAGTGGAAAGCGACATCAAGGACTATCTAATTTTTTTCTTTTCAAAATGCAAAAAATATTGCTTTCTTGAACCCGTATACCTTTTTTTTGGTCTGCAGAACATGTAATGAAGCGTACAAGTTCACCTTCTTCTTTTGGCCTTTGCTAAGGTAAACCACGCTCCTGTACGGCAGTGCACTGCACCCCTAATAAATTTTTCGAACATCTCATTTTACGTCATGGTTGGCCAATATAATATGTATTCTAAGAGGGTGGTCATGCATGATCTTCGTCTCTCTCGACCAAAGTTAATTGTTCAACAAGGCCTTTTGGCCTGTATTTCTCACAACGTGATCTTCCATAGATATTTTCTCGATCGAAAAGGATTATGATGCATAAAAATGAAAGAAAACTAAATCATTTGATCTTGGATCATGATATCAGTTTCATTTTCCATTCCCTTTCTCATTTTCTAAGCAACCAAAAAAAATAAAAAATAAATGTAGTCAGATATGCAGATCACGTTCCAAAAAGTAGGATAATGATTCTATTTTAAATCGACCAGTTACGAGTACGTAAGCCTAATGGATCTAGAATCTTTTTCTACCCGCATGTTTTAACAATATTAATTATTGTTATTGCAATATGAAAAGTAAATATGATTTTCTAAAAATATAGTAAAATTAGTACTAATTGAAAAAAGTTGAAATGAGTTCTTTAATCCAAAATTAAAATTGATTGGATATACCCCACAAGGCCGGGCCCAAACGGACCGACGTAATCATTGAGGCCCATGAAGCAATGGCACGTTCGGACATGAACCAAGTGAGAGAGTGAATATTGTAATTTGTTGGTTGCTCCGAGGGCCTGCGTTCGCGCTGCCCCTGCCCAACTTTTACAGTAAATTTTTTATGATTGGTAGTTTAAAACCCATTCCTAACATTGTCCATTTTTGTTGGTTGTCCTCTTCAATGTGGAGATTCGAAACCCCTTCTTCCTTCTCTCCACCGTAATCCAGCCCTCCTCCCTATCCTCCCCTCTAGCCAAGCTTTGGCTACCAGGATCATGGCGTAATGGAGTGAAGATATTAGTTAGCGTCATGGTGTTGCTTCCCTCCCCCCACGTGTTGGTGTTTTTCTTTTGGACTAGTGAAAGATAGTCCCACATTGGCTACACCACTAAGTAGGTATCTCAATATAATACTTTGTATGAGTTGAGGTGTGTACATGGGGTGTGGTGGGGCACATGTGTGTGTTAGGTGGGGGTGTTTTTCTAGCAGGAAAAATGAATAACTACTCAAAGAAAGCATTTATGCTTTTTGTCACTTTCTTGGAAAAATTCCCTTATTAGTTAATTCCTAATAGTGATTAGCGACTCAGACTCGAACTCAGACTCGGCCTATGCAGGTTGCATGCGTGGTTCTTACGTATGTGGGATATGCACGGTTACGCACTATTATGCGCATATACGTGCATGCCCAGCATATGCGACTATGCACAACTGCATGTTTGCAAGTCTGCGCATGTGTTGTTGTGTTGTTGCGCGCATGCGCGGGCTGTATTGATTGCACGTAGACTCCGTTGATGGAGGAATATAGAATATCAATCCTTATTTTGGGAGTTGATATTTTACTCCCACATCAGCTAAGAATGGAGATGGGTTTCCACCCTTTCTCTATAAATAGAGTCCTCGGGCCTCCTTTTGGGGACACATAAAAAATTAAAATTAGAGGAGTCCAGGGAGCCCGTTCAAGTCACACACAGAGGTGACTACGAGCGTTCCAAAAGTTCTCTTGTGAACTTGCTGACTCCTGGAAGCAGATCGTCGATAGAGGACGAATCTTGCTTTGAAAAATGGTGGTCTTCACCATCCCAGAAAGAATATTTTTTTATTCTATCTTATTATCTCTTCTTCTAGTTATAAATGTTCTGTCCCAATTGCAACTACGTTTGCAAGGAACAACGTGGTTTGGTTCTTGAGTTCTGTGATCTAGGAGGAGTAATTTTTTTCTAATTTTTGTAATCTGGTTTGGTAGTTGTAATCGATAATAGTTAGAAAGAGAACCCTGTAGGAGAACCCTAGATCTCGCCTTCATCTTCAGGAATTAGCAGAGGCGATAACCTCACGTACCCGCGACCGTTTGAATAATGTACAACTGAAAATGCATACGGTTAATTAGAAAGCAAATTAAGTTTATTTGTTTGCACAATCCAATTTTATAATTAGGGTTTATAGGAGATTCCTAATTATGAACATAATTATTGATATAATTTCACAAAAATTGTCATAAGATACAAAGATTTATCAATGAACTTAAATGCGAGTTTTAAAATATACCGAAGATTCTAGAATCTAATGTTGACGATGTGTTGAGGAACAACACACATAAGAAGATTATGGTAGATGAAACACTTTTGGAAACTACGTTTAATTTACTTAGGCTTCTCACTAACGTATATAAACTCAATTTTTAATTTTTTTTATTCATCCTCCCGTCTTCTACAATTCTTTGACTATTTTTATCTTCTTGCAGTCAACCATAAGATAACACAAAATAACTTCAACAATAACAAAATAATTCTAAGGAAGATAAGCTTCATATCTAAATTAACTTCCCAATAACAAAGAAATAAAAGAATATCAACTCATCAACCAAAAGATCATCCAAACTAATTTAACGGGATACATTTTCCATTATTATTTTTAATCCTCACAAACAAATTAAATTAATTTAATCTTGAAACTTCATCAAACCGCGAGATCAATAATCTCAACCCGAGCAATCTTAGGGGATATTTAGCTCTTAGTAATAGGATTGAATAAGTTTGATCCCACAAGCATTATTATTTCTAAGGAGTGAATAATATTTGCTAATATCCTAAGTTTGATACCACTTTAGTGGAGTTTATAATAAAATGATCCCGGAAGAAGTCACTCGTGTGCAACTCATGTTTAATGCATGTATTGTGGAAAACGAATAAAATGAGCACCTAACTTAGGCACATAAAAACTACGTAGGCATCTAAACAATTATATATAGTATTTTACATCTTCATGAAAAAAAGTCTATTTTAATTTATTTAGCTATTAGTAATTTGAATTTAGGTGGTCACAATTATCATGTATGAGTTCGAAGCATTAGCTGCAAGAATTTTTCAATACTTATTGTTTTATTTATCATTAGTTGCAATTATCAGTTATTTTTATTATATATTCTACTATTGTTAGATATGTATTTTATAATTTTTATGGGACATTTTTTTTATTTCGGCTTTCAGAGAGTTTGAAAGTAAAAACTCAAAACATAAGTCGTATCAACAAACACATATGTAATGAGAATGATATAATGAAAATGTTTCAATTAAATAAACTGTCCTTTTTTCTTACTAGTTTTTCTATATAGCCAAAGGCTTAAAGCCCAAAGTCCATAGCCAAGGCAATGACCAACATTTTTGGGGTTTTTTCTTGAAATATAAATTTGGCCAACCCGTGCCTCGCCCAGACTCGACCCGGATCCAGCCCAACCCAGTTTCACCAGGTTGTAGGCGAGATGGATTTAGAATTTTCTCTTTGATCCTGGCCCGATCCAGACCTGACTCTAAACCCTTGTTAGCAATTCAGCAAACGAAAAAAATCCGGAACGTCAAAAGCATGAGTATAGGGTCAAATATTCGTCAAACAAAAATATTGAGGTTAGAAACTTCACATACTTAAACAAGTTGTCAAATTTGGTTAATTAAACAGGTTGTCACACATTCATTTAGCCAAATTTGTTAATAATTCGTACGGAGCACGTTTAAGACTTCACATGCTTAAAATTTACATACTAATCTGAATCTTTCGAAAGTACGTAAGTATTATATGTTTCTGAAAGATACGAAAAAAATTCACGTATAATACGAGTTTTATTCGGTTGATTGCTAATAAGGCTCCTAACAGGGGTGACCCAGCCTGACACAAACCTAGTCAAACCCATTCAACACAAGGATCCTAACATTTTTTTTCCTTTTTTTCTTTCAAAATGCAAATATTATTGCTTTCTTGAACCCATATACTTTTTTTTGGTCCGGAAGAACAAGTATTGAAGCGTACAAGTTCGCCTTCTTCTTTTGGCATTTGCTAAGGTAACAAAGGTAACATACGTTCCTGCATTCCACCGCACCGTCTAATGATTTTTTCAAACGTCTCGTTTTCAGTCTTGGTTGGACAATAGGATACGTATTCTAAGAGGGTGGTCATGCATGATCTTCGTCTCTCTCGACCAAAGTTAATTGTTCAACAAGATCTTTTGGCAAGCATTTTTCACAACATGAACTTCCAAGGATATTTTCTCGATCGAAAAGATTATGCTGCATAAAAATGAAAGAAAACTAAATCATTTGATCCTGGATCATGATATTAGTTTCATTTTCCATTCTCTCTTACTTTCTAAGCATCAAAAAAAAAATGTAGTCAGATATACAGATCACGTTCCAAAAAGTAGGATAATGATTCTATTTTAAATCGGCCAGTTAGGAGTAGGTAGGCCTTATGGATTTAGAGTCTTTTTCTGCCCATGTTTTAGCAATATTATTGTTGTTGCAATATGAAAAGTAAATATGGTGTAATGGAGTGAAGAGATCGGTACTTAGCGTCTTGGTGTTGCTTCCCCCACATACCCACCTGCGGCCGTGTGAACAATGTACAACTGAAAAAATCCATACGGTTAATTAAGAAGCAAATTAAGTTAATTTGTTTGCATAATCCAATCCAATCCAAACTAATATTAGCTGAACGTACTACTTAAATACTGCTGCTTTTATTGTTTTTGGCCAAATGACCCCAATACGAACCAAGAGTAACAACACATTAATATGAAATTGTTGAAGAGTAAACCACCGGCCAGTTGATCTTCTATTGTGGGGCATGTTGTTCTCCTTACATTTATTTAATAAAGCTAAAAAAGAAAATGGTGCTGCCCACAACTAGCTAGTAGTGCATGTTTTTAAGATGAGGTACGTAATGTTTTGTACGGATGTGATGCCAAGAAGGATCATAAGCTAGGTAGCAAGAGTGTAAGTCACAGAATTAATTAATTGTTGAAATATACTTACTATAGTCCCACATCGGATGTGCACAAAGCACGAGGGAAGAAGAGCTGGCTATAAATAGAGGGCCTTGTCCAGCTTTTAAACATACTTACCTGGACGGGGTCATTGGGTGAACATGAAGGCCTAGGCCTAGGACAGTGGCCTCCATTGCACTTTGGAGGGGTGCTGGCCTATCATCTCCCCAAGTGGGAGAGTGAACGTCATAATTTGTTCCACCGGGGGCCTGCGTTCGCGCGGCCCCTGCCCAACTCTTACGACAAATTTTTTATTGCTCTCCCTGCTCAAGGTTGTTGTTTCAGAATGGTTATAGATTTTGTTGTATGATTCTTTAGACAATTTCAAACTTGCTTCATACGGATAACAAAGTTCTCTCATTGAGAACTTCTGCCATTTCTCTTGTTGTTGTATACGTAAGTCATTATTTTGTGGAGGTCAAGTTACATCGTCATTAGATGCCATGGAGGTGCTAAAATGTAAATTATGCCTTAAGCCTCCACCCACCAAATTAAGGAGCCCCCACTAGCTGGATTGTTGTTGAAGAGACCTTAATTTCTAGGAACAATTGATAAATAGCATGTCTCTTTTAAACCCCTTGGGCTTTAAAAAATTAAAAGAAGCATGTGTTCAAACGGTTATAATGAAGCCTTATCTATACTATTATATAATAATAATAAAAATTAGTTTCACGGTAAAAGCTCGGGGGTGCAAAAGACGACATTCTGGAACATGAGAGGTCGAACTCTGGCCGAGTTCGATCCCCATCCGAAATCTGGCCGAGTTCGGTCCTATGGGTTCCAAAACCTCGCTTCGACTGCTATTTTAATTTTTTGTACTCACAAACACCGATTCTACCGAGTTTGGTCCGAACTCGGTGGCGGCAGACTGAAGTTTAAATTAAGGTATTTTATACACCGTTGGATCGTATCCTACGGTCCAGGTTGGTTACGGAATTGGTGAGCATAAGTTAGGTTTTTTCTAACCCTAAAAGACGTGCAATAAGAAGAGAAAAAGGAGGCAAGAGTGTTATTGCAACTTTGAGACGGAGAAAGAAGAATTGGAGGTCGTTTCAGAGGAGGAGATAAATTTTGGATAATTTTTCATTGTCTTATATCTTCGTGGTGTAATCTATTTTCTATTCCTAAGTGTTGTGGAGATCCGTGTTGGATCGGAAGAAGCTTATATAGGATGTATTCTCTTTATTCCATTGTTGGGGGTTCTTCAGGGTTGGATTCCGATCGTCTTGTGATTTTTTCGATCGTCTCGTGGTTTTTTTCATCTGAATTTTTCACGTAAATATCTCTGTGTCTGCGATTTGTGTTTGACGTTTTAAATTTGTACATTTTGTTCAGTTCTCTCGCAGATACTTTCTGATTTGGGAAACGATTTTCGCGTTTCGTTTCCAACACGTGCTGCTTCTATTCATATTCTTGAGAAACTTGAATTCTCATTCTATTCTAGACCTCTTCTTTTCTTTGGCAACATAAACTAAATCTTAATGTAACAATAGATTGGTAGAAAGTGATGTGCGGTTTGTCATTTTGTAATGTCTTATTTGTGGTATATCTTACCTCTTCTTACAAGTTCATTTGTTGTAGTTACTTTGGCGACAATTATATTCTTCAGTGATATTTATTTGTGTACTTACTGTTTCTGTCGAATCAATTATTTTTCACAGTTTTGGTTGTGAGAATAAGAACGGGAATGACATTGCATGAGAATGAGGTGCTCTACCGCATAAGAATCCCCTTTCCCCGAGCAATTGTTGAAAACATTGTTCTCTTTAGTCCCATGTTGGATGGACGCAGAGCATGAGCGAAGAATCTGGATATAAGTATAGGACATTGTCCTTCTTTGAAACATACTTACCTGGACGGGGTCATTGGATGAACATGAAGGCCCAGGCCTAGGATAGTAGCCTCCACTGCACTTTGGAGGGGTGTTGGCCTAGAAAAGTAGTCGCTATTGCACTTTGAAGGGGTGTTGGCCTATCATTTTCTCCAAGTGGAAGAGCATTTTCTGCAAGTGGAAGAGTCAACGACCGGAGGGCCTGCGTTCATGCGGCCCCTGCCAAACTCTTACTAATAAAAATTCTTAGCTCAGCTCATTACTTAGAACATAATATCGCCAGCAAGAAATCAGCTGAAGGTTAAGGTAGCAGCATACACTGTCGATTTCTCTCATTTTGGACTCCAAAGTTTCTCAAATCTAGATTGGACCCTAATACTACTGGATACTAACTATGATCACCCTCACACGGGAGAATTAGGCGATATGGTGGTTAAGGATAGAGGATCTACTATGGTGCAAGGATTTGCATGGTCCGTTGGAGGGCGACAATACTAAGCGATCGGACAAAGTTGATGAAGACTGGAAATGACTGGATCGGAAGGCCATTGGATTCATCCGTCAATGGCTGGATGACTCAGTATTTTACCACGTGTCCATGGAGAGTTCGAAAAAAGCTTTTTGTGGAATAAGCTACATTCGCTGTACGAAAGGAAGACGACTGATAACAAGGCATTTTTGTTTTGCCAACTCATCAACTTGCAGTACACGGAGGGTGCCCCAGTGACATAACATCTGAATGAGGTTCAGGGTATTATCAATCAGCTGTTTGCGATGAAGATGATGATTGATGATGAGCTTCAGGCCCTTTTACTTTTGAGATCTCTGTCGGAAAGCTGGGAGACGTTGGTAGTGTCGGTGAGCAACTTCGCGCTTGGTGGATTTGTCACGATGGAGGCAGTCAAAAGCTGCTTATTGAACGAGGAGATCCGGTATAAGCAAGTAGAATCATCCCAGGAGTCCGCTCTGATGGCTTCCTACGGGAAGGGAGGACCCAAGTCAAAGGCAAGGACATGGGGGAGTTCTCGAGATCTTGCAACTGTGGACCGCAAGGAGGGTTGCTATCACTGTGGCAAAATGGGTCATATCAAGAGGAACTGTATGAAGCTCAAAGATGAGAAGGCCAAAGACAATGATGATCAGGAGGATCTCATGGCTATGGGAGATCTCATCATCGTAGTAACCGACGCAGAGGAATCTTGTGGCATGTGCCATGATGGTGTCACCCCCCAGTCCCAGAATACCGTGGGACCGGACGCGTGATAATGGCCAGCAGCACGCACCGATGGACAAACCCAATTTAATGGATCCATCAGGGCATACTTAAGCTGTAAAAATAAGTCTACGACAACATGGCACAACTAATCTCATCCACACAAGATATAAAATATGATCCACAGAATAAATAAATAAGGAATGTAAATCATCAGCTAGTCTCAACAAAGTGCTTCGGGGAACAACCCGATAAATATCTAATACAATGGTTCAACAGACCAGAAATAAATGACTAACATAAATAAACAAATACTGAGCATGGATGCTCAGGAAAAGTCTTCAGCTAACACCTCGTCCTCGGGTGTCGGTACAGCTCCTGGATCAGCTCCTGCTCTGGTCCCGTATACCTCGGGATAGATCTCGTCCTCGAATCCTGGGGACATAATCCGGATCCAGGTCCTCAGGGGACATAGCAAGGTACAAGAAAGCTCAAGCCAAATAAATGCAGTGCAGAAAATAAATAGAATAAATAGGGCAAGTAAGTAACCATCTAAGTGAAAAATGCAAGTGAGAGCATCACGAGTACTCAGGCTGAGCCACTACAAGCTCTGTGTCGGGGAGCCGGGTAGCGGTAATAACCGGTAGTGGGTTTAGCTTTTCTTCGAGAGTCTACAACCTCTCAATAATAGTGGATGTATATATATATGGATCAGCCTGTAGCCTGTGTGTCTCTCCCCACCCAATGTAACCACGCATATCATGACCATAACGTCTCATGCCCATGTTAAGCGGGATCATAGCTAATGCAACAAGTCATAATGTATCTAAGTATATAGTATCTCTGTCAAGTCCTGTATCCTATACAGAATCACCATAAATATCTCAGGAAGATCCTGTCTCATGAATAGTGTCAAGTGTCCTGGGTCATAGTGTACTTGGTAAGACAAGTACGAGAATATAAAGTGTCACGAATGTCCATCTCTAGATGACAGTACCCAACACCGCGTACAGTGTTGGCACCCGACTAATAATCGGACGCTAAGTACGTCACACGGTCCTAGGTTAAGCATGCACAGCAATATAATAAAACAAGGAAAATATGTAACAATACTGCAGAGTTTGGTAAGGTACACTTGCCTGGGGTCCTGTTGCTGGTATGAATCAGAGTCCAAGTCACAGTCCAAATAGCCTATGTATTACAAATTTATCACGTCAAAAGATAATTTATTTTAATTTATCTAATTCTGGAATAATTACTCTAAAATCCTATTTTAATCTTATTATTCTGATTTTTATGTTAATTCCTAAATTTTGTCCAAAGAAACTAAATTTTATCAACTCGAGACTCATGGCACGCAAATCGAGGCGATCTGTTGACCAAAAAGTCAACCGACACAAACTCGACTTTCATGTATGATTTCCTGTAGATTTCAGCATCAAAAACATACTGGAATTTATGGCTTGTCCGAATTCAAATTCGTTTGGGAATTATGGCACATACAAGTTTTGTATCGTGCACCGATGGTTAAATTCTAACCTAGAAGTTCTACAGAATTAAAAGTATAAAAATATATCGAATTAAGTTCTGGGAAAAACATATGTCAATGTCTCGACATTAGTTTTCTGAAACTTAAAACGGTTCATGATTCTGATTCCTGGTTCTCCCGAAATCACGAAAATATTGAAACACGTCTATTTTCGGACATGCTGTGCTCTACGAATTTTTTAGAATTTAATACTCATAATTTTGTAAAACAAATTATATAATCAGAAAGCTAACCTCAATATCGTTCTAACACAAGAAACTATGCCTCGTTTGGAGTCCGGAGCTATGCACAATGGCTTCTGGAAGATGAAGGAACCCTAGATGGCAATTCTCAAAAATCTCTCTCTAAAAATAATGAGATAATTAGGGTTATAATAATATATATATATATATAGGGATGTTGAACGGCTGAATGAAAGTTGATAGGGTGACACGTGTCATGATTTGATTGGATGGTTTTGGTTATATTATTTGTTTTTTATTTGCCTTTATCAAAACATTATTTAAGTCGTTTTAAATCTAAATAACTCAAAATAAACATTAAAAATAATCATAAAAATCTAAAAAATTACAGAAAATATATTTTGAACCTAAAAACCCTAGAAAAATATTTGGGATAATTATATATTCATAGATTTTCTACTATAATTAGGAGAAGCTCTAAAAATTAGTTTTGCCATAAAACTAAAAATAAATACTAACATTATTACAAAAATTCTGAAATAATTCCAGAAAATATATAATAATATTATAAACCTTAAAAAATAACGTGGGTCCATTTTATATTCCTGGGCTTGCACCATAAATTCTACAAATCCTAAAAATTAGTCATTAGCCTAAATAACTCCCAATAAATACTAAAAATACTCAGAAAATTCCCAAAAACTTATAGAAAATATATTTTATTATTTAGAACCTAAAATAAAAGTTTGGGATATTTTTAATTATATTTGAATCTAAAATAAATTTTTAAAAATCCTAGAAAATTACAGAAAATTGTGAAAAATCCAAATTAAAAATTTCTGAAAAATCAGGGGGTTACAGATGGTGATTGGGTCATGGACACGGGAGCGTCGTATCATGCCACTCCATATAGGAGGATCTTCATGTCATACCACGACGACAGGTTTGGACGTGTGAAGATGGACAACAAGGGGATGACTGCAGTTGTAGGCATCAATGATATGCACTTGACAACGGAGCTTAGTGAGAAGATCGTTCTCTAGGATGTGCGACATGTACCGAGTTTGCGCTACAACTTGGTTTCGGTAGGGAGGCTGACGGATGATGGCTGTCGCAGTTTATTTGGGGACAAAGCTTGGATGCTTACGAAGGGTTTCCAACAGCTGGCTCGAGGATATTTATGTTATGGCATGTAAAGGCTCAAGCCGCTGAGTTGTACATGCAGGCCACAGACATCGGATGGAGAATCGAGGGATATTCGACAAGAGTTGGATCGTCGAAAACTTGCTGAAGAGGGGGTTCGAGATACTTTGAGGATTACGGAGGATTTGGTTCATCGAGACAAAGCGACGAATGGTGATGAGCCAATGATTGAGGGTCAGTATGTCGGTCCCATAACAGCTGGTCAATCTCCAGGTGGGGGTTGCTTCACGAATCCAATTTTGGCGACGGGTGGTTTGCGAAAGCTTTATGGAGCGACATTGGTTTCAGCAGTTCGAAGCCAGTGAGGAGATCAAGGTTTGCAGCAAACTCAATCTGAGGTGGGAGTGTCACCATTTACAATGTTCCAGGGGAGCTTTGGGTTATCGACGATATGCACAATGCATGATATTCTGCTTGAAGATGCGTATGTATGGGGGAGCTTCAAATTCGGACACGAAGGTAGGCAAATTTGGGAGTTCGAATCTCGGAAGAATCGTACCGTCCGCTTGGTTGGGCCAGCCAAGGGTGAAGAAGCTCATCGGAACATTAACACGTTTCAGTGGAAGATGGAAGTCAGGAACAGGGAGCCAAGAGTCACGGTGAGGCTGATAGTCAAGGACTTTGGTCTCAGCCATGTCATTGATATCGGCAGTATCCCAGTGGTACAGAAGGTGCTACACATGGCATATAGCGTCAATATGACGGTCGAGGAGCTAGAGACGAAAGAACATGCAAAGCAACTCAGAAGATCGGAGATCAGTGGCATTAAGGAGCAAGAACTCTGTCGCGGGACGACAATCATGTAGTCCAGTTGAGAAGCCATGGGGTCAACACTCTCTCATCAGACTGGAGGGGGAGATTGTTTGGGTGTGAATTTTGGAGCCCAAATATGGTTAAAGATTTGATTTTATATAATTTAAAAATCTATATTAAATATAAGATTTGATTAGATTTTAAATTTGTATCAAATATTTAATTCGACCATATCTAGATGTCCATAATTTGTGTTGGACTATTTTAGGTGGAATAAGATTTTTATTTGAAGGTTTTCTATTTAGGAAATCCTATTATGACCTAAAATATGATTTCACACCCTATAAATATAGGAGGTGGGTGGAGGCACAAAGATATAGTACAAGTCGGAGATTCGGGGTGCTCATCTACAGAAAATCTAACAGAAAGTCTATGCTTTTCTATTAGGACTTCGCCATCCAAGACAGAAGAAAGAAAGAGATCTGTTCGAGGAGTCGTCGCCTTCACCCAAGGAGATTCCTACGGGTTGGTGAGTGATTTCCATTATAATCTCTTTATTTTCTTCTTGAGTGTGGTGAGGGGGTTAAATCTATTGGGGCAAATGGTTCAATATTGATTATGTTAATCTTGTAATTTTACCTGAGTTATAAATGTCGAAATTTGTCCGAGTGACATAATCACCACCATATACTTGTATTTATCTGTGCTTGGTGTTCGTTAGACAGAGGTTTGTTATCTCAGGTGGGTTGGCCTAAAATTTTCGATACGGACACTCTCAGACACGGTGTCGAAACGCTTGCAGGACGTGTCCGATTTTCAACAAGTAGAACTTCAATGACATACTTAAACTTGTATATGATTAACAGATCGCAAGGAAAACAATATTAGTGTGAAGAACATTAGAGAACTAGTTTCTGAAGTATTTAATGCTTCCATTATTTGTTGATACTGAAAATGATTAACCAGTAAATAGGTTTAGATATAGAAGAAAGAAATAGAACACACCTTGGCACCACTTATAGAAACATAGATTTTATCAAATGATGTTTTTGACTGATTTCATAATTCAGTAAAAGGAAACTTCGATTAATATCAATGTCAAATAACTGTCGAGAATGATTGTGGAAGATTATATCTTGCTAGAGAGATTAAAATCTCAACAACGAAAACAAATATAAGAAAACAATAGACGAACTGCTAAGCAAAATAGTCTGCTATAGAAAATAAAGTAGTAGAAACTGCTGAAAGTTCGCTAATCAAATTAGCAGAACAATCTGCTGGAGTCTTTAATTCAAACATTGCACAAAGCAAAATTCGACATATCTGCTCTTGGGAACCATGTTCCGATTTATCTCCTTTATATTTGGATTCTTTCGTTCTATTTTAGTTTATCTCAATAGTGTGCATACTAGATTACTTTATCTCATTAGTGTGTGAAAATGAATTTGTTTGAGAATTTCCTTCCCAAATTCTATGCCTTTATTGTTGGGCTGGTTCAGGCCATCAGTGATGCAAAATTGAACTAGACCTAAAAATAGATGAGGGTTATGCAATCCATGTTGCCTAGACCTAAATGATGCAAAATTAAACCAAGTGTAAATAGTACCGGATGGTATTGTCCCCAGTTTTGGTGACTTAACCAATTTGAGAGTATTTGGTCAATTTTATTCCTAACTGATGCTATTTCCAAAGATGTGTTGAGTTGTGTTTATATAACACTACTATGTGGAATGGCTCTCTACCTGTTGCTTGGTAGCAGTTGAAATCGTATATAAAACCGTGGAATCTCGATTGTATTCCTAAGTTAGAAAGCAGCTCCACTTATTCTGTATTGCTTAGAGCATCAATTGTAGGGCTCATCTCAATTTTGAGATTCTAGATTCATAATGTAGGAACTCTTTTTTTAGCATAGTAACGCTCAATTGGATTCCATGGTAATCCCTTCCCAACCATAGTAACTGTAGTTTGGACCTTATAATTTCTATATTGTAAGAACTCGCTCAATTGGGAGCCCCGGCTTCTATATTTTATATTTTATATTTATTTATTTTAAAAAAAGAAGGATCGCACATTGATCAACATCTAATCATCTTATTTGGGCCTCAAGATCTACACACATATAGGTCCCTTGATATGCTGGCATTTGAGACCCTTGGCCTTTTCCATAATATATAGTAATAGGGAGAAAAAAATGAAATGAAAAGGAAAAATAGTAGAAATTTGAACTCGAACACCACTATAGTGAAGGTAAAAAGCAAATGTTTCTCTCAGACAGTTTCAGCTGAAAACATGAATTTTTAGCACGAGTACATTTAAAACATATTTACAATTTACTTGACAAGGATGCTTGTGACTTAGCACACTTATTCTCCCTTTGCAGGCATGGATTGATCAATTAGCTATAAATGATGGCAATATAAGCATATTCAATGGTATAACACCAACTAGTACACCATACAAGGTTGGTACTCTAAGCTACATATTCTATGGAGGTTCTATATATCTCATCGGCACGGGCGAGGGGCACATTAATTACATCAGTCAATGAGCTGTAGCTTCGGCCATAGAATAGATATATGACAACCCCAACCAACAACCATATAGAAACGCGTATCCAGGTGCCAGCACTGGAGAATAGAAATTCAGCGGAGATAACATATCAGGTAGTTATTCCAGTGCTATTTCTAAACTGGATAAGAAGCATGAACAACATAGAAATTTGATTGTATCGGAAAGTTCAGACAAGTCATAGAAAAACCATTTCGTCGTAGTTCAGGAGGAAACGACCTACGGACTTTTCAATTCAACAATGTGAAAGTTCAATGATTTTACACATTATGCAAATTTCTAATTTCAAGATTTTATCTTCTTACTGTCTTTTTTACTTCTATTTTTCCTTTTCTAATTTGGCATTCCTAAGAAATCTCAATTTGTATTTATACAATTTTCTATCAAATCAATACAACAGAACATGACTTCAAGAATACAAAATTTACAATATAACATGATGAAAGCAACACAAGACTGGGTTTGTACTCTACTCACCTAAGGTTTATTAGTAAGCACACATTTATAAGAACCTAACAGATTGGCAGTAGTGGGACAAATGGACAATTGAATCCTAGAGAAGGGCAAATTCTTGCAAGTTATCAAATTAGTTTCAAGGAATCAACTGATTTAAATAAAGTACTTGTACTAAATTTAATGATTCATACTGAGTATTGTGCAGAACTGAAAATTATGCCGGCCATCATCTTGATCAATACAAGAAAGCACTACCAATCCTCCCAGTAGGAGAAAGCCACCAACATAACATACTGAGTATTGTATAAAACTGAAAGTTGAACAACAAACTAATAAATAAGAATACCATCATATACATTGACATAATTGTGAAAGATCTTTGCAACACATCCATGTCAAATGTCTCAACAGGCTCTCTGTCGAGTATGATCGACACTGAATGTTAGATTTCAATATGCAAGTAACAATGTAGATTGTTGTTCCACCTAAAGATACTTTTACAGGTGAAAATAATAATTGGAAGCAGTCATTCTAAATCAAAAAAAATTTGCAGATTTTATAGAGACCAGAATGTGTCTGATACTCACACAACTTCTTGCTGAGATGATCATATTTGTCATGAAGTGTGACACCACAGGTGTGATATTGGATGTATTTAGAGCTTAGTCTACCTATCTTGATGTGGATAAGTAAAATACTAGTTCACTTTTGCAGCATGGTCAAAAACATAATGTAATACAGTAATTCCAGTCATATTTTTGCGATTGTATATTTAGTGTCCCAATAATAGAATCAAACGAGGTATGAACTAAAATTCCATCATCCCCTCCCCTCTTTTCAGTTCTTTCCCTTCACTTTGCCAATTTAAACCAATTCAAGTACTTACCATGACTTCAACAATCAACTTAATTAACCATTTCAGTGAGAAGATATTTTATAGCTGAAAATAAACAATGGAAACTTTTCTGCAGAACCTGACAGGATATAGTTCATATGGAAAAGCTAATCATATCAATCCCAAGTGGATGCTTAATACGATATAGAATGCAATCACTGAAAAATATATAAATGTTTTCAACAGGAAAACTTACACATGCAAGGAGGAAAATGATGCTGAAGAAGTAAGGATCAGAACTCCAACGCACACGGATGCTCTGCCCAAGGTTGCAAGTTTTCTCCTTTTTTCTTCGTTCATTTTATCTTCAAAGCTCAAACGAGGGGAATTACTCACAGGAACAACACATTAATATATGAATGTGCATTCAGCATATTAAAGATAAAAAACATAGTATTACAGTTCCAACTCAGTTCCATCTACGGTATATGATTAAAATACATTGCTCCTACTAATTTTACAAACAATTGTGCAAAAGAACAATGTGTATTCAGCATATTAAAGATAAAAAGCACTCATGTAAAATATTACCATTCCGGCCAATTATGAAACGTCCATGAAGAAAGCTAGGAAAGCAGCGAAAATTCCAGTCAGAATTGCTCTCTTGATAGGAACTTGTGTACGTTCGTGAATATCCGAAAAGAAGGGTGGCAACAATCCATCTCTATCCATTGCCATCAGTATCCTAGGCTGAGAAGAAAAAAATAATAAATTCACATTGCCAAGTGTTAAGTGCCAGTAATTCTATAAAGCAGGTTGACAAGAGAGTAAAGATTGTTTCACAACTTGAAGTAGCTACAAAATATTGGTACTTATAGCGATTATTTCAAATATACTTATCTGGATGGGGTTATTGGGTGAACATGAAGGCCCATGCCTAGGACAGTGGCCTACATTGTGTAAGAGAGTGAACGTCCTGCCCAACTCTTACTAGAATTTTTCTTAGTATGTCAAAGCATTACTTGGAGCGAAATATGTAGTTTTTATATTTACAAGAGTACCAGGATATTGACTTTTAAGCAAAATTTACAGAAAGAACCGATAAAAAATTCAGGTTGCAGTAGACAAAAGGCAGCAGAATACCTTCTCCTACCCAACCCATTAATCAAAATTTGATTTGAATGTTTGATCCTTAGAAGATTATGAAATGTTGTAGACATGCTTAAATCCAAGCCTCCGAAGGACTAATAAGCAATAACGCTAGACATGCATGATCATAGTTAATCTCCAACATACGACATCACCAAGAGGTTATATGACTTATTTGGAATAAAAGCTTTGTTGTTGTTGTTAATGATGTTGATGATGATGTTGGAATAAGCAATCTTCTATAGAAAAGAATGTGGTAGAAACAGCAAAAAGTTTGGTAATCAAATTAGCATAACTGCATACTGAGTAGCTCATATTAATCAACATTCAATAGTGGTAATTGTCAAACTAAGCAATCAAGTTGTTAGACAATCAATGGAGCTGTGACGAAGCTACCATGCATTATAGGCGGAGCTATCATACAACTACTGCGAGGCTACAAGAGAAGCTTGGCGAGGATAGGTGACGGGGCTATCCTGCGAGGCTATACAATGAGGCTGCCCTGCGCAATGTCCTAACATATTGACCCTACAAGTCTACCTGCTTGGCTACGATGAATACTATAGTCACTCGTAGAGGCGCCATCAAAGCACCACTTCACCCCTTTCTTCCACCCCCTCCTCCCCACCCCGAGTTCGAGGCCTAGTTCCAAAGGGATTTATCTAGAAAATAATGATAAAAAGAAATATTGTTCATGAGATTTGAACCTTTTTCACTCATAAAACCCAATGACACTTACCATTTGACCTAACACATCACGTGTATACAAGTAAATAATTAAATAATTTAAATATTGAAATACACACAAATTGGGTTTGTCTCAAGGTGTTATATGGGACGGGCGGCCAGTAGCCCGCCTTGAGATCGGCCCGGTCAAACCCGGGCTGCTTGGCCCATGTGTAATGACCATCTCCACTTGGTCCAGGGTGATGGTTCGTTGGTTCAAAGTGTCGTTTGTACTTGATCTCATTTAGAGGATTGTTTAGAGATTTGTTCTAGCAAGGCAGAGTACTTATTTAGGTGGGTGGTTTCGATGAACCTTTTATTGCTTTACCTTTACACTTAACAAATAGATTCTGCATGTTTAGTTTATTATTTTATAAGTAGATGCATGTTAATAAAGAAAATAACCAACATAGATAAGAGAGTAATATCATTTTGTATCATATTGTATAGAACATGGATTATTAACTGGTAGTATAAGATAGCCTTTCGTAATACTGCTTTAAAACATGGAACTTTAAACTCCTGCTATAGACTTGGTAATTTAGAGAAGTACAGATGTAGACTTTATGCATTTTTAGTATCCTATTACTTGGAGTATGTTACTATTTTTAGAGTTATCATATAGAATACTGTTATATCGCTTAGGCGGGAAGACTATCACATTGGGTTTCAAAGATACACAATAAAAAGTTTTGGGACCCCTGGGTCGCTAAGGCAATATCTCTGGACTGGAACTGCGTAAGTATAGTATTATGGTAAGAGAGATGGTGTAGCATATATCAGTTTTACCATACATTTATGTAAAGTTTAGATGTTTACGCATTTGCATGGTCATGGACAACTTGTGCACAAGAAAACGTTCTCGAGCGATCATCGTGGCACCGTGATCGTATCAGACCGGGAGAACAGTGCTAATGTACTAGTGCAGTAGTTTGTTTTTGAACTAGCATTTGGTTATTCAGGAACTTTCAGTGGAGCTCGTTACCTGCATTAAGAGGATCATCCTCTAATCTATGTACAGTCCAAGTTGGCTTATGGTGTTAGTAACCTACATATAATTTATAGGATACATGCTAATGTCCATCTGTGTGCAGGTTTATCGAGGATGTTCTCAGAAAATAGTGCACTGCAAACTATTTGTATTTATGGGCCTAATGTTTATCTTCTGCAGAGACACACTCGTGACACTTTTATTATAGAGTCTTTCAATTCATTCTATGTTGTTGTCATTGTTGTTTCTGACAAGGAACTCTATTGTGTGGCATATTTATGCTTGCAAGACACATATTTTATGCCATGTAGATGCAAGATCCTAAGATAAGACTAGAAAGACCACATATAATTATTTGCACTCACATAATGAACATATTGGTTCTGTTGAGTGGGAGAGAGGCAAGGTGGCGGTGCTACACAATGAGGCAACCTTGCATAATGCCTAAAATAATTACCCTACAAGGCTACCCGCTTGGCTACGATGAATACTATAGTCTCTCATATAGGCACCATCAAAGCACCACTTTACCCCTTCATCTACCCCGAATTTGTCGCTTAGTTCCAAAGGGATTTTTCTAAAAAAAACTAATGATAAAAATAAATATTTATGGGCTTTAAACATTTTCCACTAATAAAACCCAACTACACTTACCATTTGAGCTAACACATCACATGTATACAATTCAATAATTAAAGAATTTAAATATTAAAAGACACACATAGGGTTTTTCTCAAGGTGTTAAATGCGATGGGCGGCATGAAGCCCGCCTTGAGATCGTCCTGTTCAATCCCGGCTGCTCGGCCCATGCCCGATCAATGGGCCAGCCAAGCCCATCTTCAGCTTCGGGTCAGGTTGGGTGTTATACAGTCTAAACTGTGCCCTACCTGATTCTAAACCTAGTCTAGGCTTCATCTGTCCCCCACCCCTTGTAGTGGCCCTCCCTCTGTTTGAAACTAATTATTGGGGGTTGGGGAGGTTTTAGCATTTTACCCCATAATAATCGTTATTAAAATGTTGGGAGGTATTAGGTTAAATAAAACCCCCAATAGCCAAATTTTAGGGTTATATGATCTTACATATTTAATTTTTGTCATATTTTTCTCTGAGTTAGTTTGAGCTATTTGTATATTCGACTTATTGAACTTATAATGGATTTGTACTCAATTGTACTGCTATTTTCATCTTGATACTCAACTGTAACTTGGATTGAATACCAATCGTGTGATAGCTAAGGTATTGCCAAGGGAATATTTTAACCAAAAAGAACACATTATTACTAATTGAGAGGTAAAAATATGTCCCAAGTCAGTTAACCATAAATATATTCCCTGCTAGTTATTATATCATTGCTACATTAAAATTAATACATGATTCATTAAATCTCTTAAACTATAATTATCAGCTTCAAAATGAGGTATTGTTGATCGTCCTTTTCGTCCAAATTATACATGATTGATAACTTATCTTAATCTATAATTATAAGCTTCAAAATGAGGTATTGTTGATCTTCCTTTTTGTCTTCGTAGAAACCTACGACCCGGACCTGGCCCAACCTATCTCTCTTACCGGGCCCGATCTGAATTTCACCCCGAATTATGTCGACCCAGCCAGGTTGGTGACCTGGGTCTGGCACAAACCGAAGCCCAATCCCACCCTCTCGGCCCAGTCCCCTCAATATGCATGCCCCCCTTTGTCATTAACTGCCAAGGGGTGTTTTACCATTTTTTTCTCCCTAACTGTTATCAAAACAAGGTCATTATTGATTTGTGGTTGGTAGTTTACCAAATTACCCCCATTTTAATTATTTTTGAACGTTAATAAGGGGTATTTTGGTTATTTTCTAAAATAACCAAAATACCCCATGACAACCATATTTTAAGGGTATTGTGGTCATTCAGCATTTGAAAAATTCCTACAAATAAGACCGATTAATCAAAATTTACAACAATAAAATTTCTTTCTAGTTTTCTAACACTTGCTAGCAATCTCGTATTCTATTAGGTGAAGTAGCTTCTTATTCACAACCATGGAATATGAACAACCACCGCAACAATCGCATGATCAACAACCTCAACCCACGCAACCTAACGGGGTACAAGGCTATGTTGGAGGAGTGAATCATAATTACTAAGATCAAAAGTTTGGCACTACTTTCGCGGTGTTTATAATAAATATCATCCTGAAAGTGTTGGGGTTCAGTCTGGATTTGGTAAATTTTGTAGCCCAAATATGGTCAAATATTTGATTTAATATAATTTGAAAATCTACATTAAATGTAAGATTTGATTAGATTTCAAATTTGTATCAAATATTTAATCTGCCATACTTGGACGTCCATAATTGGTGTTTAGCTATTTTAGGTGTAATATGATTATTATTTTAGGATTTTCTATTTAGGAAATCCTATTATGACCTAAAATAGGTTTCATCCTATAAATAGAGAGGAGGGTGGAGGCACAAAGAATAAGCACAAGTTGGAGATTCGGGGTGCTCGTCCACAAGAAATCTAAGAGAAAGCCCGTGCTTTGCTCTTAGGACTTCCTCATGCAAGACATAATGTAGAAGAAGATCTAATCGAGGAGTCGTGAACTTCGGTTAGAGAGATTGCTACGGGTTGGTGAGTAATTTCAATTGTAATCTTCTGCCTTTCTTCTTGAGTGTGGTAAGGGGATTGAACCTATTAGGGCAAAGGATTTCAAAATTAGTTTTTACAATCTTGTAATTTTATCTGAGTTATAAAGGTTGGGATTTGTCCAGGTGACGTATTCACCGCCATATATTTGTCTTCATCTGTGTTTGGTGTTCGTAGATTGGTTGGTCATCTCGGTGGGTTGGCAAAACGCTTTCGCGATGCTCCTAACACGTGGTATCAGAGCGCACGTATTTTCAACAGAAAGAAGACACTATTGTGCAACTCTTTTTTAATGCATGCATTGTGGAAAATGAATCAAATAGTCACCTAACTATAGCACTTGAAATCTACGTAGGCATCTATGTAATTGTATCTAGTATCTTGAATATTCTTATAGAAATGTATATTTAAATTTATTTAGCTGTTAGTATAGGAATTTAGGTAATTCACATTTCAGTTCGAAGAATTAGCTGCAATAATTCTTCTATACTTACTATTTTATTTATCATTAGTCTCAATTATCATGTATCATTTTTAATATATGTTATTATTGTTAGATCCGACCCAACCTGGACCAAAACTGGTAAAGCCCGGTCCAGTTTTCACCAGGTTATAGGCTGAGCCGGGTTTGGGTTTTACTCTTTGAGCTCGGCTTGCCCGGATCCGATCTTCTAACCTGGCAAACCCTACCTCGTACAAGCCTAGTCAAACCCGTTCAACAAAGGGATTGGGCTGGCCCTACACGACTCATATAACACCTTGACATGTAGAGCCCTTGATAGAATTTTTATATATCTATGTGGCATATAAAAATTGGTCCCACAATATTTTTTTAGTTGATTTTCTATATAAATAAATATATGTGATATATAAGAGCCTTTTTTAAATGATACGTATGACAAATAAATATAAACATAAACAGTTGGAGATATATTTTTATAGTTGAGTTACTATATTTTAAAAATGCCACATAAAAATGAAATATATGGATAACCGAGGATAACCATTGGAGAAGATATAAGATATTTGGGCCTAACAAACTCAAAGACTTTTTCAACAAATTTAGAAGTAAAGATAATGTCGTAAAATATGATTTAGTAAGAAAATATTGTGGTTTCTTTAAGAGAAAAGAGACGTCATGGATTATTTAATGTTTTCTTTTTAAAATACAAATATTATTGCTCCTATTAATCAACATTCAATATTAGTAATTGTCAAAATTAGCAATCCAGGAATTAGGCAATTAACGAAACCGTGACGAAGCTACCATGCATTATGGGCGGAGCTACCACACAACTGCTGCGAGGCTATATGAGAATCTGGGCGAGGCTAGGCGGCCGGACTATCCTGCAGGCAATAAAGTGAGGCTACCCTACGCAATGCCCTAGCAAGATGACCCTACAAGACCACCTGCTTGGCTACGATAAAACTATAATAGTCTCTCATAGAGGCGCCATCGAAACACCATTTTACCCCTTCGTCCATCCCCGAGTTCGAGAATAGTTCTAAAGGGAGTTTTTTGAAATAATGATAAAAAGAAATGTTGTATATGAGATTTGAACCTTTCCTTTAATAAAATCCAACCACACTTACCATTTGAGCTAGCATATCACATGAATACAAGCCAATAATTAAAGAATTTAAATATTAAAAAACACACACATGGGTTTGCCTCATTATGTTATATGGGTCATGCGGCCAGAAGCCTACCTTAAGACCGACCTGGTCAAAACTAGGCTGCTCTTACCATGCCCGGTCAAAGGGACCAGTCAATGGTTGCATTAGCCGATCACCTTTGATCCTTTGGTTGCTCCATCGAGTGTTGGTGTCACTTGTATTTTTATCATTTAGCATATTTATTATTTAGTAATTAAATATTTATATTATGTGCTACTAATTATTATATTGAGTTATGCTATTTAATTATTGATTAGTGGACTAGCCTATTTTATTTAGACTTGTCATTAGTGGACCCATTAGATTATCATGACACATTGAGCCCAATAGACTAGGCCCATTAGACCCATTCTCTTAATTAATTAAGGAGATTAGATTAGTTTCATGTAGAATTAAATGCTTCCTAATATAGCTCTTCCTAATTAAACCTCATGACTAGCTAGTAGGGATATCTTGGACATTATACATTGCTTGGAAAGGGGGAAAGAGGGGGCCGACCATTAGAGGAGGTCTCACTATCTCTCCTCTCATTAGTTCATTCATTTTAGATCCTCAATTATGTTTTTTCCTCAAATTGACTCATTCCTCCAACAAATTTAACCCAATTCACACACATTCCCTCTAAATTTCATCATCTAAGAAGTATTGGAACTTGGATTGCAAGGAGCACTTGAAGGAGGAGGAATTGACAAGGAAATTGTGTCCTAATTATGTAAATTGATCATTTCATTAGGAATCCATCTTCCAATAGGTAAATTCTAAATTTTCGCTACAATTTAGGCTATAATTCATGCATTTAACCATTAGGAATCATCCATTGGCTTAGGGCTACCCATAGGACCAAGAACTTGATTTATATGACTTGTATTATGGAATCTACATGATAATTTGTGTCCAACTAGGGGAATTACGAGATTGACACATCAAGTGTGTGTTATGAGACCAATTAGATCTAATTAGACATAGATTAGGATTTTGGGACTTAATACATATCCATAATTGGACACGAGTAGAGCGTATCATAGTATTTTGTGATACAGTATGATACGTGACTCATTTTAAGGCATTTTGCTTATTGGATGAGAGTGTATCATTGAAATTCCTAATTGTACACTCAAGGTGTTTGATGAAATGACATTAGTGTTAGTGAGAGTGTGTTTATCTATAGTATCATATAGATATTATATATATATATTGTACTAGCATAAGTATATGTTTATATGTGTGTAGTGGATGTGTGTGTGCTCTTAGTGTGAACTGTTGGGTGCGATAAGGGGGGGGGGGGGGGGGGGGGGATGAGTATCATTGCATTGCACTTTGTGCAATGATATGTGTTGACAGATAATTACAACCGCTATAGCAAGGGGTACACTAAGTTTAGCAACTACTGCAGTAGCAGTATGTGAGCTCGGGTGAGGGAAGTAGACAGAGAGGGAGGTGCAATGCTAAGGAAAGGAAGTAAAGCAACAGCAGCAGGAGCTGCAGGAATTGTGGGCATATTAGTTTAAGGAAAGTTTGTGTTGCAGCAACAACGTGAGGCAAGATCATAGTATTTAGTTGTAAGGGAGAATTGGTGCAAGGGTATCACTGATACCCGAGATTATCAGAAAAATGGAGCAGTAGTAGCAGCTACTGGGAATGGTCCAGAGGAGTAGCAACAACATTCAATAGTAGCAACACAACAAACTATTGCGTGAGGACCTGCAATGACTTGAAGGGGGCTCAGGGAGGACTGTCAAGTATCAGCAACTTACTTACAACATCAGTTGGAATAGGCAATTAAGTAGTAGTTACAATTAAACAGAGTAGTAGCATCAATGAAATAAAAGAATAACAACAATGGCATATAGCAGTGGCAGGTGTAAGGGAGCTTGAGTATTGATTGGGAAAAGTGTAAACACCCTGATTTCTCAGAATATTTTTATAATTTTACCCGAATTTTTCGGTATTTTTCTGGATGAAGAACCAAGGTAATTGTGATCAAAGGATTTTTAAATACAGTTTATTGGTATTAAAATATTATGAAAATAATATTTTATGGTGTAAAATGGAAAACCGGACGTATGGTATTTTTCGGTGAATTTATTGGACTCCGGAAGCGCGTTTTAGGACCTGTAAACTATTTGGATGATTAAACCGAGTTAAACCAGACCAAACCAAGCAAACCCACCCTGCCTGAACCGAACCCGACCCGGACCCGCAATCCAACCGAACCCTAGAATTCTTTGCGGGTCGGAACAGTGATACCGACCCGGCGGCGCCCCTATAAGTGTGCCTTGGCGTTCGTGCCCTAGGCAGCCTCCTCCTCGAGATCCCCAGTAGCCGCCTCGCTCTACCCCTCCTTCGCCGTACCCCGGAACCCTAGCTCGCCGCCGTCAACTTCCCCCACGGCAGCCTTCTCTTCTCCCTACGGCCCCGATCGGTTTAGCGACCCCGGCCCCGACCCCGACATCATCCGTCAAACTCCTCACATCCCTCCACCCCGCTGTAGCCCCGAGCGACGTCGCCCTGCCCAACTCCCCGCCTTGACCCACCTGCTACCCGACGGACCACTCGCCGTGGCATACTTCTGCCACCCCTCGATCGCCCCTCCGGTCTGCTGCACACAGCGGCTCCACCCCGCTGTCGAGCCTCTCTCCGCCAACCCGAGCACAGCCCTCTCCGACGGTTCGCCGACGGACTCCTGAACCCTAGTTCAAACTCACGAGGACACGAGGACACGAGGACACGGGAATCTTCGACCAGGATGTCACGCCCCAGTCCCAAAAATACGTAGGACTAGAACACATAAGCATGCCAGCCGCATGGATATGGCAACTCCAATATATGGGAACCAAATCCACACGTACGCTGTAATATGAATATCAATCCACAAGTGGTATAAACATATGTCACAAGTCACAGGGTATAATCTAGATCTCATCCATGAAAATCATATAGAAATAAATAAACAGTATCTATGAAACTAGATCTCAATAAGAAGTATCTAAGGATGATAGTTGGATGGAAACAAATCCACTACCAACTTAAATGGGAAAAGTAAATACAATATAAGTACCACTCACTCAAACAATATAAGTACCAGCTATCAATCACGGCTCGAAGAGAAGACATCCACGAAGCATACCCAACCATCCAAATCCGCGCTCCTGCAAATACTCAAGAACAGGTACACCTGGCAGCGGACCAGGTCCTTAGAGGGACATAACAAGATACTTAAACACATGCCAATAAAGTACTGAAATAAATATCCAATGGGTCGCCTAACCGTCTAAAGTAAATGCAGTTTAAGAACAACTTTCCCAACGCGTGGGCTATCTGGCTAAAATGGGATTGGCATAGTTCTCTTGGAGATCCAGGGGCCTACAAAGGCACGGCGTCTTTCGAACACCGGAGGCCCGCCAAGTAGTATATATAGGGGTCATCATGACCGCGCATCTCCGGCGGAGCGTACGGGTTACACAAGGAAAGTGCAACAAAGCCCACACGCCTTACTTGTTGTTCTCCCCACCCCATGCTCTAAGCATGTCACATCCATGACACGATAATACCTCTAATAACTGCTAAGTCTTCCAGCATGCAAAGTTTCTAACAGCAGTTATTCCTAACGCACGGCCCACACGTACAGGAGGCCAACCTGCACGCAAGTCTGTGATCTACATGAGACTCACAACTCGTGTAACAACTGTGTCACGGCCAATGAACCTAAAGATGCTACATGATGATGGGGTAGTCTCATAAACAAGGTCAATGCAAATACATAAATAAAAATATACCGCGACGACACCGTCGTGCGCATTTTTATATACAGTTAAAATATATAAAAAGACAGAAAATAAAGATGCATGCAACATATGGAATAAAAATAACAGTACAATGGCAAGGTATACTTGCCTGGCAAGAGGGCTGCGATGTACCAATAACCTGCTCCAGAAGTCGTGCAGAATAATCCAACATCCAAGCAGACGGAAAAAGCCTGTGGGACATAAACTTTGGCACCTTTCCAGTTCGCCGCATATCTGTGTACGGTAGGTTCTTCACTACAACAACTCTCCACAGACCAATGTTTCCGTTGTCATCAGGAACATGTCCTTCTGAAGAAACTTTTTTGTCAATGTTGGCTCATCCAGGAACATCACGAAGCAAACATTGTTCTTAGAATATGTGGCAATCAATTTGCTGGCCGGTCTCCTAAAAAGTCAGAGCTCTCGAAAATGCAAGATGATACCACAACTCTGCATGTAGACATAAACTCCTTGTCTCTTTTGCTCAAATCAAATCCCGTGCTGGGGTATCCTTCTGATTCTTTAACAAAACCATAATGAAGCATTTGATTTCTAGCATAAAAAGAGTTCTCTCTTTCTTCAAGGAACTGATGACCTCCAAATTGGGGTTCAAATGCAACAGTTCCAGAAGGTCTCTCCTCTTCAACAATATTCTAGTAAAAAATGTGTGAAATTCATGTAGAACTCAGGCTCCAACAGATCATCAACTGACTCCTTGAACCCAACCTCGCATGGGCCATGACGATAGCGAAACTTGGGTTTTGGATGCTTAGGGGACTCCACTTCCAGTATATATTGAGCGCACATTGACCGTGGATGGAGTGTCATCTTGATTAACCAAGAAGTAGTGAGAACCGAACAATGGGAAACCTACGCCGAAGAAGGAGAGGTAGATCACCGAGACGAAAGAGAAGGGGAACGTCAGGAGCGAGCACCTTCTCCACAGCGACCGGAGCCTCCTCGCGTCCCGGCGGGAGCGCGAAGTGCCGCCCATGGCGCCTCGGGCCGCTGGACCGCGCCGACGTCGACGATTACTTGTGGATCTGGAGGTTGGGGACGAGGACAGTGGTGGTTCAGTCGGGGTTGGTTCTCCGGCCGGCTGTGAGCAGGGAAGGAGAGGGAGAAGAAGATGAGGAGATGATGAATAGTAAGGGGGAAAGAGGTCGGCTGGGTATTGTTTCCTAGGTTTAGAAATCCATAAAGAAAGGAAGAGGAATTATTGTATTTATATACATGTAAAGCTTGGTTTGGGTTGACCTAGGGCAAGGTGGGCTTAGTCAACTCTTCTTGGAGTGGGCCTTGGGCTTATGAGAGTGTTGGAGCTTTAAATTGCACGGTTTAAAAATGCGAGGATGGGTTTAAAATAAATGGGGCGATGTGCGCGTTGCTCATGCTGAAGATTACGAAAAAATCTACGTGAAGGGAAAATAGATTTCTTCATGAATTGCCCAATGGTGGGGACACCTCAGTACATTTTTGCATAAAAGCCCCCCAACAATTAGAAAATTGCACAAAGGCGGAAATTGAATTTAATTAATTAAATCGAAACGCGCACGATGTTCTAGAATTAATTAGGAGTACATGGGATCAAATTTGGTGGGACAAAATTGTCAAGGCGTAGAGGGGACAGTGCAGAATATTAATAAAATTTGAGATGCACAAGACGGGAAAGATTGTGTCCCCAATTTCGATTAGGACGCACAAGGGTACAAAATTGGAAATTATTTTGATTTAAGAAATAACGTCCGCGACGTTTATTGTGTGACTAAATGTATCACCAGAGAGCAATATTATAAGTTGTACAAGGGTCAGAATAGTAGACGGGCATGTCTAGGATGAGATCGTGAAGTTTCTAGATAGGCAATGGCTAGTGAGGTACTCCAATTATCGAAACACGGTAAGGTGCGCTACGCGTTATTTAATTATTGCATAATTAAATAAAAGCCGTGTTCTAATTCCAATTGGGTTCAAACTAGCCCTAATTTTGGATGAGGGGGTTTACACAGGATCCGGCAACTCGATCGCAGGATACGAAGTTGACTCTCGGACACGTGAAATTCAGCGTTCACGGAGCCCTGTTCAGGTACCATTTTCTCCCACCTCGCAACTCCATTTTAGTTTCCTTCAGTTGCTACGCGTAGACTGTATAACCCTCTCGGTGCCCGTGCAACCCGCTCGGTGCATCGCGTCCCGTGGTGATCGCAAACCGCGATCCAAAAACAGGAAAACCAATGCCCTGTTTCACCCCGGAACTGAGTGCGCCCCGCCAAACGGGATAACTTGGTCGCACGCGGTCTTTACCGAACCGTGCGCAATATTGATACGATCGTATGGGATTTCGCAGAAGTCGATTCGGAGGTGCGTGCACCCCGGAATCAACGCGTATCCGCCGACGACACCCCGTATCCGTCCTTTCTGGAACATGCTGTAACTTTGTGTACACACGTCGGATCGAGACGAAACTTCCGCCATCGGACTCGTAGCAATACACTGGTCCTATGACCCAAGTTTGGTCCGATTCTGAGAACGTTGGCAAAATTGCGCATCGTGGGCCCCACAGGCTCCATATGACGGGCGATTTTGAGAACGGCTCATCGGAATCCAATTCTGGAAGTTCCGTTGGGTTCGTATCATCGTTCCTGACCTGTTGACACTAAGTTGGACTGATTTGGAAACCTTTGACCCTGGCACGCTTTTCGGTGCAAAGTGGCCCACAGGTGGACCCCACTTTGGGCCGGAAATGACTTTTTGCCCCTGTGTCCAAATTGGACGTAAGGACAGGCATTTCTAGCAGTTTGACATCTTCTGAGACGGTTGGTGATGTTTATTACAGCTTTTGGAGGAGTACCCACAGGATCCATTGATACCGGGACAGTTGTTGACATTCAAACATCAGGCAAGTGTACCTTGCCAAACTCTGCAGTATTTTATATATTTTCCTTGCTTCATTATATTGCTGTGCATACTCAACCTAGGACCGTGTGACGTACTGAGCGTCCGATTATCAGTCGGGTGCCAACACCTTACGTGGTGTTGGGTACGGTCATCTAGAGATGGACATTCGTGACACTTTATATTCTTGTACTGGTCTTACCAAGTACACATTGACCCAGGACACTTGACACTACTCATGAGACAGGATTTTCCCGAGATATTCGTGGTGATTCTGTATAGGATACAGGACATGGACATTATATTATTAGATATAGTATGACTGGTTGCATTAGCTATGACCCCGCTTGACATGGACATGAGACGTTATGGTCATGATAGGTGTGGTTACATTGGGTGGGGAGAGACACACAGGCTACAGGCTGTTTTATATATATATCTTCTATTATTGAGAGGTCGTAGACTCTCGGAGCAGAGCTAGACCCACTACCGATTATTATCGCTACCCGGCTCCCCGACACAGAGCTTGTAGTGGCTCAGCCTGAGACTAGTGATGCTCTCACTTGCATTTCACTTAGATGGTTACATATTTACCCTATTGTTTCATTTAGTTATTTACTTGCTGCACTGCTTACTTATTTATTGGCATGAGCTTTCTTGTACCTTGCTATGTCCCCTGAGGACCTGGATCCGGATTTTGTCCCCAGATTTTGCAGACGAGGTTTATCCCGAGATATACGGGACCGGAGCAGGAGCTGGACCGACATCCGAGGACGAGGTGTTAGCCGAAGACTTCTCCTGAGCATCCATGTTTCATGCTCAGCATTTATTTATTTATTTCAGTCATTTATATTCTGGTCTGTTGAACCTTTGTAACAGATATTTATCGGGTTGTTCCCCGAAGCACTTTGTTGAGACTAGCTGATGATTTACTTTCCTCATTTATTCTGTGGATCATATTCTATATCTTGTGTGGATGAGATTAGTTGTTCCATGATTGTCGTAGACTTATTTTACAGCTTAAGTATGCCCTGATGGATCCATTAAATTGGGTTTGTCCATTGGTGCGTACTGCTGGCCATGGCCACGCGTCCGGTCCCACGGTATTTTGGGACTGGGGCGTGACAAAAAGAAACATTAGTATATACTGTTGTGTATTCTGTGGGAAGTTGGCTCGTGTTCAAGTCTGCAAGCCGGTATCGGTGGATATTAAAATAAATGGCTTTGGGGATAAGTGTTGTATGAGGTATTGAAGATTAGGATATATGAGAAGCTTAAGTGTGTGTGTGTGTGTGTGTCTATATATATATATCCTATGAGATACAAGGTATTGGTATAAGAGTGTATCTATATTAAGGTGTGTATCAATGCTTGGGTGAGAGTATTGGATGTTGGTGTTGGTATCATTCGACTTGGAGTATCAGTATATACAAGGAGCATGTGGGTGCAAGTTTATGCAATGCTAATAACTGGTGTGGCCACATAGGTTAGGTCAATTGGTTATGAAGGCTCTAACATTGGTTATGAATGGTCCAGAGGAGTAGCAACAACAGTCAATAGTAGCAACACAACAAACTATTGCGTGAGGACCTGCAATGACTTGAAGGGGGCTCAGGGAGGACTGTCAAGTATCAACAACTAACTTACAACATCAGTTGGAATAGGCAATTAAGTAGTAGTTACAATTAAACAGAGTAGTAGCATCAATGAAATAAAAGAATAACAACAATGGCATATAGCAGTGGCAGGTGTAAGGGAGCTTGAGTATTGATTGGGAAAAGAAACATTAGTATATACTGTTGTGTATTCTGTAGGAAGTTGGCTCGTGTTCAAGTCTGCAAGCCGGTATCGGTGGATATTAAAATAAATGGCTTTGGAGATAAGTGTTGTATGAGGTATTAAAGATTAGGATATATGAGAAGCTTAAGTGTGTGTGTGTGTGTGTGTGTGTGTGTGTGTATATATATATATATATATATATATATATATATATATATATATATATATATATATATATATATATATATATATATGCTATGAGATACAAGGTATTGGTATAAGAGTGTATCTATATTAAGGTGTGTATCAATGCTTGGGTGAGAGTATTGGATGTTGGTGTTGGTATCATTCGACTTGGAGTATCAGTATATACAAGGAGCATGTGGGTGCAAGTTTATGCAAAGCTAATAACTGGTGTGGCCACATAGGTTAGGTCAATTGGTTATGAAGGATCTAACATTGGTGTTAAGGTATTGACTTTAGAAAATAAGTTATGAATTATTGAGTAGGTGAGTATCTCAAGATACCATGAGGTGAGCATAGATATTGGGTATTGGGATATTAATCTAGGTATTGTCATAATTAAGGTAATAAATATATACTAGTCCATAACTTAGATACTAGTATATATATATATATATATATATATATATATATATATATATATATATATATATATATATATATATATATATATATATATATATATATATCCTATGAGATACAAGGTATTGGTATAAGAGTGTATCTATATTAAGGTGTGTATGGGTGAGAGTATTGGATGTTGGTGTTGGTATCATTCGACTTGGAGTATCAGTATATACAAGGAGCATGTGGGTGCAAGTTTATGCAATGCTAATAACTGGTATGGCCACATAGGTTAGGTCAATTGGTTATGAAGGCTCTAACATTGGTGTTAAGGTATTGACTTTAGAAAATAAGTTATGACAATACCTAGATTAATATCCCAATACCCAATATCTATGCTCACCTCATGGTATCTTGAGATACTCACCTACTCAATAATTCATAACTTATTGGTAATAAATAGATACTAGTCCATAACTTAGATACTAGTATATATATATATATATATATATATATATATATATATATATATATATATATATATATATATATATATAGTAAATAGCTGTTGTAGTTGATATTAGCTAGTATAGTAATCCCTTCAAGGTATTGGCCCTGGAACCTAGGTATGACCTAGTACAACCTAGTATCAACTAGTGTGGACTTGTAATGAACCTTTAATCTAGGAATGGACCTAAAACCAAGGTAAAAACCTAGTTTGACTTATTTTAACTAGAGTGACCTAGCCTTGACCTAGAAAATCATATTTAGTGCATTTATAGCTCATTTATCATTCTTTTTACCGATTTGACATGCCATTCATATATATGTGTATGTGACACCAGCTTGGATATCGAGATATACATCTTTTGTTCAGGACCAGAGGCAAGTACATTCTCTGATAGTTTTCTTATTTGATAGCCTATATGTTTAACGTATTTAGTATTAAGATATCTGATTCCTGACACGATGGTTACACGGATTGGTATACATAGATCTTGGTCATAAGATGTTATTATCGTGATTACCTAGTGATCGTCGTATCATACTTCATGATTACTCAGTGATTAACGTGACATCTTATTGATTATATAGACTATGATCATAGTGCATGATATTATAGACCGTACAGTATGATATACATGTTATAACATATCGTGATTTGGATCCGTATACTAGTCGGGGGTTGGGAAAGTAATACTGGATATGCAATTATACCTTATTGCCCATGATTTAGTTTAGCCAGTGATAATTAGAAGATCATGCAACTCATGTGTGATCACGCTAGCTCACCTTTTATATATGACCGTATTAGGCCCAAGTCGATCACATTATCTTACTAATATTTTAAGGCACATTTATTATATTGTTTTCTTTATTCAAATTTATTACATTTATGTTCCTCACAATATTGTTCTCTATTTTTTGGCATTTTACCATGATCTCTTTCTTATGATATTTGCTAGTTCAGTTATTTCTATTATTTATATTTATTGCTATTACTGTTTCATAGTTTATGTCAATTATTGGAACTGCTATTTGGGTTGTACTTTGATCCAATTCTGACTGGATATAGTTTTCAAATGATTCATTAGAGGACTGGTGTCCTAAGCACTACGTGCCACAGGATGGCGAGCCAGTTGAGTTAGCATCTGTTGAGCCTTTTGAGTTAGTACTAGCAGTCGTTGAGACTTAGCTAGTTCATTTATGATATTGTATATGTCAGATAGATACTTTGGCATTGTATTATTATTTGAGATCTTGTGTTGAGATTAGACTTGGACTTGTGATGTATTGTGACTTTATTTCTTTTCTTCTATTCCATATCGTGCCATATCTTTCTCTAGTTTGTTATTATAATTGAGTATTGTTTACCATTATCATATTATCATCCATTTGGGATTTGAGATATCTTGACATGTACATTATATATATTATGTGAGATATTTAGATAGTATTATTGACCTAGACAGCGTTCTACCGTTGATGCTACAGCGTAGGCTAGACATAACCACGTACTCGTGTCCATATACTAGGTGCGGATCGTGATACTATGAACCAGCTATTGGATATAGGACTAGGATATAGGATGTGAGGATACTCAATCACTACTAGGAACATTTCTAATCTATTTAATTTGCTATCTTTATCCTTCCGAATAATTACTTTCTTTAAAATATTACTGTCATTCCTTGATGCTATCATATCTTGTACAATATTTATTCTTTGTTTGAATCTATCTTTAGGTTGCCGTCGAAGACCCGATTGCAGCGCTTTGGAGCAGTTTCGACGAGGTCTATTACTTCGTCACCTCAGAGAGAGACAATAACGACTATTTCGCCTTCTTTCGCGCAGATGATTGCTTCACCAGTCTAGGTAGGCATTTCAGTAACAACTTTTGGGGGTGCTCTACTACCCGTTTCGAGGTCTGTTCCATCAGTCACGGAGGATCTTCCACTACCACTACCTACGCCAGCAGACGGGACGTAGATGTTTGTTATATTCCAGGAGATGATGGCAGCACAACAAATGAAGACAGATATTCTACGTCAGGGCATCGAGAGTGCTCACTAGTTAGCACTACCTACTATGGAGAAGGTAGTACTTGTTCAGCCACAGATCATACCACTTTATCCCATACCGTACCAGCCGAGGCTGGGTACCATAATTGACTTCAAGAGGATAGGACCCAAGAACTTCAGAGGCATCAAAGGGATATTGTACATGACGATTGGATCGAGGACGTAGAGAGGGCCCTAAGGTTAACACAGATTCTGGAGGGCCTACAGGTGGAGGTAGCGGGCAGCCAGATGTTCGACAGTGCTCTGACATGGTTCTACATAGACCCGAGGATCGCGGTGTCAGGACTGACTTGGAAAGCTTTCAAAGAGATTTTCAAGGAGAAGTTCTTTCCGGATGTGGCTCTGAGTGCTCTAGAGAGCCAGTTCCTAGACCTCGTCTAGGGGAGCATAATAGTAGACGAGTACGAAGCAGAGTTATACAGACTAGGCAGATTTGTAGAGGGACATAATCCTCTAGGAAGGCCCAGAAAGTTTCGGAAGGGTTTGATCAGGGAGATCAAATCTTTCACTAGAGGACACCGCACAACAATATTCTAGGATATCCTGATTGACGCACAGATGGCTGAGGATGACTTGGAGCTCAAATCCAAGATGATGCGAGACACATCAAGAGAAGTTTGTCGTAGTGTGGGTCCAGCGAAACAACCTCACTTCCAGCCGCAGAGGACCTTCCAGTATCAGAGACAACAATTTCATGCACCATTCTGAGCACCAGCGTAACAGACATACCAGGCCCCGAGACCGGCACAACAGGTCCCGTAGTGTACTCACTGTGGGAAGATTGGGCATACACGGGAGGTTTGTAGAAAGAGGCTTAGAGTGTGCATCTACTGTGGAGAGCCAGTCCACCAGTTGAGGAAGTGTCTAGTGACTCGAGTTCGGGCAGGCCAGGTAGCAGAACTCGTAATACCACTTTCGAACTACGATATTGTACTCTTGAAGAATTGGTTGAGTAGGCACCATACTAGTATAGATTATCGTGGAGGCAAAGTTTTGTTTCGACCACCAGGAGATCCAGACTTTGATATTACCAAAGGAGTAGTGAAACAGAGCAAGGATGCCATCTGTGGAGCCATGGTAGAAGAGAAGGAGTTGTCATATCCGTTATTAGCAAAGTTTATAGATATTTTTTTGAAGGAGTTGCCGGTTTTGCCCGTCAGACCGAGACATTGAGTTCTCTATAGATTTGGTTCCAAGCGCAGAGCCGATATCTCAGCACATCTATAGAGTTAACAACAGTGAACTACTAGAGTTAAATAATCAGGTAGATGAGTTATAAGACAAAGGCTTCATTCGATCTAGTTTATCACTATGGGCTGCTTCGGTATTGTTTGTACCGAAGAAGGATGGGCTGGTATGAATGTGTATCGACTACATGGCTCTAAACAACCTCACTATCAAGAAAAATGTTCGCTGCCAAAGATTAATGATCTCTTTGATCATTTGAGAGGAGTGAAGGTATTTTCGAAGATAGACTTGAGGTCAGCTTACCACCAGGTGAAAGTGAAGGAGGATATTCCTAAGATAGCTTTTTAGACTCGGTATGGCCAGTTTGAGTTCATGGAGATGCCGTTTGGGTTGACCAATGCCCCAGCAGTATTCATGAATCTGATGAACAAGGTGTTCCACCAGTATATTGATAAGTTTATGGTGGTATTTATTGATGATATTCTGGTAAAATTGAAGACCCCGGAGGAGCATGAGGAACACCAGATGATAGTTCTAGAGACTCTCAGAATGGATAAGCTTTTTGACAAGTTTTTGAAGTGTTAGTTCTTTCTTGACAAGGTTGAATTCTATGCTCATGTGATTACAAGTGACGGAATCTCAGTGGACCTGAAGAAAATTTTAGCAGTGGAGTCATGGGCTACTTCAAGTTCAGTTAAAGAGATCAGGAGTTTCGTGGGGCTAGCAGATTATTACCGAAGGTTCGTATAGGACTTCTCCAGGATCGTGGAGCCGTTGAGTAGGCAAACCAAGAAGGATGTGGATTTTGTCTGGATAGAGGAGAGTCAGGCCGCTTTTGAGGAGCTGAAGAAGAGGTTGGCGATAGCTCCAGTATTAACATTGCTATCAAGACTAGGTTGATTCACTATCTATACTAACGCTTCAGGAAAGGGTTTGGGTTGTGTCTTACAGCAGAACGGAAAGGTGATTGCATATACTTCCAGGCAATTATGTTCTCATGAGAAGAATTACCCTACCCACGATTTGGAGTTAGCAGTGATCATTTTTGCTCTAAAGTTGTTAAAATACTATTTGTACGAAGAGCATGTGGAGATCTTCGTAGACCATAAAAGCTTGAAGCACGTGTTTACCTAGAAAGAGCTAAACATGAGACAACGGCGGTGGTTGGAGTTGATGAAGGACTTTGACATATCATTGCATTACCATCTAGGGAAGGCCAATATAGTCATTGATGTCTTCCGTAGGTATCCAGTGGCTATGTGCTTGACTAAAGACCGACATATATTGTCTGATCTTGAGATCTTGGGTATTGAGGTACTGATACCAGGTGTCGAGATACAGATATAGGGAATGCAGATACAGTCTGATCTGATGGACATGATTAGAGCTACGTAGTATGATGATGAGTCTCTGAGGAGACTTAGAGCACAGGTTCAGATAAGATTATCCGAGGACTTCACTATTGCTGAGGATGGTTCATTGTGACACAGTACTAGGTTGTATGTGCCAAATAGGATATTGCACGAGGAGGTTCTTCTGGAGGCACATCGATCATAGTACTATATACATTTAGGTGCCAACAAGATGTATAGAGATCTGAGAGAGCATGTATGGTGGTATGATATGAAGGGGGAGGTGGCGCACTTCGTATCTAGATGTTTAGTGTGCCAGTAGGTAAAAGGCAGAGAGACAGAGGCCAGGTGGTTTACTTCAGCCTTTATCCATTCCAGAGTGGATGTGGGAGGATGTTACTATGGATTTTGTTTCGGGGCTTCCGCGTTCTCCAGGAAAAATTTGCGATTTGGGTCATCGTAGACAGGTTGACCAAATTGGCCCACTTCTTGCCATTTAAGGTGGGTACGTCTATGGAGAAGCTAGAGGAGATATATGTGCGACAAATTATCAGATTACATAGAGTTCTTGTGAGCATCGTCTTGGATCGAGATATCCAATTCACATTCCACTTTTGGAGGAGTTTGTACGCTAGCTTGGGTACCCAGCTCAAGTTCAGTAACGCATATTACCCCCGAACAGACGGGTAGTCGGAGAGGACTATTCATACTCTCGAGGATATGCTTCATACTTGTGTTTTGGATTTTCGAGGCTCTTGGAAGGATCATCTTCATATGGTAGAGTTTGCTTATAACAACAGCTACCAGGACAGTATCAATATGTCACCATTCGAGTCTTTATATGGACGAAGATGTCACACTCCTCTATCTTGGGATGATATTGGTGAGAGAGTCTTGTTAGGACTAGAGATGACTATGGATGCAGCCAAGAAGGTAAATTTTATTAGAGATAGACTTCAGGTGGCGCAGGACAGACAACGACATTAGGCCGATAGCCACTAGAGACCTTTGGAGTTTGAGGTATAGATTTTGTTTGCATTGCTTGTGATTATTTTATTTTAGATTGAGTTTTAAGCATGTGTTTTGTTCTAGTTTGGCAATCTGGTATTCTTGCATATTTCTCCGACACAAGGCACTATTTGCTTTGGTGGTGGCAGAAAGCTTAGTCTACAGTAACTCGGACCCTTCGGTGTTCTTGCGATGGTCGGTGCAATGGCCTACAGACTAGACTTACCGCCTATACTAGAGGGAGTGCATGATGTATTCTATGTGTCACAACTGAGACGATACATGGAAGATCCTAGTCATGTATTGGATCACTTGGAGATCGAGGTGGGTCTGACTCTCAGCTACCCAGAATAGGCAGTGGAGATTCTGGACCGTAGGGAGAAGGTGCTGTGGAACCAGACGATCCCCTTAGTATGTGTCTTGTGGAGTCTTGTGGAGGTATCACTCTCCGGGAGAGTCTACCTGGGAGAGGGAAGCCAAGATGTGCGAGCAATACCCTTATCTTTTTGAGCCGTGAGGTATCGTTCTTTCTTGCATGCTGTGATTGCTTGTTGTAATATTAGTTCTTCCTTAAATTTTGAGGAAATTTTTTTCTAAGGAGGGTAGACTTGTCACTATCACATTTCTAGATGAGGATATTTTTTTTATTTACCATATTTATTATTTAGTAATTAAATATTTATATTATGTGCTACTAATTATTATATTGAGTTATGCTATTTAATTATCGACTAGTGGGATAGCTTATTTTATTTAGACTTGTCATTAGTAGACCCATTAGATTGTCATGAGACTTTGAGCCCAACATTGGACTAGGTCCATTAGACTCATTCCTTTAATTAATTAAGGAGATTAGATTAGTTTCATGTATAATTAGAAGCTTCCTAATATAACCCTTCCTAATTAAACCTCATAACTAGCTATTAGAGGCATCATGGACATTGTACATTGCTTGGAAAGGGGAAAAGTGGGGGACGATAATTAGAAGAGGTCTCACTCTCTCTCTCTCCTCTTATTAGTTTATTCATTCTAGATCCCAAATTGTGTTCTTCCCCAAATTGACTCATCCTTCCACCAAATTTAACCCAATTCATATCCATTTTCTTTAAATTTTATCATCTAAGAAGCATTGGAGCTTGGATTACAAGGAGCACTTGAAGGAGGGAAAATTGATAAGAAGATTGTGTCCTAATTGTGTCCATTAAGCATTTTATTAGAAAGCTATCTCCTAATAGGTAAAATTTGAATTTTATCTATAATTTAGACTCTAATTCATGCATTTAACCATTAAAAATCATCTCTTGGCTTAGGACTACCCATAGGACCAAGAACTCGGTTTATATGACTTGTATTGTAGAATCTACATGGTAACTTGTGTCCAATTATGGAGAATTACGAGATTGACATATCAAGTGTGTATGATGAGAAAAATTAGATCTAATTAAACTTAGTTCAAGATTATGGAACTAGATACGTGTCCACAATTGAATACGAGTAGAGCATATCATAGTATCTTGTGATACGGTGTGATACGTGACTCATTTTGGGGGATTTGGCTTGTTGGATGAGAGTGTATCATGGAAATTCCTAATTGTACACCCAAGGTGTTTGATGAAATAACATTAGTGTTAGTGAGAGTGTTTATCTATAGTATCATATGATATTGTATATATACATTATATTAGCATTAGTATATGTTTATATGTGTGTAGTGGATGTGTGTGTGTGCTCTTGGTGTGAACTGTTGGGTATGATAAGGGGGAGAATGAGTATCATTGCACTGTGTGCAATGATATGTGTTAACAGATAATTACAGCAGCTATAGCAGTGGGCACACCAAGTTTAGCAACTACTGCAGTAGCAGTATGTGAGCTCGGGTGAGGAAAGTCGACAGAGAGGGAGGTGTAGTGCCAAGGAAAGAAAGTAAAGCAACAACAACAGGAGCCTGGAGTTGCAGGAATTGTGGGCAATTTAGTTTAAGGGAAGTTTGTGTTGCAGCAACAACGTGAGGCAAGATCGCAGTATCTAGTTGTAAGGGGGAATTGGTGCTCGGGTATCACTGATATCCGAGAGTATCAGAATAATGGAGCAGTAGTAGCAGCTACTGGGAATGGTCAAGAGAAGTAGCACCAGCAATCAATAGCAGCAACACAACAAACTGCAATAACTTGACGGGGGCTCGGGGATGAATGTCAAGTATCAGCAACTTACTTGCAACATCAGTTGCAATAGGCATTTAAATAGCAGTTGTAATTAAACAGAGCAGTAGCAGCAATGAAATACAAGAATAGAAGAAGTGGCATATAACAGTGCGAGGTGTAAGGGAACTTGAGTATTGATTGGTGAAAGAAGTGTAAACCCCCTCGATTTATTCTGTAGATAGTTAGGGTGGATTTAGAAATTTTGGTTATTGGTAGAAGATGTCGAGATTTAGAGTAGAGATAGTTTACCTGGTAATTAATTCAATTAATTTATAACCCTTTGCGCGGCCTATCATTGTTTGATTATTCGGAGCCCAATATCAGCCCATAAATTTCATCGGGCTAATGTACTTTCGACTTGACTCGCCAAATTAGGCACTGGACTTTTTCGTCTTTTAAAATTAATTTTTGTGCGCTCTAAATTAATTGCATAACATTTCGAAAATCGTAACCCATATTTAATTCCGTGTTGGACACCTGTGTCGTTACCCTAAATTTTGGGATACCAACTTAACCCGTAGAGCCGGACCAACTAAAGGGTCCAAGACTGACTCCAAGCCCCCACTATTTTTGGCCTTTGCGTCATTTCCGGATTTTGACCCCAAGTGCCCCAATTAAATTAAATTCGCGGGACACTTTATTTCTATTTAAATCGGGGATACCAACTTTGTAAATCTCATTTTTAATACTAAATTAATCCTAATACCTTTCTAATTAAACCCGTGCCTAACGCACAATCCCCCCTCACCATGAAAATTACTAAACATATTTTTCTCCGCAATTTTTGTGTCATTTTATGTTTCCATGCAATTTCCCGAATTTACGGGGCTAAGTTACAATTATTGAATTTATGTGGCACCACCCTATTGGCCATGAACTATAGAGAGGTCCCAAAATGGGGTCTTATTCTCACCTATCAATTCACCCCTCATGAAGAAACCCTCTTCTCTTCATGATCAATCACAACCATTCATTTTGAATAGGTTGATCACAACCATCCATCCCCTTTCCCCAACCCCTATAAAGTAACACTTCACCCCACCCTCAACACACATTCCAACCGGCCCTAATCCCAAGGGAAAACTCCTCTCTCTCTCCTCACTCCTTCATTAAAGCCCCCATGCAAACTTCTTCCTCCACTCTCCATTGCATTTTTCTTCTTCTTCTTCTTCTTCCTTAGCTTCTTCTTCCTCTTGAAGAGAACCGACCGAGCCCTGCCTACTTCCGGCCCGACTCCAGCCAGGCGGCACTGTAGACTTCCTCTCCCTGCTGGCCGTGCACCCCCGCTGTGATCGTCCCCGGCGCGGCTTGAGCAGCCCGACCGCCGTGCGTCCCCCGCTGTGTGCATCCCTCCGGTCACCTCCATATCCCGACCCCGCGGCTGTGCTCACCCCGCGGCTGAGCCACCCCCGACCCAAGGCTGAGCGCCCCCGCCGCCGACTGTACTGTCCCAACCTTCCCACTGGTGCAGTTCTCCGCTGTGCACTCGCCGGACTGTGCGTCCTTACCGACTTCATCAACTCCAGACCCCGACCGACTACAGTCTACACCACCACTGTCTCCTCCACCTCTTGACGAACCAACACCACCACCCTACCCTACTCCGGCCAGGGACGGCCACCGGTCCTCACAGCCAAGGTGACGACTCCTCCCCCTATAAATATGAAGTATAGTTTCATATCGATTATTGGGTAACATATATTGGTTATTGATGGGGATTTTATACTTTGAGTTTAAGGGTTGTGTGTGTTTTAGATTTAGCTTAAGAGTTTACTATACATTAAGATGTTAGGATTTAGAATGCATGAGTTTTAAAGTTTATTACATCTTAAATATGTGTGATTGATGGTACTAAGCTAAGTTAAAAATTTATGGGTTAAATATAAATTGATTGAGATTATGAAATATAGATAATCGATGGCTGGAAAGGTTAAATATAATGAGGTTGGGGTCTAAATACCATATGAGATTTTTAGGGTTTATACATGGTATATGCATTGTTGATCGATTGATCGAGTATAAGCCGTAATCCTTAAAAGTTGGTCATTTATTAAGGGATAATAAAAATGAATTTAATTGAAGAGAAGTTTATTATAAAATGATAGAGGATTGTATATAGAAGGATTTAATAATAATAAATTATTGGAGGATGAAATATGTCAACGTACATGGTAATGACTGTGAAGACCAGGGTGAAATTTGAGGATTTGATCATGACTGGAACTACTGAACATCGTGGCGAGATATAAGATCGAGGATTGTTGATAATATTGTGTAGGTGATTAATCTGAATTGACCATCGTACCGTTAGTCAGTTGTAGTCAGCCCTCTAGTATCTTTCCCTTGTGAGTCGTAGAATAGATTATTAATTCTGTTTTGTATCTCTTCACTAGGTACTGCGGGACCTGAGGACTTGGACGCGGTACCAGATCCCCGTCATCAGCAACCGCACGTAGGAAAGTGTACCTTGCCACCCTGTATTTCAGTTTATAGATATTGTTGTTCTTTATGTACTCGTGCGCGTATTTATGATTGACGTTCGATACTCCGTGTCCGGTTCACAACCGGGTGTTGACATTCGACGTAACATCTTAGAGTAATTTCTAGATGCTTCACAGTACCTTGATGCATGTACCTGAGTACATCGATGTCCCAGGACACACTCATATACTGTGATCGTGCCAGATTCTTGTTTTCTGATATTGACATTATGACCAGAGACTGGGACGACCTTAGGGTCGCGTCTGTTGAGTTAATTCTGTGTGTCGAGACTTTAGTTAGAGGTTCAGGTTCAACGCACAATCGTTGACCGCTTGGGAAGGGGAAGACAGTTACTAGACGTTTGGACTACTCTGCACGCGCTTATATATATGTAGTATTTTGTAGTGATACCTATATCTAGTGTAGCTGTTTCACCCGTGTGACTCTTTGCCCGGAGCTGCGGTACATGCCGTGTGTTTCCGTGTCCGGAGCTACGGTTTTATTTTGGACGGCCCACGCGTCGAATATTGTCTTTAAACTGAGTCACACTAGTTTGGTTATGATAGATTACCCTGTTGTTGCACTTGTACTATCTATTTACCTGACATGTTGTTTTCCTGTACCTTGTTACGTCCCTCTGAGGACCTGGTTCCCTTCCAGGTGTAGACCACGAGGATTACCCGGAGGAGTACGGACCGGGCATCTATCCAGCAGCTATACTCACTACCGAGGACGAGGTCATTCCTGAGGACTTCGCCTGATCGCTGGTAATGACTCTTTCCTTGGGACGGTATCATTACCTAGTTATCTGCTGTCGTCCCAAGTTATCTTATTGCTTATTTTCATTCCAGTATATTTGTACTAGCGGGTTTGTCCCCGTATGACTACTTTAGTATTTGTATTTGATACTTGTCTGGATATTTCCTTCCTGCACATTAGTTGTTGTATTTACTTCTATTGTGCTCTTATATTGCTGCCTGTAGATGAGATTTAGATTGAGTATACTAGTATTATGTGTTGGGTTATTCATTGTACTTCACAGCTTAAGTATACTCCGACGGACCCATTAGATTAGAAAGCCCGCCGAAGTATACTGCTGGCCATTGCCACGTGTCTCGGTTCCTTATCCATGGAACCGGGGCGTGACAAGAAGCATCAGTCCATATTGCTGTGCGTATTCTGTGGGAAGTTGGCTCATGTTCAAGTCTGCAAGTGGGCATCAGTGGGTATTAAAATAGACAGCTTTGGGGTTAAGTGTTGTGTGAGGTATTAAAGACTAGGATATATGGGAATATATATATATATATATATATATATATATATATATATATATATATATATATATATATATAAAAGTTATTGGTATTAGAGTGTATCTATATTGAGGTGTGTCTCAATGCTTCGGTCAGAGTATTGGCTGTTGGTGTTGGTATCATTCAACTTGGAGTATCAGTATATACAAGGAGCATGTGGGTGAAAGTTTATGCAATACTAATGACTGGTGTGGCTACATAGGTTAGGTCAATTGGTTATGAAGGCTTTAACATTGGTGTTAAGGTATTGACTTTAGAAATTGAGTTGTGAATTATTGATTAGGTGAGTATCTCAAGATACCATGAGGTGAGTATAGATATTTGGTATTGGGATATTAATCTAGGTATTGTCATAACTAAGGTAATAGAAAGATACTAGTTTATAACTTAGATACTAGTATATATATATATATATATATATATATATATATATATATATATATATATATATATATATATATATATATATTAGTAAATAGCTGGTGTAGTTGATATTAGCTAGTATAGTAATCCCTTCAAGGTATTAGCCCTGGAACCTAGATATGACCTAGTACAACCTAGTATCAACTACTGTGGACTTGTAATCAACCTAGAAGCTAGGTATCGACCTAAAACCAAGGTAAAACCTAGTTTGACTTAGTTTAACTAGAGTGACCTAGTCTTGACCTAGAAAATCATATTTAGTGCATTTATAGCTTATTTATCATTCTTTTTTACCCATTTGATATGTCATTCAAATATAGTTGTGTGTGATACCAGCTCAGATATCGAGATATACATCTTTTGCTCAGGACCAGAGGCGAGTACATTCTCTGATAGTTTTCTTATTTGATAGTCTCTATGTTTCATGTATTTATTATTGAGATATCTGATTCCTGACACCATGGTTATATGAATTGGTATACGTGGATCTTGGTCATGAGATGTTATTATCGTGATTACTCAGTGATCGTCGTGTCGTGCTTCATGCTTACTCGGTGATTACCGTGATATCTTACTGATTATATAAACCGTGATTATAGTTTATGATATTATAGACCGTGTAGTGTGATATACGTGTTATAAAGTGTCGTGATTTGGATCTGTGTACTAGTTGAGGGTTGAAAAAGTATTAGTGGATATTTGATCATATGTTATTGCCTATGATTTAGTGTAGCCCATGATAGTTAGCTGGTCATGCAACTCTTGCGTGATCACGCTAGCTCACCTTTTATAAATAGCCCGTATTAGGCCTAAGACGATCATATTATCTTAATAATATTTCAAGGCACATTTATTATATTATTTCTTTTATTCCAATTCATTATATTGATGTTCCTCACTATATTGTTCTCAGTTTCTTACCATTTTACCATGATGCACTTTTTTGTGATATTTGTTAGTTCAGTTATTTTCATTATTTATTTTTATTGTTATTACTACTTTATTGTTTCTGTCAATTATTGGAACCGCTATTTGGGTTATGCATATTGGGCTTAAGAGAATTCTAGGCCAGAGAGGGGTTTCGAGCTCAAGCTAGTAAAAAAAATCTAATTATTTTTTAATTGTCTGCTCATATATATATATATATATATATATATATAACACATTTGGGTCTTAAAACTAAGAAGTAACATTATTAAAACTTTAATTTGTTTGGGCCTTTATTTAGGCTAAGGAAAATAACTATGGGCAAGGCTGGACTTGATATGAGGCGGTTGCCTCTTGCCCAAAATTTTAGTGGGCACCAATTTTTTATACTATATAATGTATGCAAGCTTAATTTTGAAAAAAAGCCAGAAAACTTATTCTAATCAATTTAGTTCGCATGTTTTTTGTTCATTATAGGATATCTAAACATAATATTCTAGAATACCAAGAGATAAGTCAATTTTTAAAATAAAAATTGGTACAGTCACTGCCAAAATTCTTTCCCCTTCCGTCAATTTAACAGTTCAATACTCTCAATCTTCTCTACCCTTCTATCGTTGTCAATCTCCTCTTTCGACCTCTTTCTCTGTGTGTGTTTCTTGGAGGTAATTGAACAACAAAATAAGTTACATTTTAATTTTTGATTTATAACATCTTCAATATTATTAGTATTTTATTATAAAATATATTATTTTGGATATTATATTTTGTTTATTATTTTATTTCTTGAATTTCAAGTTGATAATTATATTATATCATCTTTGATAAAAAAAATAAATTATGTAAACATTAATCTTTGAGGGCACTACTTATAGAGTTCGCCTTGGGCCTTAGGCATGCACACACACTCGTGTCGACCAACATTGCGCAGGTCGTGACAGTCGCTTCGCTCGGTCAGACCCGTATCTAGTCCTGATCCTGGCCCGGTTGAGCCCCTCCCCCACCTAATGTGCGTGTCCCCTTTATTATCAACCAATTGTCAGTGGGTATTTTATTATTTTATCCCCCGAACCATTGTCAAAATATGGTATATTGAAAAAACCCTCCAACAACCATATTCAAGGCTATTCTAGTTTTTTGGACGGTAGTTTGATAAAAATGCCCCTATTTTTAATTATTTTTCAACGTTAATATGGGGCATTTTGGACATTTTATTGAAAATAATGAAAATCCCCCTATAACATCTTTATTCTAAAGGTATTTGTAATGATTTGACATGAAAAAAAATTCTTATGAATAAGGCTTGATTAATCCAAATTTACAACACAAAAATTTCTTCCCGATTTTCTAATACTTATATTAAGCAATCTCTTGTCCTATTAGTCGATGAAGTAGCTTCTTCTTCACGGTCATAGAAAATGATTAATCACAATAACAACCGTGACGCGGGACAGAAACTTAAGTTCAAATAACCCAATTTTATAATTAGGATTTATAGGAGATTACTAATTTGAACAAAATATATTGGTATAATTTTACAAAAATTATCACAAAATGCAAAGATTTACCAATGAACTTAAATGTGAGTTTTAAAATATACCGAAGATTCTGGAATCCAATGCTGACGATGTGTTAACGAATAGAGCACAGACGAAGATTATGGTAGAGGAAACAATTTTTGAAATTTAAGTTTAATTTACTTAGGCATCACACCAACGTATATAAACTCAATTATCAATTTTTTTATTTATCTCCCCCTCTTATACAATTTTTTGGCGGCTATTTTTATAGCCATGCATTCAACTATAAGATAACACAAATAACTTCAAGGATAACAAAATAATCCTAAGGAAGATAAGCTTCCTATCTAAACTTATCACACCTCGATCTCCCACAGGATCGACCGTCCCCGCTGAACACGAATCACAACACTAGCGCTCCCGCGGGATGATCGTTACCATAATGACATGATATCGCGGGAGCACAAGATGTGCCTGCACAAGGCCAAGGTTCGAACATGCGATAGAATAACTAAGCTACAAAGTCCCACAAATAGTCTCCAATGCAGCAAAAAATTGAACGATACGAGTAAACGGCCGTTCGATAACTAGTTTACAAGGTCGATATAACGGAAGCATATAATAAACATAAGTATAATACAAAAATAAGCTCTTTATTGATAATGAATAATATTACAAGCGGCGCTAGGCCGAGATTATAAGTCGCTCAAGCTCTCTCTCTCTCTTTCTCAAAATAATAAAAGCGTGCCAAGCGACTTATAATATGGAAATATACATAGGCAATGTTCCAACATTATGTCTTGTATACGTGCTTCAGCTCCAGACGTAACATTCCGAGGCTCCAGAGCGAACTCAAGTCTTAGCACGCACGAGGGGATACTCCGCACACGGATTCGATGTAATGACTCGCACACGGATTGCCACTAAGCGAGATGACTTAATCTATATGAACATGTCACTTTAGCCTCCGTATAGTTATTTGGCTCTAGGCCCCTCGTGCATAGTACTTGAACTACTATGACATGAAACGGTCGCTGGCATAGCCATAAAGGCCGAGTTATAGTCTCTGGGCTGTTAGATGTGTGAGTTAAGAATCGTTACATACCATGGGGCGTTTAACTCCATCCCGCCCACTAACATGCGACTATCGTAAAGTTCCGTCCGGATCGGATTGGATCAGATTGGCCCCATTGCCCGACGACCGTTCGTAGGGCCCTGAACATGAATACCTTGTGTAAAAGTTGTCCGCGATAATGCAAGTCTGGGGTCTACAAGACTGCACGACAGGAACATGATCATTCTTGATTCAGGGCGAGTATTGCTCCGCGAGATGTATTGATATCACGATTCTTGTTTGACTTGACACGATACAATCCCTTAGTTCAGGCACTGCCTTGGCGACCTAACGGTCCCGCATACTTTCAGGTTCAGGCTTGCACAGAACGACTATTCGATAGTCTTCTAGTGAAACTAGATGATACAAGACATGAATTATGTTTTTTTATCGTAGCATGATTCTACGTGACAAGCATTGAAATGAGATGAGCGAGTATTAGTTAACATATAAAGCAGGCAAGAATTATAACAGTAAAAACATAAGCCTTTATACTAGCGTTGGTCTAAAGGGTTAATGCAAGGATTGAAACCGTATTGAGGCATATAGAGCAACGTATAAGAAAATCCATCAAGTTACTTCTTTTTTTATGTTCTAGACAAGCAATACAAGATGCAATTATTTCCTTAGCTACGTGTGTTGTATTCTTTATTAGCATGCAAGGGGTGATACGCCTAGCGACTAGCATGTATCGTCCGTATTTTTAAGTGTGCATGCTATACAAAGACATGTTAATCGTAGCCCACCACCTTAGCGATGGTTCACCTCGGCCGAACGATACTCCGAGCATGCCTTTAAAAGTCTAATTCTAAACTCCTGAAGGGACAAATCTGAATTCTTTTGCATCAAGCGAGTCATCTCAGGGAGCAAGGCGGGACGGGTCGTCGCACTTGAGCTGTTTGAATCAGCCATTTGCGTTGAGTGAAAATGGGTCGTTACAAAACTAACCTCCAAATAACAAACAAATGTAGTCAGATATACGTTAAAAAAATTTGGTTAAATATTCGTAAAACAAAAATATGGAGGTTAGAAACTTCACATACTTAAACAGGTTGTCAATTTTGGTTAATACAATAGGTTACCACAAGTTTTTTTGCCAAATTTGTCAATAATTCGTACATAACACGTTTAAGACTTCACATGCTTAAAATTCGTAAACTAATCCGTATCTTTCAAAAGTACATAAGTATTATACGTTTCTGAAAGATACGATTTTTTTGCATAATACGAGTTTTATTATGGTGATTTCTATCAGGGCTCCTAACAGGGCAGACTCGGCCCGACACAAGCTCGATCAATCCCGATCAACACAAGGATCAAGTTGGCCCTAACCGACTCATATGACACCTTGACATATAGGGCCCTTGATAGAATTTTTCTGTCTGTGTGGCATATGAAAATAGGAAATAAGATAATATCATAAATTATGATTCAAAATTAAAATAATATTGTTTTATAAGTGGAAAGTGACATCAAGGACTATCTATTTTTTTTTCTTTTCAAAATGCAAAAAATATTGCTTTCTTGAAACCGTATACCTTTTTTTTGGTCTGCAGAACATGTAATGAAGCGTACAAGTTCACCTTCTTCTTTTGGCCTTTGTTAAGGTAAACCACGCTCCTGCGCGGCAGTGCACTGCACCCCTAATAAATTTTTCGAACATCTCATTTTACGTCATGGTTGGCCAATATAATATGTATTCTAAGAGGGTGGTCATGCATGATCTTCGTCTCTCTCGACCAAAGTTAATTGTTCAACAAGGCCTTTTGGCCTGTATTTCTCACAACGTGATCTTCCATGTGGAGATTCGAAACCCCTTCTTCCTTCTCTCCACCGTAATCCAGCCCTCCTCCCTATCCTCCCCTCTAGCCAAGCTTTGGCTACCAGGATCATGGTGTAATAGAGTGAAGATATTAGTTAGCGTCATGGTGTTGCTCCCCCACCCACGTGTTGGTGTTTTTCTTTTGGACTAGTGAAAGATAGTCCCACATTGGCTACACCACTAAGTAGGTATCTCAATATAATACTTTGTATGAGTTGAGGTGTGTACATGGGGTGTGGTGGGGCACATGTGTGTGTTAGGTGGGGGTGTTTTTAGCAGGAAAAATGAATAACTCCTCAAAGAAAGCATTTATGCTTTTTGTCACTTTCTTGGAAAAATTTCCTTATGAGTTAATTCCTAATGGTGATTAGCGACTCAGACTCGAACTCAGACTCGGGCTATGCAGGTTGCATGCGTGGTTCCTGTGTATGCGGGATATGCACGTTTATGCATTGTTATGCACATATACGTGCATGCCCAGCATATGTGACTATGCACAACTGCATGTTTGCAAGTCTGCGTGCATGTGTTGTTGTGTTGTTGCGCGCATGCGCGGGCAGTGTTGATTGCACGTAGACTCCGTTGATGGAGGAATATAGAATATCAATCCTTATTTTGGGAGTTGATATTTTACTCCCACATCAGCTAGGAATGGAGATGGGTTTCCACCCTTTCTCTATAAATAGAGTCCTCGGGCCTCCTTTTGGGGACACATAAAAAATTAAAATTAGAGGAGTCCAGGGAGTTCGTTCAAGTAACACACAGAGGTGACTACGAGCGTTCTAAAAGTTTTTTTGTGAACTTGCTAACTCCTGGAAGTAGATCGTCGATAGAGGACGAATCTAGCTTTGAGCAACGGTGGTCTTCACCATCCCAGCAAGAATAATTTTTTATTCTATCTTATTATCTCTTCTTCTAGTTATAAATGTTTTGTCCCAATTGCAATTGCAATTGCAGTCTTTAGTTCTGTGATATAGGAGGAGTCATTTTTTTCTAATTTTTGTAATCTGGTTTGGTAGTTGTAATCGATAATAGTTAGAAAGAGAACCTTGTGGAAGAAACCTAGATCTCGCCTTCATCTTCAGGAATTAGCAGAGGCGATAACCTCACGTACCCGTGGCCGTTTGAATAATGTACAACTGAAAATGCATACGGTTAATTAGAAAGCAAATTAAGTTTATTTGTTTGCACAATCCAATTTTATAATTAGGGTTTATTGGAGATTCCTAATTATGAACATAATTATTGATATAATTTCACAAAATTGTCATAAGATGCAAAGATTTATCAATGAACTTAAATGCGAGATTTAAAATATACCGAAGATTCTAGAATCCAATGCTGACGATGTGTTGACGAAGAGCACACATAAGAAGATTATGGTAGATGAAACACTTTTGGAAATTATGTTTAATTTACTTAGGCTTCGCACTAACGTATATAAACTCAATTTTTAAATTTTTTATTTATCCTCCCGTCTTCTATAATTCTTTGTTTATTTTTATATCCTTGCAGTTAACCATAAGATAACACAAAATAACTTCAACAGTAACAAAATAATTCTAAGGAAGATAAGCTTCATATCTAAATTAACTTCCCAATAACAAAGAAATAAAAGAATATCAACTCATCAACCAAAAGATCATCCAAACTAATCTAACGGTATACATTTTCCATTATTATTTTTAATCCTCACAAACAAATTAAATTAATTTAATTTTGAAACTTCATCAAACCGCGAGATCAATAATCTCAACCCGAGCAATCTTAGGGGATATTTAGCTCTTAGTTATAGGATTGAATAAGTTTGATCCCACAAGCATTATTATTTCTAAGGAGTGAATAATATTTTGCTAATATCATAAGTTTGATACCACATTAGTGGAGTTTATAATAAAAATGATCCCGAAAGAAGTCACTCGTGTGCAACTCTTGTGTAATACATGTATTGTGGAAAACGAATCAAATGAGCACCTAACTTAGGCACATAAAAACTCCGTAGGCATCTAAACAATTATATATAGTATTTTACATCTTCATGAAAAAAGTCTATTTTAATTTATTTAGCTATTAGTAATTTGAATTTAGGTAGTCACAATAATCATGTATGAGTTCGAAGCATTAGCTGCAAGAATTTTTCAATACTTATTATTTTATTTATCATTAGTTGCAATTATCAGCTATTTTTATTATATATTCTACTATTGTTAGATATGTATTTATATTTTTTATGGGACATTTTTTTTTTATTTTGGCTTTCAGAGAGTTTGAAAGTAAAAACTCAAAACATAAGTCGTATCAACAAACACATATGTAATGAGAATGATATAATGAAAATGTTTCAATTAAATAAACTGTCCTTTTTTCTTACTAGTTTTTCTATATAGCCAAAGGCTTAAAGCCCAAAGTCCATAGCCAAGGCAATGACCAACCCGTGCCTCGCCCAGACTCGACCCGGATCCAGCCCAACCCAGTTTCACCGGGTTGTAGGCGAGATGGATTTAGAATTTTCTCTTTGAGCCTGGCCCGATCCAGACCTGACTCCAAACCCTTGTTAGCAATTCAGCAAATGAAAAAAATTCGGAACGTCAAAAGTATGAGTATAGGGTCAAATATTCGTCAAACAAAAATATTGAGGTTAGAAACTTCACATACTTAAACAAGTTGTCAAATTTGGTTAATTAAATAGGTTGTCACACATTCATTTAGCCAAATTTGTTAATAATTCGTACGGAGCACGTTTAAGACTTCACATGCTTAAAATTCACATACTAATCTGAATCTTTTGAAAGTACGTAAGTATTATATGTTTCTGAAAGATACGAAAAAAATTCACGTATAATATGAGTTTTATTCGGTTGATTGCTAATAAGGCTCCTAACGGGGCTGACCCAGCCTGACACAAGCCAGGTCAAACCCATTCAACACAAGGATCGGGATGGCCCTAACCGACCCATATGACACTTGACATGTAGAGCCCACAATTTTTTTTAATAGTTGAGTTTCTATATGAATAAATATAGTTAACATATAGAAGCCTTCTTAAAATGACACGTATGATAGAAGTAAATATAAAGATCAACCATTGGAGACAATAATTTTTACAGTTGGGTTACTATATATATAAAAAAATGCCACTTAAAATAAAAAAAAAGAAAGGAGAAACATAAGATATTTTGGCCTAACATATTGGTTTACTTTATAAAAAAAAAATCTAGGAAACAATATAATGCGGTAATCCTTTTTTTTTCTAAAATAATATTGTTTTACAAGAGGAACGGGACATCATGGACTATTTAATGTTTTTTTTTCCTTTTTTTCTTTTAAAATGCAAATATTATTGCTTTCGTGAACCCATATACTTTTTTTTTTGGTCCGAAAGAACAAGTATTGAAGAGTACAAGTTCACCTTCTTCTTTTGGCATTTTTTGGCATTTTCAAACGTCTCATTTTGAGTTTTGGTTGGCCGAAAGAATACGTATTCTAAGACGGTGATCATGCATGATCTTCGTCTCTCCTGACCAAAGGATGTTTTCTCGATCGAAAATGATTAAGATGCATAAAAATGAAAGAAAACTAAATCATTTGATCTTGGATCATGATATTAGTTTCATTTTCCATTCTCTCTTACTTTCTAAGCATCAAAAAAAAAATGTAGTTAGATATACATATCACGTTCCAAAAAGTAGGATAATGATTCTATTTTAAATCGGCCAGTTACGAGTAGGTAGGCCTTATGGATTTAGAGTCTTTTTCTTCCCATGTTTTAGCAATATTATTGTTGTTGCAATATGAAAAGTAAATATGGTGTGATGGAGTGAAGAGATCAGTACTTAGCGTCTTGGTGTTGCTTCCCCCACGTACCCACCGCGGCCGTGTGTACAATGTACAACTGAAAAAATCCATACGGTTAATTAAAAAGCAAATTAAGTTTATTTGTTTGCATAATCCAATCCAATCCAATCCAATCCAAACTAATATTAGCTGAACGTACTACTTAAATACTGCTGCTTTTATTGTTTTTGGCCAAATGACCCCAATACGAACCAAGAGTAACAACACATTAATATGAAATTGTTGAAGAGTAAACCACCGGCCAGTTGATCTTCTAATGTGGGGCATGTTGTTCTCCTTACATTTATTTAATAAAGCTAAAAAAGAAAATGGTGCTGCCCACAGCTAGCTAGTAGTGCATGTTTTTAAGATGAGGTACGTAATGTTTTGTACGGATGTGATGCCAAGAAGGATCATAAGCTAGGTAGCAAGAGTGTAAGTCACAGAATTAATTAATTGTTGAAATATACTTACTATAGTCCCACATCGGATGTGCACAAAGCACGAGGGAAGAAGAGCTGGCTATAAATAGAGGGCCTTGTCCAGCTTTTAAACATACTTACCTGGACGGGGTCATTGGGTGAACATGAAGGCCTAGGCCTAGGACAGTGGCCTCCATTGCACTTTGGAGGGGTGCTGGCCTATCATCTCCCCAAGTGGGAGAGTGAACGTCATAATTTGTTCCACCGGGGGCCTGCGTTCGCGCGGCCCCTGCCCAACTCTTACGACAAATTTTTTATTGCTGTCCCTGCTCAAGGTTGTTGTTTCAGAATGGTTATAGATTTTGTTGTATGATTCTTTAGACAATTTCAAACTTGCTTCATTATTTTGTGGAGGTCAAGTTACATCGTCATTAGATGCCATGGAGGTGCTAAAATGTAAATTATGCCTTAAGCCTCCACCCACCAAATTAAGGAGCCCCCACTAGCTGGATTGTTGTTGAAGAGACCTTAATTTCTAGGAACAATTGATAAATAGCATGTCTCTTTTAAACCCCTTGGGCTTTAAAAAATTAAAAGACGCATGTGTTCAAACGGTTATAATGAAGCCTTATCTATACTATTATATAATAATAATAAAAATTAGTTTCACGGTAAAAGCTCGGGGGTGCAAAAGACGACATTCTGGAACATGAGAGGTCTAACTCTGGCCGAGTTCGATCCCCATCCGAAATCTGGCCGAGTTCGGTCCCATGGGTTCCAGAACCTCGCTTCGGCTGCTATTTTAATATTTACTCGCAAACACCGATTCTACCGAGTTCGGTCCGAACTCGGTGGCGGCAGACTAAAGTTTTAATTAAGGTATTTTATACACCATTGGATCGTATCCTATGTTTGGATAAACAAAATGAGAAGAGAAGAGGGTTTATACGAAACCTTTCTTTTTTTGCTTACAAACAAGAAAAAGAGTACAATTAATCCTATACGAGGATGTTAAGTACTATAAAATGATTTTGGTGAAGTATTGCTATAGGAGTCTGATCTGCGGTCGATCACTTTGTCCCTTGGACCACACGATGATGAAGAAGTACTGTAGAAGAAGAAGAAGCTTCAAAGGTTGCAAGTGGGATTGAATTCTCGTTGTCAACCAACACTCTCTGTCTGTGCTCTCTCTCTCTGATCTCTCCTTGTGCTTCTGTCTGATCCTTTGACGGTTGTGTGCTGTCTTGGTCCCCTCGTTTCTGATCGCGGTTTTTCCATCTCCTCCCCTCACCCTGTGACCATGGGTCTCAATTTATAGAGATCTGCCAAGTTGGCGTCAAAAGCCAAGCAACTGTCTTGTTGGCGTAAAATGCCAAACTGTGAAGAAAGTTGCATCTTTTACGCGACAGTTATAATAACTGCTACCCACGTTTAAATAATCTTCTGAATCTGCGTATGACACGTGTCCCATTATAAGGTAACGCGTATAACTGCTTCTCGAAGATCATGGCATACAAGCCACGTAGGTAACTGCACCATGCATAAAGATGGTTGGCATAAAAGCCAAATAACTATCTTGCTGCCGTAAAAGACCAAACTGTGAAGAAGAAGACTTATTTTACGCTGCGGTTATGATAACTGCTACCCATGTTCCCATAGTCTTCTGAATCTGCGTATGACACGTATCCCTTTATGAGGTAACGCGTATAACTGCTTCTCGAGGATTATGGCATGCAAGCCAAGTAGGTAACTGCCCCTACGTAAAGATGGTTGGCGTAAAAGCCAAATAATTGTCTTGTTAGCGTAAAAGCCAAACTCTGCGTAAAACTTGATGATGCATGAATAATAGATAACCAGCGTAAAAATAGCCAATTATCCTTCCTGACTGAGGTCTTAAGCATATTCTGGGCTAAATAGCCTTATCCCGTACCTTTGCAAATATAGCCGAGTTGGCGTATTTCGAGGAGATAGCATACGACGTACTCCTATGGTTGAAAATAGCCTGATTGGCGTAAAATGCAAGGATGGTGATGTGAGCGTATTAGTCACAGTTTTAGCTTTTCCAGTCAATTATCCATCACGACTGAGGTCTTGAGCGTATTCTGGGCTAAATAGCCTTATCACGTACCTTTACAAATATAACAGAGTTGGCGTATTTCGAGGAGATAGCATACGGCGTACTCCTATAGTTGAAAATAGCCTAATTGGCATAAAATGCAAGGATGGTGATGTGAGCGTATTAGTCACAGTTTTTGCTTTCCCAGTCATTTATTCATCACGACTGAGGTCTTGAGCGTATTCTGGGCTAAATAGCCTTATCATGTACTTTTACAAATATAACAGAGTTGGCGTATTTCGAGGAGATAGCATACGGCGTACTCCTATAGTTGAAAATAGCCTGATTGGCGTAAAATGTAAGGATGGTGATGTGAGCGTATTAGTCACAGTTTTGGCTCTTCCAGTCATGACAAATCTAAAGAATAGAACCAAATCTCGTACATTAAATGCAGAGATATGCCTCCATCTCATGCATTAAATGCAGAGATATGCCTCGAGCTCTGTACGAGAAATAACTTTTGACGTGGCGTCTGATTTCGTCTTATCTTGAGCGTAAAAACTCAATTTTGCCCATGTAGAATAGACAGCGTATTCTTTGAATGCGTAAAAAATGACTTGTATCAAGAATATGTCACTAAATGACAACTTGGGTCTCTGTGCAAAATCATCATCACAACCGTCCTCTCGATCATCGTGCAGTACTTTTGTCAGGATTCAGGTTCACTGTTTTGTCTGACAAATTCATCCGAGGAATACGAAGAGTTCCTCGTACAACTTTACGCTGCATTAAAAATAAACGTATTTTAAACTTTACGCAGGGAGGTATAACAACCTTTTTACGCCAAAACAGCCTTGAAGCGCTACTTTACGCGGGCAGCTTTGAAGCTCTATTATACGCCAAATAACTCTGAATCCCTGTTTTGCGCGGGCAGCTCTGAAGCTCTTCTTTACGCCAAACATCTCTGAAGCCCTGTTTTACGCGTACAGCTCTGAAGCCATATTTTATGCCACACAGGCTTGAAGCTCTGTTTTACGTGTATAGCTCTGAAGTCATATTTTACGCCACACAGCCTTGAAGCTTTGTTTTACGTGGACTGCATGTATGATGGGGATTTTGACTGTATAATACGCGTACAATTCCCCAACGTATTTCATGCTTCTACAAGACCCCCTTCAAAATTTTCAAATTTCTCGTAATTTGAAATACTTTGAATGAAGCATGCAATGGTCAAATTTGGCTCATTCTCCGAGGCTAATTTTTTGGCGATATTTAAGGAGTTGTTAGGATTTTGTATGTTCTTTTCTGCCTATATAAGGGCAAGCAAGTGAATTTATTTTTCCATACTCCCTTCACCACAAAGATGGCTGCTGAGATTCATTGGGCTGAACTGAGAAAGAAGAAGATTATGCTCTTCCAGCATGTAAGGAGCCGTAAAAAGAGACGTCTTCGAGCAAATGTTCTCTGTAATGATGGACCATGGAAGGATATCATAGCTTTCTTTGCTCGAGATAATCAGCGATTTTATATGGCAATTCGTCAAAGAGAGAGGAAGGGTCTCATTAGACCACACAACTTGCTAGCTGTATTTTCCCCTGTTATGAAGCTGGACCCTGGTGGGCAGCTTGGCCTTGTCTTCCAGTATTGTGTTGGGTCTGAATCCCTAACACAAATCTGAGCATGGTCGCCGATGACGTATGGGGGGTGGGCTTGAATAAAACAGGCCCAGTTATGTATCCTCCCTCCATTGACCATTTTTTTGTCCTCCGGCGTATAGGAGCCGAAGAAGTGTTGTAGAAGAAGATATGAAGATCTCCATCAGACGAGAATCTCCATCAAACGAGAAAGAGAACCTAGCGTAGTAGATTCCCGTCATATGTAATCGTGATCTTGAATATTAATGAAAAATTCTTTGTAAAATGGATTTCCATCATATGTAATCATGATTAATAAATTTGTCTTCTTTTACGCACTATTGATTTGCCATTGTTGATGTGAGAAAGTCTGATAATACGCATCTTCAACACGCTTGCCGCCGAATAGGCCATCCCTGAATTAGATGTAAAAGAACCTGGCGAACTTCGAATGAACTACCAATGATCAAGGAAGAAAAGTCATATCCAATGAGAACTTCTTGGCCATTCGTCTGATGAAGTCCTCTCGACTGAAGAAGAAGAGAAAATACTGATACGCGTATTCTACTAACTGATCTATCCCGCATAATTTAAGATGCGCGTAAAAATCATAGATCTGTAGCATCTGAGCGTAAAATCGTAGATTTGTAGCTTCTGAGCGTAAAATCATAGATCTGTAGCTTCTGAGCATAAAATCATAGATCTGTAGCTTCTGAGCGTAAAATCGTAGATCTTGGCATCTGCGGGATCTTTTACACAACATGACTATTTGTCTTCCTGTTGACGTGGTCCCAAATCCTAACCGACTATGAAAAAATCAGATTTGGTTAAGGATTCGGAGAGTCATTTGAACTCTATAAATAGGCCTAGGTCAAGAGAGAGAAAAATCCTTGGTCTCTTTCTGAAAAGAAAAACAAACTCTTCATCTCTTTCTAAAAATCTTCGTCTCTTTCTGAAAAACCTCAGATTCTCCATGGCACCAAAACAGACCTCCGCCGCTAAGAAAAATAAAGTTGCTTCATCATCTCACTCCTCTGCTCAAGCACAAGCGACTCCTACTAGGCCAAGCGAGCCTCGTTCTGAACGAAGTGCACCACCGTCTATCTGTGCACCGGGCATCACAAGTGAAACTTCAAGAAAAAAAACCCTTCGCACACGTTGTACGTGTATGTGCCAGGTTATCTTTTGTTCTAAGAGTCTCTTCGAGGAAGATGATGCACATAGATGATTTATCAATACGCCCACATTTTTAATGTGTCAGCATAAAACTCCAGCTTTTACAATCTGGCGTAAAACTCAGACTGTCAAGTTTTGGCGTATACTACAAGAATGTAGCACTTTACGTTTTACGCGCTGAAAGTAAATTCCAGCGTAAAACTGACTTATTCTCTTACTTTTTGCAGTTGTAAACTCCCTCACCCAAAATAGGTATTTTGTGTGTATTTTATATTATTATATTTATTATAGATTATTTTAAATATTGAATTACTTTAGAGTATTCTCTTAGTTAATTAGAAAATAAAAATTTTAGTATATTTAATTATGTAAATATTTATGCAGAATCATTTTTAGGCTATTTTAGATTTTTGGAGATTTTTCTAGAATTTTTAGGTAATTAAAACATAGGGAACCTAAATTTCTAGAACTTTCATGATTTATTATGAGTCCATACTTGCATATTATTTCTAACAAATATTTATTTTAAGTTAAAATATTTAATTATATTTTTTTGTAATTTATTTAGAATTTTAAGAAATTTATTTAGATTTTTGAAATTATTTAGGATTTATTTGGATATATATAGTCTTAATATTAGATAGATGATAATTTAGTGTTAATAGATATTAATAAGATTATATATAAATTATTTGAATTATCTTAATTCTATTTAAGATTATAAATTATTGAGATAAATTCAAACTCAATTTTAAATTAATTCAAATCCTGAGCCTAGTAGGAAAGTAACTTCATGCATATCCTATCCTTATTTAAACTCATCCTAATCCTATCCAAATTAGCCAATCCTAGTCGTATTCAATTAAGTAGTGTACATCATTATAAATAACTCATCCTTCATATTTTTCTTCCCCAATTTCCCCTCATTTTCATCCAAAAATTGTCAAAATTCGTCATAAATTCAGTCTCATTTTCTAGTAGTTATGACGACTTAAATAGACGATATCTCCTAGCTCCGGACTCCAAACGCGCTCCAATTTTTTTTGTTAGAACCAAATCAAGGTTAGTTTTCTGAATATAAAAAATGTTTTAAAAATTTTAGAACCTATTTTTCCTGAATATTCTAAAAGTGCCAGCTGTCCAAAATCAGACGCCATTCCGTATTTTCAAGATTTTGGGAGATCCCGAATTCGAAATTATGAACTGTTTAAAGTTTTGGAAAGTTGACATGATGAAATTACATAAAATAATATTTTCTAAATTTAACATGTAATTTTAATTTACTTTAAAATTCGTGCAACGTAGACGTAATTAGAAAATCACCAAAAACTGTCAAATGTGCGCCCTTGTGGCCACAACTCTTTACCGACCTGAGATTTTATAAAACTGTCGATTCTAGCATTCATGTAGCATTAAAATCTATAGAATTTTATACACAAATCCAGGATTTGAGTTGGTTGACTTTTTGGTCAACAGATTGTCTCGATTTGCGTGCCACGGATCACAAATCCATAAAGTTGACTTTCTTTGGACCAAAATTAGGGTTTAACAATAAAATCAGATTATAATAAGATTAAATATTATTTTAGGTTATTTTATTCAGAATTAAAATAGATTAAAATGGAGGAACCTATTCACCCACTTTTGTAACCTAACTTGTTTAATTTATGTGACGGGTAGATCGAACGACACCTTGAGTTGGGACTTCATTCTTTTTCAGACCAGGCAAGATTCCTTGCCAAATTGTTTACAGAACTTTTGCATGCTATTTATATATTTGTATATTTATTGCATTTCCGTATATTTATTCCATGTGTACTTTATTTCAGTCATTACTATGTATTAGATATGTTGACACACACTTGACACCTAGTATCATGAGAGGACAATCATTAGGCGTATGGACTTTAACCACTCTAGTAAACCATAGTATCTAGCTCGCACAACGGGAGTGCGTCGTGCTGGTCGCTACCCACGAGGTATGTCGATTTCTGTAGAGTCACGCTGGTCGCTACCCCCGAGGTATGTCGATTTCTGATATTCTAGACTGGTGTGTGAGTTGTGAGGCTTAGATCGAGTAGCCTACCCCTGCTCATACGTCGAAAAGTTGTCCTCATTTGCATTCATATAGATTGTCTTGTACAGCATACTTATATATTTTCAAACATTATACATGTTTACTGTATTCAAATTGGTTTGCTTCTATGTATCTTATTATGTCCCTCTAAGGACCTGGTCCCTTTCCAGTGTAGATGTGCATGACTATTCGCAGGAGCACGGATTAGGACTTACTACTTATCTCTTCCGAGGAGGTCGTACCTTCGGAGCATCTTTGATTATCTCTAGCGATGGATCGCTTCGCTGATACCTTTATATCATCATCTTATTTATATTGGAGATTTACCCTTTTCCTTCATTTTAGTATTGATATAGTCATTGGTAGTGGATTTGTCTCCACCCGACTATTATATTGGATTATTCAGACTCATTATTCTAGTCTAGTTATTTCTTTTCTATGACTTGTTGTGTGGATGAGATTAGTATATCTGTGACTTGTGATACTATATATACCACATGTGAGTGTATATTCATATTACATCGTACGTGTGTATTACGGTATCCATATATTGGAGTTGTCATATACGGCTGGCATGCTTACGTATCCCTAGTCCTACGTATTTTGGGACTGGGGTGTGACATGTTTATGTGGTGGCCCATGCAGGTCAAGAGCATATTGTCTCAGTTATGTCACTGTACCGAGCAAGCCTGCACATAGGATTTGAATATAGGATCTCATTCACTTATTTATCACCTCCCTTGATTTTATTTCACATTCTCAATTGATTGTTTGCATTACATATTGCTTGATCCCTTCTCAATGTCAATCTTCTCTCGTGCTTGATAGGGGTTAGGAAGATGACATGTACTAGGTATATACACTCTAGTATTCAATAACCCTATTAGTTAAATTATTACAATTTGGATAGTATGCCTCATAACCCAGTAACACATAGTCCTGTTGACTCATTAATGAAGTATAATTGAATGCCACCAACTATAGACTTGCATAAGAAGATAGTGTTTATCTAGACTATAGAACTTTAGTATTTATCTAGACTGTAGAACTTAGAGGCCCATACACCCATTTGGTTGACTTTAGACTTAGACAAGAAATTAGTACAACAACTGTAGAGGTACAACACCGCTCTTTTTGGTGAACTTAAATTATTCTGTACCTGCCTCCATCATAATCAAGCGTACTCATATTTTTACTACCTCGACTTATGCCGCTATTATAGCCTAGTTTTGCAAGCTTATTCTTTTATTGAGCTTGTTCATGACACATGTATTATTGGGGGCCCACATTAATACATTGTCTAAATCAGAATTAGTACATTATGGTTTGATCAACCGTAGTGCGCTTGGTTCGATCTTTGTATCACTACTTTATGTGGATTGAGATATAGTAGACTCAACTTGTTAGACGAATATACTTGCCCTGTAGACTGGTCAGAGCATATCGTGTCAGGTACATAACTATTCTGATGTGAATATGCGAATAGGAATTTACCCAAAATAAGATTTCAATCCACAACTGCCTTGGCAACTCCCTTTCGAATTCTCTAATCCCTTTGAATTCCGTACTTGTATTCTATCATCTCCTTCTTAAAATTTTTTATTGTTGTTTTCCGTCTTCCCCTATTTCGAAAAGACGAACGTTCGTGCTTAGTATAAGTTTGATACACGAATAGTACTAGATATACCCCATAGACCAGGCACTCATAATGACAAATAAGGAGCGCAGGCACAGGAAGTCGTAGATACAGGTACGACCTTAGTTATATGTGTCATTTCATACTCATGATCCCCTTTATGACACGAGATCTTAGGTGCATAGTAGACGTAGAATTATATATAAGGTAGTTTAGCAGTTATGAGGATATGTTGATATCCTAACTAGATGGCATATCCACGAAGCTAATGGATGACACGCGTAGCAGTAGTAGTATTCTCTTTCTATCACCATCTCGCCCCCTTGGGTGGCTCATCTTCTCTTCTATATCTATTCCTTATCTCGTGCTTAACTCTTCCTATCATAGTCGTATCCTTTCGTGCCATTATGAATTGTTTGAATTACTTCAACCCCACCCTTATTTGGTTAGTTAAAACATAAATGGTTTAGTAAATGATTAATAACTAAAAGATGAGTACATAATGATAACCCTTATGTATATGTACTATAGCAATATCTATTTCCTTTTATTATTTTAAAAACCATGTGTAGCATCCCTTAGTCTAATAGGAATACGTTGGATTAGTTGAATTAGTACTTACTTCTAATAGTTTTATAAAGTTAGTCAAGACCATAACTGTTGCCCTACAAACCTAGACTAAGCTTAGGAAAGAGTTGAAGGAACTTGTTACGAACTGACAACTATGATAATTCGCTGGCGAAGTAGCGACAGCTGCAGCTAGACCGTTATAGTAGAGTAGTCGAAGTATTTGTAGACATACTGGTCAGGTGGCATAGCAGTATTAGACTACGATACTTGACGGTTACAAAGAAAAATCATGGTTGTGAGATTCCAGACAGGTATCCCAATATTCTCGACCCAATAAATAAATTCGTCTTACAACCTAGACAATAGCCACAAGAGACTTTGATTACTAGTGGAACTTTTGTAAGTTGGGTAGTATAGACGAGTTAGAGGGTGATAGAATAGTGTATGGACAATAAATTAGGAAGTGTTAGAACTGCAGACCATAACTTTTAGGAAGCACTGCTAGATAATAATGAAGTGTAATAGCTATAGTGATTTATAACGAATATTGGTTAGTGTTAATTTCGAGGATGAAATTCTTTTAAGTTGGGTAGATTGTAAACCCCCTCACCCAAAATAGGTATTTTGTGTGTATTTTATATTATTATATTTATTATAGATTATTTTAAATATTGAATTACTTAAGAGTATTCTCTTAGTTAATTAGAAAATAAATTTTTTAGTATATTTACTTATGTAAATATTTATTTATAATCATTTTTAGGCTATTTTAGATTTTTGGAGATTTTTCTAGAATTTTTAGGTAATTAAAACATAGGGAACCTATATTTCTAGGACTTTCATGATTTACTATGAGTCCATACTTGCATATTATTTCTACCAAATATTTATTTTAGGTTAAAATATTTAATTATATATTTCTGTAATTTATTTAGAATTTTAAGGAATTTATTTAGATTTTAGAAATTATATAGGATTTATTTGTATATATATAGTCTTAATATTAGATAGATGATAATTTAGTGTTAATAGATATTAATAAGATTATATATAAATTATTTGAATTATCTTTAATTCTATTTAAGATTATAAATTATTGAGATAAATTCAAACTCTATTTTAAATTAATTCAAATCCTGAGCCTAGTAGGAAAGTAACTTCATGCATATCCTATCCTTATTTAAACTCATCCTAATCATATCCAAATTAGCCAATCCTAGTCGTATTCAATTAAGTAGTGTACATCATTATAAATACCTCATCCTTAATATTTTTCTTCCCCAAATTCCCCTCATTTTCATCCAAAAATTGTCAAAATTTGTCATAAATTCAGCCTCATTTTCTAGTAGTTATGACGACTTAAATAGACGATATCTCCTAGCTCCAAACTCCAAACGTGCTCCAGTTTTTTTTGTTAGAACCATATCAAGGTTAGTTTTTTGAATATATAAATTATTTTAAAAATTTTAGAACCTATTTTTCCAGAATATTCTGAAAGTGCCAGTCGTCCGAAATCAGATGCCTTTCCGTATTTTCGAGATTTTAGGAGATCCCGAATTCAAAATTACGAACCGTTTGAAGTTTTGGAAAGTTGACATGATAAAATTACATAAAATAATATTTTCATAATTTAACATGTAATTTTAATTTACTTTAAAATTTGTGCAACGTAGACGTAAATAGAAAAATTACCAAAAACTGTCATATGTGCGCCCTTGTGGCCATAACTCTTTACCGACTTGAGATTTTATAAAACCGTCGATTCTGGCATTCATGTAGCGCTAAAATCTACAAAATTTTATACACAAATCCAGAATTTGAGTTGGTTGACTTTTTGGTCAACGGATTGCCTCGATTTGCGTGCCACGGATCACAAATCCGTAATGTTGACTTTCTTTGGACCAAAATTAGGGTTTAACAAAAAAAATTAGATTATAATAAGATTAAAATACTATTTTAGTTTATTTTATTCAGAATTAAAATAGATTAAAATGGAGGAACCTATTCACCCACTTTTGTAACCTAACTTGTTTAATTTATGTGACGGGTAGATTGGACGACACCTTGAGTTGGGACTTCATTCTTTTAATGACCATGCAAGATACCTTGCCAAATTGTTTACACTACTTTTGCATGCTATTTATATTTTTGTATATTTATTGCATTTCCGTATATTTATTGCATGTGTAGTTTATTTCAGTCATTACTATATATTAGATATGTTGACACACACTTGACACCTAGTATCATGAGAGGACAATCATTAGGCGTATGGGCTTTAACCACTCTGGTAAACCGTAGTATCTAGCTCGCACTACAGGAGTGTGTCGCGCTGGTCGCTACCCCCGAGGTATATCGATTTCTGTAGAGTCGCGCTGGTCGCTACCCCCGAGGTATGTCAATTTCTGATATTCTAGACGGGTGTGTGAGTTATGAGGCTTAGATCGAGTCGCCTACCCCTGCCCATACGTCGAAAAGTTGTCCTTATTTGCATTCATATAGATTGTCTTGTACAGCGTACTTATATATTTTCAAACATTATGCATGTTTACTGTATTCAAATTGTCTTGCTTCTGTGTATCTTGTTACGTCCCTCTGAGAACCTGGTCCCTTTCCAGGTATAGATGTTCATGAATATTCGCAGGAGCACGGATTAGGACTTACTACTTATCTCTTCCGAGGAGGTCTTACCTTCGGAGCATCTTTGATTATCTCTAGCGATGGATCGCTTCGCTGATACCTTTATATCATCATCTTATTTATATTGGAGATTTACCCTTCTCCCTTATTTTAGTATTGATATAGTCATTGGTAGTGGATTTGTCTCCACCCGACTATTATTTTGGATTATTCAGATTCATTATTCTAGTCTAGTTATTTCTTTTCTATGACTTGTTGTATGGATGAGATTAGTATATCTGTGACTTGTGATACTATATATACTATATGTGAGTTTATATTCATATTACATCGTACGTGTGTATTACGGTATCCATATATTGGAGTTGTCATATACAAACGGCTGGCATGCTTACGTGTTCCTATTCCTACGTATTTTTGGAATGGGGCGTGACAATAGTGGACCTACAAATCCCCCCTCTGGCTGAAGTAATGGGCTCTGCTGCTGGAATGTTGAATTCCAACTACTTGGAGGACTTGTCCCATGTGACTTTCTCCATCTCTGGAAACGAGTATCCTCAAGAAAGGGGAGCTCTGATCTCGGCCCAAGGAGAAAGAATGTTGCTGAGTATGATCAGTGGGGAACCCTTAACGTACATATACGGAACTGAGTATAATAAACCAGCTTTCTTATTTGGGGATGTTATTGATAAGCAATCCCAGACAAAGCCCAAGAAGGAAGGCTGGATATTTTCTATTGAGGGCACTATCATGTATCTGCCCAAGATGTCCAGAGATTATCCTATTTCTACATTCTTTCATGCCACACATCCCAGAAGGATGGCATGGACTCTGACTCCTGATCTTCATGGCCAGCCAGGGAAGATCTTTTATAAGAAAGGATTAGACCGAGGATCCTTTGTAAGCAGTCCCTCAGGTCATATTATGCCCTTCAGAGGCATACTACCAGGCAGCGTCCCTAGTGAAGACTCTTCATTGATCCAGCCATTTCAAATGGCAACTTTCTGCAATGAATTCATGAATCAGGGAGGAGTATATCCCAGGTTTAACCCTCGCACCAGTGGATGTCTTAACCCCCAGAATCTTCGATGGGCCAGTTTAACTGCATGGGCCCTAAAGCACTTTCAGATGGAGCTGGAAAGTATTAACTTATTTGAGGTTGTGAGTGCCACTAGTGTTGGGCTGCCTATCAACCCCAATTTATTCTTGGCTTTGATGGAGCGATATAACTCGCTAACTGGGACTTTTGCCACTCCAATAGGTGAGTTGGGCCTAGCCCTTCATGATATGGTAGATATCTCAAAGCTGCCAATGGAAGACATTCCTTATGAAGAATATGTCCCCATCAACAGAGAGTTGAAGTATACCAACCCTCGGGTAGTGGCAGTGTACCAAGAGCTGATGAGCCACTATCTTGCATGCACCACCTTCTATAGAGAGCCCTCTGATTTAGCCCATGTTAATAAATGGGTATCCTACCTCTTCTTCCATCAGGCTAGAAATGCCAAGCAGGACAAGGTTGTAGATAGCAAAGATAAACCATTGAATCCTCTGAGCATTCTCAATTCCAACACAATCGATGATCTTATTGAAGATGCAGGGGCTCCAGATTGTGTTCTCAATGAAGAGATAGGGGGTTATCCTGCAAGAACCAAAGCCTACAGTTATATGAGGCATTGCCGAAAGCCTCTTAAGGGAAGCTCAATTGGCTTGTTTTCTTTCTATTTGGCTACGCCGATGGGTGGTGCCTGGCATCGCGTCTGCGGATCGCATTCATCGCAACACCTTATGGCCCGCACTGCATTTGGTATTTGGAGCAAGATTGGACCTGCTCCCTGCCATGGTATGCAGGATACAAGCTGGCCTAAGGGCTATTGCTGATGGGCTGCTGGCCGATACTACAAAGCGTGAAGGATATCCTAGAGTGGAATTGCCTCTCTTATATCTGATGGGATGGTTAACCCTTCACAACACCAGAGTGATGTCTCCTGGATCTGCCAGTGTTTTGGGCAATAACTTCTTGTTGAATTACAAGAATTCTTTTTGGAATGTGACTAGCGTCATAGATTGTCGACTAGCACTAAATTTTGCCCATAGTTGGAAATTCTTCTGCACCGTCCCCCCGTACATATTAATCAACAGGGGACTAAGCTTCAGGATATGGGTCAGGGGAAGTCTATTCTTTCTCCGGAAGCCTTTTACTGGTTGGTCTGCATTAGACCTGCCTACCTGCTGTACAGAAGTGAGCACCATTGCTACTTGGAGCCTTATCTACCTAGTCGTTTTGCTAGGCAATTTGGATACAATCAGTTGCACGTGGGAAATCCCATCACCAGCTTCAAATTCAAAGGTGGGCTTATTGATGGAGCTAGAGGATAGTGGTATTTTATCATGGGTTGTACTGGAGCAACCTTTGTTGTTCCCGTGACCTCCCTCTCCATGGAGTTGCGCATTCTTCATTCGTACACACAGTTTTATGCGTCCATCAATACCTTCTTTCGTGATTTTGATGTTCATGGAAGTTTCAGAATGCCCTCTCATAAGCCCACTGGAAGAGAGGAGATACCATCTGTTTCCGCTGATAAAGGTGATAAAACTACTGGTGCAGATGATTATTTATTGATATTACCGAGAGGCGTAATAGCTCCCCCAGCAGAGCCTCTCATAATTTACAATAAACGAAAGGCTTCTCCTCTGAAAGAGCCTCCCCCACAAGAAGAACCAGACTAACAGAGGTCCTAAAAAGGCTTCCACTAAGGGGGCCTCTTCCAGGAGTGAGCCTAATGTTTCCCCTGTTGGGGATGATTCTTTGATTAGGGGTCCTTCGCCTTTTAAAGAAGGAGCCTCCACAGTCCCAGCTGAAAGTGCTGGAGATTCTTTGCCCTCGACTGCTGCCGCTACCACCGTTACTGGTGATGCTTCCTTATCGCCTTCGAGGCCGAGCTCGCCAATAATCCATATACCTTTTACAAGACAAATAATGGGACTAGCCCCTCCTTCGTCTGAAAGTATTTCAAAAGAGATTTCACCCGATGAATCTCGAGTAGTTCTGGGTGATGACTGGGATGACGAACCTCAAGCGTCAGTTGGTGTACCCTCATCTCCAGGTATGACAGCTTATTTAGCATCATTAAAAATGATTTATCTATACAGGCTTCAGACGCAATATACATACCATCAGCCATGGATAAATGTTGTCTTCACGCTTTTTTTTAGAAAAATTTAACATCAAATTGATATTAACTTTCTCTTATCTTAGTTTCAGGCAAAGACATTTCTGGAGAGGGCGGAGCTGAAACAACCTCTGATTTTGTTGCGGATCCAGCTAATGAAACGGCGACGGCCATCGTCGAGGAAGCATACCTTGAAACTATTGATCTTTCATCCACAATATTCTCGGATGTAATCCCGCCAGCAGCAGTTCAAATAATATCAGAGGTGGATGAACCCACCATCTCGACCGTGCCTCCTTCGTCGAGCATGCCAGCAACTTCAACCATTGTTGGTGTCTCTTCTTTTGTCGCGCCATCTGTTGAAGCAACGACTGTGGCAATATCCTCCGCAGTCATTCCAGAAAGGAGACTTACCGATATTGCGGCCACTCCCAGCGTCCATTCGAGCTTTGCTATGCTAGTTGAACAATATACTAGCATATTCTACCTTACTTTGAAAGAATTGATATCCATGGTATTGGAGAAGAATCTAGGCTTTGATGCTCTGAAGATGTCCTCCAAGCTCACCATAGCGCAGATTAGAAATTTCAATGACGCTGAAAGAGCTAATGCGCTAGAGCAAATAGTTAATGGTTTAGAACAACCCATTAATGAATATTTACAACTATCCCAAGGCAGCATCAATGACTTGGTTCAGGCTGAGTACGACTCACTAACTGCCGAACTTGCTCAGAAGACAAAATCTTTAAACAAATCCATCCAGGAACATCAACAAGAGATGGAGAAAGAGCAAGCAGTATTGGTGGAGAGTATTCGTCAGCTGGCTTAGTGCCGTGCCGAATGTAAAGGATATGAAGTGAGGGTTCGAGATTTGGAGGCTGAACTTGCTCAAACAAGGGAGAGGCTTCTCAGAGCATCGTTAGTTCGCGATGTATTGGAGGGCCAAGTAAATATAGCTCAACAGAACTTGACAAATGTGGGTGTCATCCACGCAAGTTTTGTTGATTCTCTATCCGAACTATCTCTCTTAAGCAATGACGAGGTAAGGCTGGAACTGGCTCGCACAAACATTTTAAACTCCAGGAATTAGAGGATGGCTGCTTTGGCACAACAGATCTGCGATCTAACTGCTCCTCCCCAATGTACTTTTTTACTTTTTTGCTCCTTATTTTCTCAGAAATAATAAAAATACATTTTCTAACTTTGTGGACCCATCACTTTAAAATATAAATGATAGGCTAAGATGAAAGTGATATCAGAGGTAATATGAATATGATAAACTTTCGGTAAGGTTTTGCTGAATGTTAATCTATTCAGATATAATATGAACCTGATAGAATATAATCCAACTAAATTTGTATTAACATGGGGCACGCAAGATAGTGGCTCATCAACCCTTGGTACACTGCCACTGCCCGAGGGTTGGTATCCTTCAGCTCCCTGTTTGTAGGAATGTACTCTTCATAAGGAGTGTCTTCCATTGGCAGCTTTGAGATGTCTGCCATCTCGTGAAGTGCCAGGCCCAACTCACCTATCAGAGTTTAGAGTTATATTGCTCCATCAAAGCCAAGAACAAATGGGTATCCTACATCTTCTTCCATCAACCTAGAAATGCCAAGCATGACAAGGTTGTAGATAGCAAAGATAAACCTTTGAATCCTCTGAGCATTCTCAATGCCAACTCAATCGATGATCTTATTGAAGACGCAGGGGCTCCAGATCGTGTTCTCAATGAAGAGAGAGGGGGTTATCCTGCAGGAACCAAAGCCTATAGTTATATGAGGTATTGCCGAAAGCCTCTGTCAAGGGAAGCTCAACTGGCTGGCTTCCTTTCTATTTGGCTACGCCAATAGGTGGTGCCTGGCATCGCGTCTGCGGATCCCATTCATCGCAACCCCTTATGGCCCGCAGTGCGTTTGGTGTTTGGAGCAAGATTGGGCCTGCTCCCTGCCATGGTATGCAGGATACAAGCTGGCTTGAGGGCTATTACTGATGGGCTGCTGGCCGATACTACACAGCGTGAAGGATATCCCAGAGTGGAATTGCCATTCTTATATCTGATGTGATGGCTAATCCTTCACAACACCAGAGTGATGTCTCTCGGATATGCCAGTGGTTCGGGCAATAACTTCTTGCTGAATTACAAGAATTCTCTTTGGAATGTGGCTAGCGTCATAGATTGTCGACTAGCACTCAATTTTGCCCATAGTTGGAAATTCTTCTGCACCGTCCCCCCTCCCCCCCGTACATATCAACCAACAGGGGACTAAACTTTGGGATGTAGGTCAGGAGAAGACTATTCTTTCTCCTGAAGCCTTTTTACTGGTTGGTCTGCATTAGACCTTCCCACCTATTGTACAGAAGTGAGGACCACTGCTACTTGGAGCCTTATCTGCCTAGCCGTTTTGCCAGGCAATTTGGATATGATCAGTTGCACGTGGGGAATCCCATCACCAGCTTCAAATTCAAAGGTGGGCTTATTGATGGAGCTAGAGGATGGCGGTATTTCATTATGGGTTTTACTGGAGCAACCTTTGCTGTGCCCGCGACTTCTCTCTCCATGGAGTTACGCATTCTTTATTCGTACGCACAGTTTTATGCGTCCATCAATACCTTCCATCATGATTTTGATGTACATGGATATTTTAGAATGCCCTCCTATAAGTCCACTGGAAGAGAGGAGATACCATATGTTTCCTCTTATGAAGGTGATGAAACCACCGTTGTTGATGATTATTTATTGATTCGACTGAGAGGCGTAATAGCTCCGCCAGCAGAGCCTCTCATAATCTCCAATAAACGAAAGGTTTCCACTCTGAAAGAGCCTTCTCCCCGCAAGAAGAAGCAGATAACCAGAGGTCCTAAAATGACTTCCACCAAGGGGGCCTCTTCCAGGAGTGAGCCTATTGTTTCCCCTGTTGGGGATGATTCTTTGATTAGGGGTCATTCTTCTTTTAAAGAAGGAACCTCCACAGTCCCAGCTGACAGTGCTGGAGATTCTTTGCCCGCGACTGCTGCCGCTGCCACCGTTACTGGTAGTTCTTCTAGATCGTCTTCGAGGCCGAGCTTAATAAGAATCAGTATACCTTTACCAAGACAAATAATGGGACTAGCTCCTCCTTCGTCTGTAAGTATTTCAAGCGAGATTCCACCCGATGTACCTCGAGTTGATCTGGGTGATGACTGGGATGACTACCCTCAAGCGTCAGTTGGCGTACCCTCTTCTCCAGGTATGAAACCTTGTTTAGCATCAATAAGAAATAATTTGTCTTCACGCTTTTTTCAGGAAAATTTAACATCAAATTGATATTAACTTTCTCTTATCTTATTTTCAAGCGAAGACATATCGGGGGAGGGCGGAGCTGACACAACTTCTGATTTTGTTGCGGATCCAGCTAATGAAATGGCGATGGCCACCATCGAAGAAGCATACCTTGAAACTGCTGATCTTTCATTTGCAACATTCTCGGATGTCATCCCACCAGTAGCAGTTCAAATAATATCAGAGATGGATGAACCCACCATCTCGACTGTGCCTCTTTCGTCGAGCATGCCAGCAACTTCAACCTTTGTTGGTGTCGCTTCTTTTGTCCCGCCCTCTGTTGAAGCAACGACTGTGGCAACATCCTCCGCAGTTATTCCATAAAGGAGACTTACCGATATTGCGGCCACTCCCAGCGTCCATTCGAGCTTTGCTAGGCTAGTTGAACAATACACTAGCATATTCTACCTCACTTTGAAAGAATTGATATCCATGGTGCTTGAGAAGAATCTAGGCTTTAATGTTCTGAAGATGTCCTCCAATCTCACCATAGTGCAGATTAGAAATTTTAATGACGCTGAAAGAGTTAATGCGCTAGAGCAAATTGTTAATGGTTTAGAATAACCCATTAACGAATATTTGCAACTATCCTGAGGCAGCATCGATGACTTGGTTCAGGCTGAGTACGACTCACTAACTGTTGAACTTGCTCAGAAGACAGAATCTTTAAACAAATCCATCCAGGAACATCAACAAGAGATGGAGAAAGAGCAAGCAGTATTGGTGGAGAGTATTCCTCAGCTGGCTCAGTGCCGTGCAGAATGTGAAGGATACAAAGTGAGGGTTCAAGAATTGGAGGCTGAACTTGCTCAGTCAAAGGAGAGGCTTCTCAAAGCATCGCTAGTTCGCAATGTATTAGAGGGCCAAGTGAGTACATCTCAGCAGAACTTGACACAGGTGGGTGTCATCCACGCAAGTTTTGTTGATTCTCTGTCCGAACTATCTCTCTTGAGCAATGACGAGGCAAGGCTGGAACTGGCTCGTACCCATATTTTAAACTCCAGAAATGAGAGGATGGCTGCTTTGGCGCAACAGATCAGGGATTTAACTGCTCCTCCCCAATGATGTACTTTTTACTTTTTTGCTTCTTATTTTCTCAGAGATAATAAATATACAATTTCTGATTTTGTGGACCCATCACTTTAAAATATAAAAGATAGGCTAAGATGAAATTGATATCAGAGGTAATATGAACATGATATACTTTCGATAAGGCTTGGCTGAATGTAAATATATTCAGAGGTAATATGAACCTGATAGAATATAATCCAACTAAATTTGTATACAAAACACTATCAGAGGTAATATGAACATGATAGGTTTACAAATTAGTTAAGTATATCTATTCAGAGATCATATGAACCTGATAGAATATGATTCAGCTAACCTTTGTACGTAGTATCATCATAATGAGATCTTCATCATACTCCATTAAGCAAAGGAGATCATGTATAGTACTTCTTCAGGAATTTGCCGTTGATAGAAGCCATTATCAAATCTTCAATAGGTTTGACAAATCTGTAAGCGCCATTTTGAGAATGTTGTTTCAATCACATAAGGGCCCTCAATTTCTTTACGATTGTTTGTATGAACTACGGATATTGTACCAGAGGTAATATAGAAGTAGTACAATACCGTGTTTGTTAAGGACATCCCACTGGGGGATCTTTGGTGGACCTATTATTTGTTGCACATGTTGAGTGTAAATAATAAGTTCGAAACAAGCCCTTTCAGAGGTAATCTAGATGTGATAGGTTTTGTGGCTAGTAAAGACATTCCGCTAGGGTTTTTTTTATGGAACCATTACTTTTTTGCGCATGTTAGTACAAGTAATAAGTTTGAGACAAGTCCTGACAGAGGTAATATAGATGCTTGTAAAGTACGACTCTGTAGAGATGGCGGAGAGACATATTCCAGAGGTAATATGATCATGAACTAATTTTTTTCTCTGTTGAGAGGAAATATGGACTTGAATTATTCGTTTCCATTGTGGGCATCCTACCGAGGGATTTTTGGTGGACCTATTACTTCTTGTGCACGAGAGTGCAAGTAATAAGTCTAAGACAATCCCTGCCAGAGGTAATATGGACCTGACAGTTTTTGTGGACCTAACACCACTAGCGTACTAGAGTTAAATACGGGTGCTAAGTTGAGATGACAACCGATATCAGAGGTAATATGAACATGATAATCGATAGCCAAAACTCGGAAGGTTTGCTCAGAGGTAATATAGACATGACAAACTCACCCTGAGAGAAATATTATGACAGCAGTTCAGAGGTAAAATGGACGTAAACTAATGTCTGAAAAATTTATTGAGGAGTGATTCGTTGAGTGTGGTCTATCCGAACATGAAGATAGACCAAAGGATCGCTCCGCTGGGGAGATTGATGGGACGATAGCTCGGAGGCAATATGAGCATGGCTAACGTCTAACGAGATTGGTTTTAATAGTCACTACGGGAGTGTTCAAGTAGACCTAAGGATTGCTTCGCTGGGGAGATTTTGAGGTTCCATCGTCCATTGCGTATCCGGGACTCTTGGATACGGATAATGGCCTTTTATAAGAATTTGTAACGAAGGAGAAAATGTTGCACATATGCACTTGCTGGGGATGAAGATCCAAGAGTTTATTTGTACCTCTGGGTTATGGACTTATTACCCATGGCGTACCTTAAGTACAGATAATAAGCTGAAATGACTAGCACTACCAGGGGTTATGCGAACGTGATAGTAGGAAGTCGAAGAGCAGAACTTTACTCATAGGTGATATGGATATGAGAAAGTTCTGAAAATATCTTACTCAGAAGCAATGTAGACGTGGTAAGATATGACTCTGTGGAGATAAAGAAAAACAAGACAGAGGTAATATGGGAGTGAGCATTCTTTGTGGTGGTAGATTTACTCGGCTAGAGAAAGTGGAGAGAAGTAGTTCAGAGGTAATACAGACATGAACTGATCGATAGCAACAACCTAGGAGGTTTTGCTCAGAGGTCACTTGGACATGGCAAACTCAGCTGGGGAAAGAAAAAAATGTTTGGACAACAGTTCAGAGGTAATATGGACGTGAACCCATGTCCAAAAAATTTACTGGGGAGTGATTTGCTGGTAAGTGAGGATAGACCTGAAGGTTGCTCCGCTGAAGAGATTTTAGAGACTTATCATCTGGTACTTCTTGAGGGAGCAAATTACCACATTAGAGTGAGATCAATTTGCAGTGACCGTCTTCTGGTTTATAGATGCAAAGTGATGACTTTGGCGTCAATCAACTCCTGGATTCTCTTTTTCAGTACATAGCATGCCTTTGTGGGGTGATGAATGTACCGATAAAAGAGACAATATTTTGGGTCATAAACCTTGCCAGCCCTTTCAGGGTATCTGATGTTGGGTAGCCGAAGTTTATTTTTCTCCATCAATATATTGAAGATTTCAATGATGTCATCCTCATTGAAGGAGAAAGTCCCCTTTGGCTTTCGGACTTTCGATACCTGAGTCGTACGGTCCTCAAGGAAGATGGTCATAGTTGCATCATCTTCGGACTCAGAGGGAATTCTACCCCCAGCTTTGGATGCTGCTCTATTTTGTCGAGGGAGACTACCCTCAGACATGTTGTTGTCTGATTCTTCTTCTTCTTTTTGTTTGCCTTTGTCCACAAAAGTTGATTTAGAAGGACCTGCCTCTGGTATTACAGGATCAGACTCTGGAGGTTTGGAGTTAGTGAGAGATGCGGTATACCCTAACCCAAAACGAGTTCGTTGACAGTAAGGATCACCATGCAACGGTATTCATCTGCCTTTTCCATAATTGAGGCCTTGCTTCAACTTCAAATCATAACCCATGTTTTGCATAATCTTTAAAGCCTGTGGGCTATATCTGTGGATTTATATTTTTCCAACATCAGACTTGTGAGATTCTTGTTGTACAATAGGTCTATTCCGCATTCGACCGAAGATTATTTGATGCTGATCATTGCGAGTAGGTGGAACAATAAAGACAGATTCTTCATATGGCCCATATGTCATGACGATGTTAGATGTTGACACTACTTCCTACATGATCTCCCCACGCTTGGTAGTAAGGGGCACTAAATTTTGATTTTGACCCCTGTCTTTGCGTTTCTGGATCAAGAAATCACGCAAATCAGGGGGATTAACAAAAGAAGAAGAAGAAGAAGAATAAGGCTTATTCTGCCTTTTTACATTAGTAGGAATATGTAGATTAGGAATCATAACCCTTTCTCTGCCATAGGAATACAGTAGTTCACCCATATGAGTGGCATATGACCCATCATCTGTCTGAGGAGCGTATCTTCCCATGAAACGAGTCTTCTTTACGCAGACAGACCTATCCTAGCATAATTTGGATTTTAGCACAGGTTCACGTAAAATAGGGAAAGTCCGCGTAATCTGTAAAGTGGGAAATTTTTTCCCCTGTGGGCGTAAAAGCCTAGAGGTTGGAAGATTCGCCACTTGTTTTCCATCGATGTGATCAAAGGGTACATCTGCCTCATCATAGACGGGAGATATAATTTTACGCACAGAGCGTGTTTGAAACTTCTGGATTGGCACTGAGGCTTTACCAGAAGTGTTGTCTACCACGTCACAGACGGAAGATAAAGTTTTACGCACAGGGCGTATTTGAAACTTCTAGATTGGCACTGAGGCATTGCCAGAAGTGTGGTCTACTACGTCACAGACGGGAGATAAAATTTTACGCACAGGGCGTGTTTGAAACTTCTGGATTGGCACTGTGGCATTGCCAGAAGTGTTGTCTACCACGTCACAGACGGGAGACAAACCTTTACGCACAGGGCGTGTTGGAAACTTCTAGATTGACACTAAGGCATTGCCAGAAGTGTTGTCTACCACGTCACAGATGGGAGACAAAGTTTTATGCACAGGGCGTATTTGAAACTTCTGGATTGGCACTGAGACATTTCCAGAAGTGTTGTCTACCACGTCACAAACGGAAGACAACCCTTTACGCACATGGCGTGGTGGTTGTATTGTCACAGCTTTGTTGATCAGAGAGAGAGAGCTTGCAAGAAGGGTAGAGGATGTATTAGGCATCCACACTTTATGCAACTTCCTGTTGTTATGGACAGAGGAGGAATGAGAGCTACCCCCGACGTGAATCATGTCTTCATAGGCAGATTGGTCGAACTGGACGACCAAAGTCTTCTTTGTCGATCCGACGGATACAACATCGTGTTGAGAAATTGCTTTCTCGTCAGATGAGAAAGTCTTCCCCAGCAGAGTCGCCATCTTGTGTTTGAATAAACAAAAATGTGAGAGAAGAAGCGGGTTTATACGAAACCTTTCTTTTTTTTTTGCTTACAAACAATAAAAAGAGTATAATTAATCCTATACGAGGATGTTAAGTACAATTAAAATAATTATGGGGAAAAATTGCTATAAGAGTCTGATCTGCGGTAGATCACTTTGTCCCTTGGACCACACGATGATGAAAAAGTGTTGTAGAAGAAGAAGCTTCAAAGTTTGCAAGTGGGATTGAATTTTCGTTGCCAAAGTTGTCAATCAACACTCTCTGTCTGTGCTCTCTCTCTCTCTGATCTCTTGATCTCTGATCCTGATCTTTTTTTGACCTCCCTACCCTGTGACCAGGGGTCTCTATTTATAGAGATCAGTCATAGTAACTGTCCAGTTGGCGTAGAAACCAAACTGTGAAGAAATTTGCATCTTTTATGCGGCGGTTAAAATACCTGCTACCCACGTTTGAATGACCTTCTAAATATGCTTATGACATGTATCCCATTACAAGGTAATGCGTATAACTGCTTCTCGAAGATCACGACATGCAAGCCACGTAGGTAACTGCACCTTGCGCAGAGATGGTTGGCGTAAAAGCCAAATAACTGTCTTATTGGCGTAAAAGACCAAACTGTGAAGAAGAAGACTTCTTTTACGCTGCGGTTATGATAACTGCTACCCACATTCCCATTGTCTTCTGAATATGCATATGACACATGTCCCTTTATGAGGTAACACATATAACTGCTTCTCGAAGATCACGGCATGCAAGCCACGTAGGTAGCTGCACCTTGCGTAGAGATGGTTAGCGTAAAAGCCAAATTGTCTTGTTGGCGTAAAAGCCAAGCTCTGCGTAAAACTTGAGGATTCATGAATAACAGACAACTAGCATAAAATAGCCGATTAATTGTCATGACTGAGGTATTGAGCTTATTCTGGGCTAAATAGCCTTATCACGTACCTTTGCAAATATAGCCGAGTAGGTGTATTTCGAGGAGATAGCATACGGCATACTCCTATAGTTGAAAATACCCTGGTTGGCGTAAAATGCAAGGATGATGATGTGAGCATATTAGTCACAGTTTTAGCTTTCCCAATCATTTAAAAATAGAACAAAATCTCGTGCATTAAATGCAGAGATCTGCCCCCATCTTGTGCATTAAATGCAGAGATATGCCTCGAGCTCTGTACGAGAAACAGCTTTTGACGTGGCGTCTGATTTCGTCTCGTCTTGAGCGTAAAGACTCATTTCTGCCCATGTAGAATAGAGAACGTATTCTGTGAATGCGTAAAAATGACTTGTATCAAGAATATGTCACTAAACGACACGTGGGTCTCTGTGCAAAATCAGCATCACAGCCGTCCTCTCGATCATCGTGTAGTACTTTTTGTCAGGAGTCAGGTTCACTGTTTTGACTGACAGATTCATCCAAGAAATACGAAGAGTTCCTCGTACAACTTTATATTGCATTAAAAACAAACGTATTTTACGCCGGAGGGTATAGTAAACTTTAAAGCCAAAACAGCCTTGAAGCGCTTCTTTACGCGGGCATCTCTGAAGCTCTTTTTTACGCCAAATAGCTATGAAGCTCTATTTTACGCCAATAGCTCTGAAGTCATATTTTATGCCACACAGCGCTGAAGCTTTGTTTTACGCGTATAGATCTGAAGTCATATTTTATGCCACACAGCCTTGAAGCTTTGTTTTACGCAAACTTCATATATGTTGGGGGTTTTGACTGTATAATAAGTGTACAATTCCCCAACGTATTTCATGCTTTTACAGCCACACAACCTTGAAGCTCTGTTTTACGCGTATAGCTCTGAAGTCATATTTTATGCCACACAGCCTTGAAGCTTTGTTTTATGTGGACTGCATGTATGATGGGGGTTTTGACTGTATAATACGCGTACAATTCCCCAGCGTATTTCATGCTTCTACATCCTACGGTCCAGGTTGGTTGCGGAATTGGTGAGCATAAGTTAGGTTTTTTCTAACCCTAAAAGGCGTGCAATAAGAATAGAAAAAGGAGGCAAGAGTGCCATTGCAACTTTGAGAAGGACAAAGAAGAATTGGAGGCCATTTCGGAGGAGGAGATCAATTTTGGGTAATTTTTCATTGTCTTCTATCTTCGTGGTGTAATCTATTTTCTATTCCTAAGTGTTGTGGAGATCCGTGTTGGATCGGGAGAAGCTTATGTAGGATGTATTTTCTTTATTCCATTAGTGGAGGTTCTTCAGGGTTGGATTCCGATCCTCTCATGGTTTTTTTTATCGTCTCGTGGTTTTTTTCATCTGAATTTTTCACGTAAATATCTCTGTATCTGCGATTTGTGTTTGACGTTTTAAATTTGTTCATTTTTGTTCAGTTCTCTCGCAGATAATTTCTGATTTGGGAAACAATTTTCGCGTTTCGTTTCCAACACGTGCTGCTTCTATTCATATTCTTGAGAAACTTGAATTCTCGTTCTATTCTAAACCTCTTTTTTCTTTGCAAATATAAACTAAATCTTAATGTAACAATAGATTGGCAGAAAGTGATATGCGGTTTGTCATTTAGTAATGTCTTTTTTGTGGTATATCTTACCTCTTCTTACAAGTTCACTTGTTGTAGTTACTTTGGCGACGATTATATTCTTCAGTGATATTTATTTGTGTACTTACTGTTTCTGTTGAATCAATTGTTTTTCACTATTTTGGCTGTGAGAATAAGAACGGGAATGACATTGCATGAGAATGAGGTGCTCTACCGCATAAGAATCCCCTTCCCCCGAGCAACTGTTGAAAACATTGTTCTCTTTAGTCCCATGTTGGATGGACGCAGAGCATGAGCGAAGAATCTGGATATAAGTATAGGACATTGTCCTTCTTTGAAACATACTTACCTGGACGGGGTCATTGGATGAACATGAAGGCCCAGGCCTAGGATAGTAGCCTCCACTGCACTTTGGAGGGGTGTTGGCCTAGAAAAGTAGCCGCTATTGCACTTTGAAGGGGTGTTGGCCTATCATTTTCTCCAAGTGGAAGAGCATTTTCTTCAAGTGGAAGAGTCAACAACCGGAGGGCCTGCGTTCGTGCGGCCCCTGCCAAACTCTTACTAATAAAAATTCTTAGCTCAGCTCATTACTTAGAACATAATATCGCCAGCAAGAAATCAGCTGAAGGTTAAGGTAGCAGCATACACTGTCGATTTCTCCAACTCATTAATCAAATTTTAATTTGAGTGTTTGATCATTAGAAGATTATGATAGGTTTGTAGTTAGTATCTAGTAGTATTAGGGTCCAGTCTAGATTTAAGGAATTTTGGAGTCCAAATATGGTCAAAGATTTGATTTGATATAATTTAAAAATCTACATTAAATGTAAGATTTGATTAGATTTCAAATTTGTACCAAATATTTAATTTGACCATATTTAGACATCCATAATTGGTGTTGGATTATTTTAGGTAGAATATAATTCTTATTTTAAGGTTTTCTATTTAGGAAATCCTATTACGGCCTAAAATATAATTTCTCATTCTATATATATAGGAGGAGGATGGAGGCACAAAGATATAGAAAAAATTGGTGATTCTGATGATCGTCCACAAAAAATCTAAGAGAAAGTCCATGTTTTGCTCTTAGGACTTCGTCATCCATGAAAGATGGAAGAAAGAGATCTGATCGAGGAGTCGTCGCCTTCGCCCAGGGAGTTTGCTACGAGTTGGTGAGTAATTTCAATTATAATATTTTTCTTTTCTTCTTGAGTATGGTGACGGGGTTGAATCTATTAGGAAAAAGGGTTCAACATTGATTCTGTCAATCTTGTAATTTTACCTGAGTTATAAAGGTTAGAATTTGTCCAGGTGACGTAGTCACCACCATATATAGTTGTCTTTATCTATGCTCGGTGTTCGTTAGACAGGGGTTGGTTATCTCAGGTAGGTTAGCCTAAATTTTTTGCTACGGGTACTCTCAGACACACTGTCGGAATGCTTGCAGGGTGTGTCCGATTTCCAACATCTGATATCAGAGCTACTGGTTTTGGTTCTGGCAACTATGTCTACGGAGCAGATAAACACTCATATGATCACCCTCACACGTGAGAATTAGGCGATATGGAGGCTAAGAATAAAGGATCTACTATGGTACAAGGACTTGTATGGTCCGTTGGAGGGCGACAACGCTAAGCCATCGGACAAAGTTGCTGAAGACTGGAAATGACTGGATCAGAAGGCCATTGAATTCATCCGTCAATGGCTGGACTACTCAGTATTTTACCACATTTTAATGGAGAGTTCGGCAAAAGCATTGTAGGATAAGCTACATTCGCTGTACGAAAGGAAGACGACTGATAACAAGGCATTTTTGATTTGCCAACTCGTCAACTTGCAGTACACGGAGGGTGCCCCAGTGGCATAACATCTGAATGAGGTTCAGGGTATTATCAATCAGCTATTTACGATGAATATGGTGATTGATGATGAGCTTCAGGCCCTTTTACTTTTGAGATCTCTGTCGAAAAGCTGGGAGACGTTGGTGGTGTCGGTGAGCAACTCCGCGCCTGGTGGATTTGTCACGATGGAGGTAGTCAAAAGCAGCTTGTTGAACGAGGAGATCTGGCATAAGCAAGTGGAATCGTCCCAGGAGTTCGCTCTGATGGCTTCCTACGGGAAGGGAAGACCCAAGTCACAAGCGGGGACATTGGGGAGTTCTCGAGATCTTGTGACTGTGGACCGCAAGGAGGGTTGCTATCACTGTGGCGAATATCAAGAGGAACTGTATGATGCTCAAAGATGAGAAGACCAAAGATAATGATGATCAGGAGGATCTCACGGCTATGGGAGATCTCATTATCGTAGCAACCGATGCAGAGGAATCTTGTAGCATGTGTCATGATGGTGATTGGGTCATGGACACGGGAGCGTCGTATCACGCCACTCCATATAGGAGGATCTTCATGTCATACCACGATGACATGTTTGGACGTGTGAAGATGGACAACAAGGGGACGACTACAGTTGTAGGCATCGGTGATATGCACTTGACAACGGAGCTTAGTGAGAAGCTCGTTCTCTAGGATATGCGACATGTACCGAGTTTGTGCTACAACTTGGTTTCGGTAGGGAGGCTGACGGATGATGGCTGTCGCAGTTTATTTGTGGACAAAGCTTGGATGCTTACAAAGGGTTTCCAACAGCTGGCTCGAGGATATTTATGTTGTGGCATGTACAGGCTCAAGCCGCTGAGTTGTATAGGCAGGCCACAGATATCGGATGGAGGATCGAGGGGTATTCGACAAGAGTTGGATCGTTGAAAACTTGCTGAAGAGGGGGGTTCAAGATACTTTGAGGATTACGGAAGATTCGGTTTATCGAGACAAAGCGACGAATGGTGATGAGCCAATGATTGAGGGTTAGTATGTCGGTCCCATAACAACTAGACGATCTCCAGGTGGGGGTTGCTTCACGAATCCAATTTTGGCGATGGGTGGTTTGCGAAAGCTTTATGGAGCGACATTGGTTTCAGCAGTTCGAAGCCAGTGAGGAGATCGAGGTTTGCAGCAAACTCAATCTGAGGCGGGAGCGTCACCATTCACAAAGTTCCAGGGGAGCTTTGGGTTATTGTCACCACCCCATTTCCAAAGCCGTTTTTTTTAAATTTGGTTTAATTGTGTATTATTTATATTTAATTGTATTTATATTTAATTAGTGGTTGTATTATTTTTTATATTGATTATTTTAGGGTTTTGTCTAGCCTGGACCCATGTCAGACCCTAGTGGACCCATGTCTGACCCAACCCACACCCCTGTGTGACCTATTTTTGGGTTTAAAATATTCATTATATTTTTAGTAGGTTAGTTGGAGAGATTTGGAGTTAGTTTGAGTACTTTTGGAACCCGAAACCCAAAACCCAAGTTAGGAGAGGGCTTTTTGGACTTTTGGATTATGTAAACCCTTTTCTTCACTTGGCCGGCCTCCCCCTCATTCCCAGACCCGTGCAACCAGCAGCCCCAGCCCTCCATTCCCTCTTCTTCTTCACTTATTCTTCTTCTTCTTCTTCTTCTTCTTCTTCTCCACTTCTTCTTTCTTCTTCTTTCCTTCTTCCAAGTAAGTTCTCTCAATTTTTCTTCCTTCTTTCTTCCATTCCTTCTTCTTTATGTGAATCCTAACCCTACATTCTTCCCCAACCTAGATGTTTAGAGCCTAGACTTGGTGTGGAAGCTAGATTTGGAGGCTTGGAGCTTGAGGGAGGTGATTTCAAGTGGATTGGAGACTTTGGCCTTGGGATTCCAACTCCCAAGAGGTAAACCCTAACGTTCCCCTTACTAATTACTCTTATGTAGTGTAATTAGTTGTTTAGAACCTTCCTAGACCCTAAGCCTACCCGTGGGAGGAAGTTGGAACTAGTTTGGTTGAGTTTAGAGACCTTGACACTAGATTTTGTGTCAATTTTGGGTGGAATCCAAAATTGGCCCAATTTTGGGTGATACCCTAGGTTAGACAGACCTAGGTAGACGTTGTCGAGTGTCTAGAGCGTTAGTGCGTGTCTTCGTTCGGACACGTGAAGTCGTGTCGCGTAGAAACGGGCATTTCGGGCGAATTTGGGATTTTCGTCGTCGCCGGTTCTAAGTGCGTGTGCATTTTCGCCACGGGTCTAGAATCGATGGGGTAGCATTTTTCTAGGATCTAGACATCGTTTAGAACCCGTGGGCAAATTTTTGGCCGATTTCGAGTTGGTTTGGTGTGCGTTTCAGGAGGTTTTCCGAACCGCACATCGCGTGTTGGTCGAAATAACCGAACGGCCATTTCGACTTGGTTTCATAGTTTCGGGCTTGTGCGCGCATTGGGTTAGCTTTGGAGAGTGTGTGCTAGAATTCTCGGGTTATATTTTATATATATTTATGTGTTTGTGCGTGTAGGGGTCGTTGGGCGTGCGCTGGTGGGGCGTTGTGCGTTGTGTTGTGTGTGTTTTGTTTATATAGGTATATGTGTATATATATATTTGTGTGTGTGTTTCTATATATATATATATATATATATATATATATATATATATATATATATATATATATATATATATATATATATATATATATATATATATGTTTGTGTTTATGTGTAGTAGTGTATGTGAGTGTGTGTGTTGGTGTTGGTGTGAGAGTGTGTGTGAGGGTGTGTGAGAGTTTGTATATATATGTATATATGTATGAGTGTATATATTTATAGATGTGTGTTTATATATATAAATATATGTGTGTTTGTATATATCTATGTGAGTGTGTGTGTGTATATATATATATATATATATATATATATATATATATATGTTTGAGTGTGTGTGTGTGTGTGTGTGTGTGTGTGTGTATATATATATATATATATATATATATATATATATATATATATATATATATCTTTGTGTATATGTATATATATCTATAGGTTTGTGTGTGTATATATATATGTGTGTGCGATTGCCTAGGTATTGAGTTTCGAGCGGGGTTTTTGAGCGATTGCCTAGGTTTGAGTTTAGAGATAGGTTTTTATGTATATGTGTATATATTTACGCGTGCTAGCATAGGTTTTAGCGGGTTTAGGAGGGGTGTGTAGCGTAAGGTCAGGTATCGGATACCGAGGGTATCCCGGTATCTCAAGGAGGCGGGTTTGAGGGTTTATTAGCCTAATGACCTAGTTTTGACCTAGAATTTTAGGGGCACCCTAGTTTGACCTAGAGTTGACCGTGGTTGACTCGGTTGATTACCAAAGTCAACTTTTGACCTAGTTTTGACCTAGGGTTGACTTTTTGGACCAAGAGTTGACTTTTTGACCCAGATTTTACCGGTTTGACCCGTTTGATCTAGAACGACCCTAGAAGCCTATTTTTAGTTATTTTATATCTGTTTAACTCATTAAAACCCTGTTTAACTTTGCTTTTCGTAATAGATCCTTGCGACACCAGTTCGGATCGCCAGTTGCTCAAGACGTTAGGCGAGTACATTCTCTGATAGTTTTCATTAACTGATGATTATTATGATTCAGCTTCTAGTATAGTATCATCTGATTTTTCTGGCACAACACGGGACACGGACTGGTATTTCTGGATTCATTTACTTGTGACACGTATATTTCATGTTTCTGGCCTCTATTCTGGAATCACTACAGGCATCACTCATGTTTCAGGCTGGACTCATCTTGATTTACGTGTCGGATCTTGGATTCACTTGTATTAGTCAGGGCGGGGAAATACTTGAGTAGACATGTAAATATTTCCATCTGGAATCATCAGGAATCACTCCCTCTGGTCTAATCTAGAATGATAGCAGCCGCACACCCAGTGCGCGATGAGCCGTACTTACCCCTAGCCGTTTACATGTCGAAACAAGTATTTCAAAGACACCGAGTTCATTCTTTCTAGTCTGGACTCACTTGCATTTCTTACTGGTCTTACTTATAGTTTCTGGACTTGACTCTTTACATGTATTTCATGCTGGACTCACTACACGTTCATGTGTACGGACTTGATCTTAGCTTAGATTTCTTGTATCTTGCTGTTATTACTATCTTGCTTCTGATATCCTTGCATCTTTATCTTTATGCACCAGCGATATGTATATTTCTTCTTCTATACTTTATTTCATTCACCTTGCTACTTGCTATAACTGTTTTATAGTTTTTATCATTTAACTGGAACTGCTATTAGAGATGTACTTGCTCCAGTCTTGACTGGACATATTTTTTTTAGAGTATCCGGAGGATTGGTGTCCGACGTTTTATGGACCTGAGCCTGTCGATGGTGCAGACAGGGACCCTCTAGTTTATGAGTGATTTTCGAGTTGGTAGCCGAGATCACTAGGACCTTGTTATTGTTTTTATTAGCTTTTAGCACCGAATTTGTCTCCGATTTTGGATTAAGACCTTATATTATATTTGATTTTGGATGATGTATTATTATTATTGATGTTGTGGTTGTTGTAGTAGTTGTTGGTTAGACTTTATAGCTGTTAGTTTTTTGTGTTATCTTATCGTGCTTAGATTCGTGATTGAGTACATTATGATTATCGTTATGATATTGCTCCTCCGTTTGGAGTTGAGATCTTGACAGGTTTATATATTGATTGCGTGAGATTGTTATCTAGATAGTTGACCTGGACAGCGTTCTACCGCCGATGCTGCGGCGTAGGCTGGACGTACCCCCGACTCATGCCCTATTTTTCGGGTGCGGGTCGTGACAAGTTTTTGGTGGCGGCCCCATGCAGGTCTCGATTCGCAATTAGTGCGATGTCGTGGTGGTACAACAATTTAGTTGTACTGTTGCACGCCTACTATAGGATATAGGATCTAGGATGAGAGTGTACTCAATCACGACTAGGAACAATTCTAATCTAATTATTCTAAAATTGTTTCTTTTGAAATATTACTGTCCTTCTTTGATGATATCGTATCTTGCGCCGTATTGACTTCTTTTGATCTGTGTTTAAGATGTCTCCGAAGATACGATCCCATCGTACCGTTCCAGCAGTTGCCACCGAGAGGTCTGCTACCTCTCGTCTAGCTTGTATTCAGGCAGTTGCTACCGCTCCACTCACCACTCTTGCGGTTGAGGGAGCATCTGCTTCTCTCGGGGATCCTCCTTCACCTGTCGATCCGAGGACTACCCCAGTCGTTCCGGTAGTTCCTCCACCACTTCCTGCGCCAGTAGATGCCGCGCAGTTGTTTGCGACATAATGGACGCGCAGTACCGTCAGGTGGATGTGATGAGGCTGGGCATTGAGAACGCCCACCAGGTGGCCAGGACTGCAGTGGACAGGGTGGCACTGATTCAGCCACAGGCAGATCAGATTCAGCGTCCGAGGCCGGACAGTATCATTGACTTCCAGAGGATGCCGCCCAAGGAGTTCTGTGGTACAAAAGGGATCCTGTACGCGAATGACTGGATAGAGCAGATTGAGGGCATCTTCAGGCTGGCACAGATTCCAAACAACATACAGATAGAGGAAGCAGGCAGTCAGATGTTCGACCACGCTTTGACATGGTATCGCACTGATACGAGGATCGCGGCATCAGGACTTACTTGGGAGGCTTTCAAGAGGCTTTTTAAGGAGAAGTTTTTCCCAGATGTGGCGCTCAGTGCTTTGGAGAGCCAGTTTGAGGCACTCATCCAAGGGAGCATGATGGTGGACGAGTACGCAACGGAGTTTTGCCGTCTGGGCAGATTTGTAGAGGGCTTGAGTGAGGCAGCAAAGGCGAGGAAGTTTCGTAAGGGCTTGGTCATGGCGGTCAAGTCTTTGACCAGGAGCGACCGCGAGGCGACTTTCGAGTAGATAGTAGGAGATGATCAGAGGGCAGAGGTTGACTTGGAGCTCAAGTCCAAGAGAGACAGGGATGATTCAGGCAGTGCGAGTGGCAGTGCGGGACCGGTTAAGCGTCCCTATGGGCAGAAGACAACACAGCAGGGTCAGGATCAGAGGGTGCCCACTTGTGCCTACTGCAGGAAGGTAGGACACACTTGGAATGTTTGTTGGAGGAGGCTGAAGGTGTGTTTGTTCTGTGGATCCGTTGCTCACCAGATGCGAGATTGCCCCACTGCACCTCCATTTGGTGGAGCACAGGATCAGAGAGTTGGAGCTAGGCCACCTGTGGTACTGCATCATGCCCCACACCAGCAGAGGGATACCTCTCAGCAGGGCAGGGCTTATGCGTTAACGGTCGAGGAGGCCGATGCTACGGATGTCGGGTTAGCAGGTCTGTCTCTTTGTTCTTCTTCCTGTCCTTTTCCATTCCTTGTGGTATGCTTCATTAGTACCTGTTAGATTTTTCTTTTGTGCTGTGGTAGATAGTGTAGTGACCCTGATTGAGACTGTGATAACACGACCAGTAGGACCATGATCTTGTATGTAGTTTAGGTAGAATTTCTTGAGTGTGATTGTTGGGGGTTTGACCTAGAGGGAGTGCGATTGAATTTAAATTTCGAGGACGAAATTTTCTAAGGAGGATAGGCTTGTCACCACCCCATTTCCAGAGCCGGGTTTTTTTTATATTTTTAATTTGGGTTAATTGTATATTATTTATATTTAATTATATTTATATTTAATTAGTGGTTGTATTATTTTTTATATTGATTGTTTTAGGGTTTTGGCTAGCCTGGACCCATGTCAGACCCTAGTGGACCCATATCCGACCGAACCCACACCCCTGTGAGACCTATTTTTAGGTTTAGAATATTTATTATATTTTTAGTAGGTTAGTTGGAGAGATTTGGAGTTAGTTTGAGTGCTTTTGGAACACGAAACCCAAAACCCAAGTTAGGAGAGGGCTTTTTGGACTTTTGGATTATGTAAACCCTTTTCTTCACTTGGCCGGCCTCCCCCTCATTCCCAGACCCGTACAACCAGCAGCCCCAGCCCCCCATTCCCTCTTCTTCTTTACTTCTTCTTCTTCTTCTCCACTTCTTCTTTCTTCTTCTTTCCTTCTTACAAGTAAGTTCTCTCCATTTTCTTCCTTCCTTCTTCTATTCATTCTTCTTTATATGAACCCTAACCCTACATTCTTCCCCAACCTAGATGTTTAGAGCCTAAACTTGGTGTGGAGGCTAGATTTGGAGGCTTGGAGCTTGAGGGAGGTGATTTCAAGTGGATTGGAGACTTTGGCCTTGGGATTCCAACTCCCGAGAGGTAAACCCTAACTTTCCCCTTACTAATTACTCTTATGTAGTGTAATTAGTGGTTTAGAACCTTCCTAGACCCTAAACCTACCCGTGGGAGAAAGTTGGAACTAGTTTGGTTGAGTTTAGAGACCTTGACACTAGGTTTTGTGTCAATTTCGGGAGGAATCCGAAATTGGCCCAATTTTGGGTGATGCCCTAGGTTAGACGGACCTAGGTAGACGTTGTCGGGTGTCTAGAGGGTTAGTGCGTGTCTCCGTTCGGACACGTGAAGTCGTGTCGCGGAGAAACGGGCGTTTCGGGCGAATTTGGGGTTTTCGTCATCGTCGGTTCTAAGTGCGTGCATGTTTTCGCCACGGGCCTAGAATCGACGAGGTAGCATTGTTTCTAGGATCTAGACATCGTTTAGAACCCTTGGATAAATTTTGGGCCGATTCCGAGTTGGTTTGGTGTGCGTTTCAGGAGGTTTTCCGAACCGCACACCGTGTATTCGTCGAAATGACCGAACGGCCATTTCGACTTGGTTTCGTAGTTTTGGGCTTGTGCGCGCGTTGGGTTAGCTTAGGGGAGTGTGTGCTAGAATTCTCGGATTATATTTTATATATATTTATGTGTTTGTGCGTGTAGGGGTCGTTGGGCGTGCGTTGGTGGGGCGTTGTGCATTGTGTTGTGTGTTGTGTGTGTGTTGTGTTTATATAGGTATATGTGTATATATATATTTGTGTGTGTGTTTCAAAATATATATTTATATATATATATGTGTATGTGTATATATATATATATATGTTTGTGTTTATGTGTAGTAGTGTATGTGTGGGTGAGAGTGTGTGTTGGTGTTGGTGAGTGTTGGTGTGAGAGTGTGTGTGAGGGTGTGTGAGAGTTTGTATATATATGTATGAGTGTGTATATTTATAGATGTGTGTTTATATATATAAATATATGTGTGTTTGTATATATCTATGTGAGTGTGTGTGTGTGTGTGTATATATATATATATATATATATATATATAATATATATGTGTGTGTGTGTGTGTGTGTGTGTGTGTGTTTGAGTGTGTGTGTGTATATGTATATCTATATATATATATATATCTTTGTGTGTATGTATATATATTTATAGGTTTGTATGTGTATATATATATGTGTGTGCGGTCGTGTGTTTGTGTGTTTGTGTGTGCATGTTCGTGTGTGTGTGTGGAGCGTTGAGGGTTGCGCAGTGAGGCAGCGAGGGGGAGGACTACAGCGGAGTGCGCGCAGCGAGCAGTGCACAGCGGCAGCAGAACGCACAGGCGCTGCAGCGCTGTGGCAGCGGATCGCTGTAGCGCAGCGCTGCAGCAGCAGCAACAGCGCACTAGCGCGCAGCAGCGTGCGGCAGCACCGCGGTAGCGGGTCGCTGCAACAGTAGCAGGAGCAGCAGCAAGCGCATCAGCAAGGGTAGCGGCAGTAGCAACTAGTAGCTAGGGGGAGGGAGAGCCATAGATTGATAGATAGCTAGATTAATATACATAGATAGATAAATAGATATATGATAGATAGATGAATAGATAGATAGATAGATATCTAGGTAGATAGATATTAGATGGATAGGTAGATATCTAGATAGATAGATATTAGATATCTAGATAGATATATATATAAATAGATAGTTAGATAAATAGATAGTTAGATATATGATAGATAGATGGATAGAATTTTAGATAGATAGTTAGATAGATAGATATTAGATAGGTAGTTATTAACTAGGTGTATAGATATATATATATACATATTGCTATAGCAATATATATGTATAGATACTAGATAGATATATGTACATATTGAGAGTGTGTGTGGGTATATGTGTGTATGTGTGAATAGGTATATATATAGATGCGTAGGTATGTGTATGTATATGTTAGATATATATTTTCTAGCCTAGATTATTAACTAGGAGTATATCTATTAGCATAAATAGCTAACTAAATAGCTAGTTAGAGGGGTATTAGAGCGATACCATCAATACCTTGAGATACCAAGGTATCTCAATACCTTGAGATATCCAAGGTATTGAGTTTCGAGCGGGGTGTTTTGAGCGATTGCCTAGGTTTGAGTTTAGAGATAGGTTTTTATGTATATATGTATATATTTACGCGTGCTAGCATAGGTTTTAGCGGGTTTAGGAGGGGGTGTGTAGCGTAAGGTGAGGTATCGGATACCGAGGGTATCCCGGTATCTCAAGGAGGCGAGTTTGAGGGTTTATTAGCCTAATGACCTAGTTTTGACCTAGAATTTTAGGGGCACCCTAGTTTGACCTAGAGTTTGACCGTGGTTAGACTCGGTTGATTACCAAAGTCAACTTTTGACCTAGTTTTGACCTAGAGTTGACTTTTTGGACCAAGAGTTGACTTTTTGACCCAGATTTTACCGGTTTGACCCGTTTGATCTAGAACGACCCTAGAAGCCTATTTTTAGTTATTTTATATCTGTTTAACTCATTAAAACCCTGTTTAACTTTGCTTTTCGTAATAGGTCCTTGCGACACCAGTTCGGATCGCCAGTTGCTCAAGACGTCAGGCGAGTACATTCTCTGATAGTTTTTATTATCTGATGATTATTATGATTCAGCTTCTAGTATAGTATCATCTGATTTTTCTGGCACAACACGGGACACGGACTGGTATTTCTGGATTCATTTACTTGCGACACGTATATTTTCATATTTTTGGCCTCTATTCTGGAATCACTACAGGCATCACTCATGTTTCAGGCTGGACTCATCTTGATTTACGTGTCGGGTCTTGGATTCACTTGTATTAGTCAGGGCGGGGAAATACTCGAGTAGACATGTAAACATTTCCATCTGGAATCATCAGGAATCACTCCCTCTGGTCTAATCTAGAATGATAGCAGTCGCGCACCCAGTGCGCGATGAGCCGTACTTACCCCTAGCCGTTTACATGTCGAAACAAGTATTTCAAAGACACCGAGTTCATTCTTTCTAGTCTGGACTCACTTGCATTTCTTGCTAGTCTTACTTATAGTTTCTGGACTTGACTCTTTACATGTATTTCATGCTGGACTCACTACACGTTCATGTGCACGGACTTGATCTTAGCTTAGATTTTTTGTATCTTACAGTTATTACTATCTTGCTTCTGATATCTATGCATCTTTATCTTTATGCACCAGCGATATGTATATTTCTTGTTCCATACTTTATTTCATTCACCTTGCTACTTGCTATAACTGTTTTATAGTTTTTATCATTTAACTGGAACTGCTGTTAGAGATGTACTTGCTCCAGTCCTGACTGGACATATTTTTTCCAGAGTATCCGGAAGATTGGTGTCCGACGTTTTATGGACCTGAGACTGTCGATGGTGCAGACAGGGACCCTCTAGTTTAGGAGTAATTTTTGGGTTGGTAGCCGATTTCACTAGGACCTTGTTATTGTTTTATTAGCTTTTAGCACCGGATTTGTCTCCGGTTTTGGATTAAGACCATGTATTATATTTGATTTTGGATGATGTATTATTATTATTGATGTTGTGGTTTTTGTAGTAGTTGTTGGTTAGACTTTATAGCTGTTAGTTTTCTGTGTTATCTTATCGTGCTTAGATTCGTGATTGAGTGCATTATGATTATCGTTATGATATTGCTCCTTCGTTTGGAGTTGATATCTTGACAGGTTTATATATTGATTGCGTGAGATTGTTATCTAGATAGTTGACCTGGACAGCGTTCTACCGCCGATGCTGCGGCGTAGGCTGGACGTACCCACGACTCATGCCCGATTTTTCGGGTGCGGGTCGTGACAGTTATCGACGATATGCACAGTGCATGATATTCTGCTCGAAGATGCAAATGTATGGGTGAGCTTCAAATTCAGACACGAAGGTAGGCAAATTCGGGAGTTCAAATCTTGGAAGAATCGTACCGTCCGCTTGGTTGGGGCCATCCAAGGGTGAAGAAGCTCATCGGAACGTTAACATGTTTTAGTGGAAGATTGAAGTCAGGAAGTGGGAGCCAAGAGTCACGGTGAGGCTGATAGTCAAGGGACTTTGTGTTGGACTTTTTTAGGTGGAATAAGATTTTTAGGTGCTGGACTTTTTTAGGTGGAATAAGATTTTTATTTTAAGGTTTTCTATTTAGGAAATCCTATTATGACCTAAAATATGATTTCACACTCTATAAATATAGGAGAAGGGTGGAGGCACAAAGATATAGTTCAAGTCGGAGATTCGAGGTGCTCATCTACAAAAATCTAAGAGAAAGTCTATGCTTTTCTATTAGGACTTCGCCATCCAAGACAGAAGAAAGATGATCGAGGAGTCATCGCCTTCACCCAAGGAGATTCCTACTGGTTGGTGAGTGATTTCAATTATAATCTCTTTATTTTCTTCTTGAGTGTGGTGAGGGGGTTAAATCTATTAGGGCAAATGGTTCAATATTGATTATGTTAATCTTCTAATTTCACTTGAGTTATAAATGTCAAAATTTGTCCGGGTGACGTAATCACCGCCATATACTTGTCTTTATCTGTGCTTGGTGTTCGTTAGACAAAGGTTTGTTATCTCAGGTGGGTTGGCCTAAAATTTTCGATACGGACACTCTCAGACACGGTGTCGAAACGCTTGTAGGACGTGTCCGATTTTCAACAAGTAGAACTTCAATGACATACTTAAACATGTATATGATTAACAGATCGCAAGGAAAACAATATTAGTGTGAAGAACATTAGAGAACTAGTTTCTGAAGTATTTAATGCTTCCATTATTTGTTGATACTAAAAATGATTAACCAGTAACTAGGTTTAGATATAGAAGAAAGAAATAGAACACACCTTGGCACCAATTATATAAACATAGATTTTATCAAATGATGTTTTTGACTGATTTCATAATCCAGTAATAGGAAACTTCGATTAATATTAATGTCAAATAACTGTCGAGAATGATTATGGAAGATTATATCTTGCTAGAGAGATTAAAATCTCAACAACGAAAACAAATATAAGAAAATAATAGACGAACTGCTAAGCAAAATAATCTGCTATAGAAAAGAAAGTAGTAGAAACTGATGAAAGTTCGCTAATCAAATTAGCAGAATAATCTGCTGGAGTCTTTAATTCAATCGTCGCACAAAGCAAAATTCGACATATCTGCTCTTGGGAACCATGTTCCGATTTATCTCCTTTATATTTGGATTCTTTGGTTCTATTTTAGTTTATCTCAATAGTGTGCATACTAGATTAGTTTATCTCATTAGTGTGTGTGCGAAAATGAATTTATTTGAGAATTTCCTTCCCAAATTCTAAGCCTTTATTGTTGGGCTGGTTCAGGCCATCAGTGATGCAAAATTGAACTAGACCTAAAAATAGATGAGGGTTATCCAATCCATGTTGCCTAGACCTAAATGATGCAAAATTAAACCAAGTGTAAATAGTACCGGATGGTATTGTCCCCAGTTTTGGTGACTTAACCAATTTGAGAGTATTTGGTCAATTTTATTCCTAACTGATGCTATTTCCAGAGATGTGTTGAGTTGTGTTTATATAACACTACTATGTGGAATGGCTCTCTACCTGTTGCTTGGTAGCAGTTGAAATCGTATATGAAACCGTGGAATCTCGATTGTATTCCTAAGTTAGAAAGCATCTCCACTTATTCTGTATTGCTTAGAGCATCAATTGTAAGGCTCATCTCAATTTCGAGATTCTAGATTCATAATGTAGGAACTCTTTTTTTAGCATAGTAACGCTCAATTGGATTCCATGGTAATCCCTTCCCAACCATAGTAATTGTAGTCTGGACCTTATAATTTCTACATTGTAAGAACTCGCTCAATTTGGAGCCCCGACTTCTTTATTTTATATTTTATATTTATTTATTTTAAGAAAAGAAGGATCGCACATTGATCAACATCTAATCATCTTATTTGGGCCTCAAGATCTACACACATATAGGTCCCTTGATATGCTGGCATTTGAGACCCTTGGCCTTTTCCATAATATAGTAGAAATTTGAACTCGAACACTACTATAGTGAAGGTAAAAAGCAAATGTTTCTCTCAGACAGTTCCAGCTTTTGACTTAGCACACTTATTCTCCCTCTGCAGGCATGGTTTGATCAATTAGCTATAAATGATGGCAATATAAGCATATTCAATGGTACAACACCAACTAGTACAACCAATTTAAATGGTTGGTACTCTAAGCTACGTATTCTATGGAGGTTCTATATATCTCATCGGCACGGGCGAGGGGCACATTAATTACATCAGTCAATGAGTTGTAGCTTCGGCCATAGAATAGATATATGACAACCCCAACCAACAACCATATAGAAACGCGTATCCAGGTGCCATACTGGAGAATAGAAATTCAGCGGAGATAACAGATAAGGTAGTTATTCCAGTGTTATTTCTAAACTGGATAAGAAGTCATAGAAAAACCATTTCGTCGTAGTTCAGGAGGAAACGACCTACGGACTTTTCAGTTCAACAATGTGAAAGTTCAATGATTTTACACATTATGCAAATTTCTAATTTCAAGATTTTATCTTCTTACTGTCTTTTTTACTTCTATTTTTCCTTTTCTAATTTGGCATTCCTAAGAAGTCTCAATTTGTATTTATACAATTTTCTATCAAATCAATACAACAGAACATGACTTCAAGAATACAAAATTTACAATATAACATGATGAAAGCAACACAAGGCTGGGTTTGTACTCTACTCACCTAAGGTTTATTAGTAAGCACACATTTATAAGAACCTAACAGATTGGCAGTAGAGGGACAAATGGACAAGTGAATCCTGGAGAAGGGCAAATTCTTGCAAGTTATCAAATTAGTTTCAAGGAATCAACTGATTTAAATAAAGTACTTGTACTAAATTTAATGATTCATACTGAGTATTGTGCAGAACTGAAAATTATGCCGGCCATCATCTTGATCAATACAAGAAAGCGCTACCAATCCTCCCAGTAGGAGAAAGCCACCAACATAACATACTGAGTATTGTGCAAAACTGAAAGTTGAACAACAAACTAATAAATAAGAATACCATCATATACATTGACATAATTGTGAAAGATCTTTGCAACACATCCATGTCAAATGTCTCAACAGGCTCTCTGTCGAGTATGATCGACACTGAATGTTAGATTTCAATATGCAAGCAACAATATAGATTGTTGTTCCACATAAAGATACTTTTACAGGTGAAAAAAATAATTGGAAGCAGTCATTCTAAATCAAAAAAAATCTGCAGATTTTGTAGAGACTAGAATGTGTCTGATACTCACACAACTTCTTGCTGAGATGATCATATTTGTCATGAAGTGTGACACCACAGGTGTGATATTGGATGTATTTAGAGCTTAGTCTACCTATCTTGATATGGGTAAGTAGAATACTAGTTCACTGATGCAGCATGGTCAAAAACATAATGAAATACAGTAATTCCAGTCATATTCTCACGATTCGAGATTTAGTGTCCCAACAATAGAATCAAATGCGGTATGAACTACAATTCCATCATCCCCTCCCCACTTTTCAGTTCTTTCACTTCACTTTGCCAATTTAAACCAATTCAACTACTTACCATGACTTCAACAATCAACTTAATCAACCATTTCGGTGAGAAGATATTTTATAGCTGAAAATAAACAATGGAAACTTTTCTGCATAACCTGATAGGATATAGTTCATATGGAAAAGCTAATCATATCAATCCCAATTGGATGCTTAATACGATATAGAATGCAATCACTGAAAAATATATAAATGTTTTCAACAGAAAACTTACACATGCAAGGAGGAAAATGATGCTGAAGAAGTAAGGATCAGAACTCCAACGCACACGGATGCTATGCCCCAAGTTGCAAGTTTTCTCCTTTTTTTCTTCGTTCATTTTATCTGCAAAGCTTAAATGAAGGGAATTACTCACAGGAACAGCACATTAATATATGAATGTGCACAAAATAGGTGAAATTGATGCAATTCCTACTTGTTACCTGAATTGTTCTCCTTTAAAATAAGAGGTACTCAATGGAATCACTGTCCATATCGACCGTTCTAGCAAGAATTTTCGAACTCCCACTCTCTTTTTCTTCGATACTATACTGAAATGATACCGAGTCGATTGACTGTTGGAGATACGATGGTAGAGGTACCTCATTTGGAGGAACATATCTTAGTATCAAGATTGAAATTGCTACAACAGTAAATGCAAGCAGCGTGCCAACACTAACCTGCACAACATAGTATTGCAGTTCCAACTCAGTTCCATCTACTGTATATGATTAAAATACTTTGCTCCTACTAATTTTACAAACAATTGTGCAAAAGAACAATGTGTATTCAGCATATTAAAGATAAAAAACACTCATGAAAAATAATACCATTCCGGCCAATTGTGAAACGAACATGAAGAAAGTTAGGAAAGATGCGAAAATTTTTCCAGTCAGAATTGTGCTCTTGACAGGAACTTGTGTACGTTCGTGAATATCCGAAAATAAGGGTGGCAACAATCCATCTCTATCCATTGCCATCAGTATCCTAGGCTGAGAAGAAAAAAACAATAAATTCACATTGCCAAGTGATAAGTGCCAGTAATTCTATAAAGCAGGTTAACAAGAGAGTAAAGATTGTTTCACAACTTGAAGTAGCTATAAGATATTGGTACTTATAGCGATTATTTTAAATATACTTATCTATATGGGGTTATTGGGTGAACATGAAGGCCCATGCCTAGGACAGTGGCCTCCATTGTGTAAGAGAGTGAACGTCCTGCCCAACTCTTACTAGAATTTTTCCAACACTTACTAGAATTTTTCTTAGTATGTCAAAGCATTACTTGGAACAAAATATGTAGTTTTTATATTTACAAGAGTACCAGGATATTGACTTTTAAGCAAAATTTACAGAAAGAACCGATAAAAAATTCAGGTTGCAGTAGACAAAAGGCAGCATAATACCTTCTCCTACCCAACCCATTAATCAAAATTTGATTTGAATGTTTGATCCTTAGAAGATTATGAAATGTTGTAGACATGCTTAAATCCAAGCCTCCGAAGGACTAATAAGCAATAACGCTAGACATGCATGATCATAGTTAATCTCCAACATGCGACATCACCAGGAGGTTATATGACTTATTTGGAATAAAAGCTTTGTTGTTGTTGTTAATTATGTTGATGATGATGTTGGAATAAGCAATCTTCTATAGAAAAGAATGTGGTAGAAACAGCAAAAAGTTTGGTAATCAAATTAGCATAACTGCATACTGAGTAGCTCATATTAATCAACATTCAATAGTGGTAATTGTCAAACTAAGCAATCAAGTTGTTAGACAATCAATGGAGCTACGACGAAGCTACCACGCATTATAGGCGGAGCTATCGTACAACTACTGTGAGGCTACAAGAGAAGCTTGGCAAGGATAGGTGACGGGGCTATCCTGCGAGGCTACGCAATGAGGCTGCCCTGCGCAATGTCCTAACATATTGACCCTACAAGTCCACCTGCTTGGCTACGATGAATACTATAGTCACTCATAGAGGCACCATCAAAGCACCACTTCACCCCTTTCTTCCACCCCCCACCCCGAGTTCGAGGCCTAGTTCCAAAGGGATTTATCTAGAAAATGATGATAAAAAGAAATATTGTTCATGAGATTTGAACCTTTTTCACTCATAAAACCCAATGACACTTACCATTTGACCTAACACATCATCTGTATACAAGAAAATAATTAAAGAATTTAAATATTGAAATACACACAAATTGGGTTTGTCTCAAGGTGTTATATAGGACGGGCGGCCCGTAGCCCACCTTGAGATCGGCCCGGTCAAACCCGGGCTGCTTGGCCCATGTGTAATGAACATCTCCACTTGGTCCAGAGAGATGGTTTGTTGGTTCAAAGTGTTGTTTGTACTTGATCTCATTTAGAGGATTGTTTAGAGATATGTTCGGTCAAGGCAGAGTACTCATTTAGGTGGGTTATTTCGATGAACCTTTTCTTGCTTTACCTTTACACTAAACAAATAGATTCTGCATGTTTTGTTTGTTATTTTATAAGTAGATGCATGCTAATAAATAAAAGAACCAATATAGATACGAGAGTAATATCATTTTGTATCATATTGTATAGAACATGGATTATTAACTGGTTGTATGAGACCAAGACTTTGAACCAGTACCAGTCTGGTTCATCGCCTGCTCCTGAAGGTGAAGTGGGATCATCAAAAGAAGGCCCCCTGACTCTCTTTGGCTCTCATGGGGGCTTTGGGCTCTTTTTTTTTTGAATATAAAATGGATAGCCTTTCATAATACTGCTTTAAAATATGGAACTTTAAACTCCTGCTATAGACTTGGTAATTTAGAGAAGTTCTTATCATTGCATTTGTATTATCAAATTGTTGTACAGATGTAGACTTCATGCATTTTTAGTATCCTATTACTTGGAGTATGTTACTATTTTTAGAGTTATCATATAGAATATTGTTATATCGCTTAGGCGGGAAGACTATCACATTGGGTTTCAAAGATACACAATAAAAAGTTTTGGGACCCTTGGGTCGCTAAGGCAATATCTCTGGACTGGAACTGCATAAGTATAGTATTATGGTAAGAGAGATGGTGTAGCATATATCAGTTTTTACCATACATTTATGTAAAGTCTAGATGTTTATGCATTTGCATGGTCATGGACAACTTGTGCACAAGAAAATGTTCTGGAGTGATCATCGTGGCACCATGATCGTATCGGACCGGGAGAACTGTGCTAATGTACTAGTGTAGTAGTTTGTTGTTGAACTAGCATTTGGTGATTCAGGAACTTTCAGTGGAGCTTGTTACCTGCACTAAGAGGATCATCCTCTAATCTATGTACAGTCCAAGATGGCTTATGGTGCTAGTGACCTACATATAATTTATATGATGCATGCTAATGTCCATCTGTGTAAAGGTTTATCGAGGATGTTGTCAGAAAATAGTGCACTGCAAACTATTTGTATTTATGGGCCTAACGTTTATCTTCTGCAGAGACACACTCGTGACACTTTGAGTATAGAGTCTTTCGATTCATTCTATGTTGCTGTCATTGTTGTATCTGATAAGGAAGGATGGATGATAAGTATTTAGTAAGATCAACTATGTTACTCTATTGCGTTGCACATTTATGCTTGCAAGACACATATTTTATGCCATGTAGATACAAGATCCTAAGATAAGACTAGAAAGACCACATATAATTGTTTGCACTCACATAATGAACATATTGGTTCTGTTGAGTGGGATAGAGGCAAGGTGGCAGGGCTACACAATGAGGCTACCATGCACAATGCCTAAAATAATTACCTTACAAGGCTACCCACTTGGCTACGATGAGTACTATAGTCCCTCATATAGGCACCATCAAACCACCACTTTACCCCTTCCTCTACCCCGAGTTTGTGGCTTAGTTCCAAAGGGATTTTTCTAAATAAAACTAATGATAAAAATAAATGTTTATGAGCTTTGAACATTTTCCACTAATAAAACCCAACCACACTTACCATTTGAGCTAACACATCACATGTATACAATTCAATAATTAAAGAATTTAAATATTAAAAGACACACACATAGGGTTTTTCTCAAGGTGTTAAATGTGATGTGCGGTATGAAGCCCGCCTTGAGATCGTCCTGGTCAATTTTGGCTGCTCGGCCCATTCCCGATCAATGGGCAAGCCAAGTCCATCTTCAGCTTTAGGTCAGGTTGGGTGTTATACAGTCTAAACTGTGCCCGACCTGATTCTAAACCTAGTCTAGGCTTCATCTGTCCCCCACCCCTTGTAGTGGCCCTCCCTCTGTTTGAAACTAATTATTGGGGGTTGGGGAGGTTTTAGCATTTTACCCCATAATAATCGTTATTAAAATGTTGGGAGGTATTAGGTTAAATAAAACCCCCAATAGCCAAATTTTAGGGTTATATGATCTTACATATTTAATTTTTGAAATGTTTTTCTTCTTTTTGCCTGAGTTAGTTTGAGCTATTTGTAGTCTATTTGGTCATATTAAATTCAAGGGAAATATTATGCTCTGAGTTAGTTTGAGCTATTTGTATTTTCAGCTTATTGAACTTATAATGGATTTGTACTCAATTGTACTGCTAATTTCACCTTAATACTCAACTCTAACTCAGATTGAATACCAATCGGGTTTTAGCTAAGGTATTGCCAAGGGAATATTTTAACTAAAAAGAACACATTATTACTAATTGAGAGGTAAAAATATGTCCCAAGTCAGTTGACCATAAAATTAATACATGATTCATTAAATCTCTTAAACTATAATTATCAGCTTCAAAATGAGGTATTTTTGATCGTCCTTTTCGTCCAAAATTTATACATGATTCATAACTTATCTTAATCTATAATTATAAGCTTCAAAATGAGGTATTGTTGATCATCCTTTTTGTCTTCGTAGAAACCTATGACCTGGACCTGGCCCAACCTATCTCCCTTACCGGGCCCGATCTGAATTTTACCCCGAATTCAGTCGACCCAGCCAGGTTGGTGACCTGGGTCTGGCACAAACTGAAGCCCAATCCTACCCTCTCGGCCCAGTCCCCTCAATATGCATGCCCCTCTTTGTCATTAACTGCCAAGGGGTATTTTACCATTTTATTCTCCCTAACTGTTATCAAAACATGGTAGGGGATATGTTGAAAAAACCCTCCAACAACCATATTCAAGGTCATTATTGATTTGTGGTTGGTAGTTTACCAAATTACCCCCAGTTTAATTATTTTTGAACGTTAATAAGGGGTATTTTGGTTATTTTCTAAAAATAACCAAAATACCCCCATGACAACCATATTCTAAGGGTATTGTGGTCATTCAGCATCGGAAAAATTGCTATAAATAAGACCGATTAATCAAAATTTACCACAATAAAATTTCTTTCTAGTTTTATAACCCTTGCTAGCAATCTCGTATTCTATTCGGTGAAGTAGTTTCTTATTCACAACCATGGAAGATGAACAACCACCGCAGCAACCGCAAGATCAACAACCTCAATCCACGCAAACTAACGGGGTACAAGGCTATGTTGGAGGAGTGAATCATAATTACTATGATCAAAAGTTTGGCACTACTTTCGCGGTGTTTATAATAAATATCATCCTGAAAGTGTTGGGGCCCAGTCTGGATTTGGTAAATTTTGGAGCCCAAATATGGTCAAAGATTTGATTTGATATAATTTAGAAATCTACATTAAATGTAAGATTTGATTAGATTTTAAATTTGTATCAAATATTTAATATGACATATTTGGACGTCCATAATTGGTGTTTGGCTATTTTAGGTGTAATAGGATTATTATTTTAGGGTTTCCTATTTAGAAAATCCTATTATGACCTAAAATAGGTTTTATCCTATAAATAGGGAGGAGGGTGGAGGCACAAAGAATAAGCACAAGTTGAAGATTCGGGGTGCTCGTCCACAGAAAATCTAAAAGAAAGACCGTGCTTTGCTCTTAGGACTTCGCCATCCAAGAAAGAAGAAAGAAGGAGATCTAATCGAGGAGTCATCAACTTCGGTTAGGAAGATTGCTACGGATTGGTGAATGATTTCAATTATAATCTTCTGCCTTTCTTCTTGAGTGTGATGAAGGGGTTGAACCTATTAGGGCAAAGGATTTCAACATTTGTTTTTGCAATCTTGTAATTTTATCTGAGTTATAAAGGTTGGAATTTGTGTAGGTGACGTAGTCACCGCCATATACTTGTCTTCATCTATGCTTGGTGTTCGTAGATTGGTTGGTCATCTCAGGTGGGTTGGAAAAATGTTTCCACGACGCGCCTAACATGTGGTATCAGAGCGCACGTATTTTTAACAGAAAGAAGATACTATTGTGCAACTCTTTTTTAATGCATGCATTATGGGAAACGAATTAAATAGTCACCTAACTATAGCACTTGAAAACTACGTAGGCATCTAGATAATTGTATCTAGTATCTTGAATTTTCTTAAAGAAATGTATATTTAAATTTATTTAGCTGTTAGTATAGGAATTTAGGTAATTCACATTTTAGTTCGAAGAATTAGCTGCAACAATTCTTCTATACTTACTAATTTATTTATCATTAGTCTCAATTATCATGTATCATTTTCAATATATGCTATTATTGTTAGATATGTATTTTATTTTTCTTATGCGACTTATGTTTTACAATTCGACTGTCAAATATGTTGAAATAAAAAAACACAAAACTTAAGTCAAACAAACCCCTTTGTAATAATAATAATAATATATATTAAAATTTTCTTAATTAAATATATGTTACTATTTTTTTATTTAGTCAAAGGCTCAAAGCCCAAAGCCTTAGGCAAAACCAAATATTTATTGTTTCTTCTTGAAATAAAACTCGGGCCAACCAGTGCCCGGCCTAGATCTGACCCAACCTGGACCAAAACTAGTAAAGCCCAGTCCAGTTTTCACCAGGTTGTAGGCTGAGCCGGGTTTGGTTTTTACTCTTTGAGCTCAGCTTGCCCGGACCCGATCTCCTAACCGGGCAGACCCTGCCTCGTACAAGCCTAGTCAAACCCTATCAACAAAGGGATTGGGCTGGCCCTACCCGACTCATATAACACCTTGACATGTAGAACCCTTGATAGAATTTTTATAAATCTATGTGGCCTATAAAAATTGGTCCCACAATATTTTTTAGTTGATTTTCTATATAAATAAATATACGTAATATATAAAAGCCTTTTTTAAATGATACGTATGATAAAATAAATATAAACATCAACAGTTTGAGATATATTTTTATAGTTGAGTTACTATATTTTAAAAATGCCACATAAAACTGAAAAATATGGATAACCAAGGATAACCATTATAGAAGATGTAAGATATTTGGGCCTAACAAACTCACGGACTTTTTCAACAAATTTAGGAGTAAAGATAATGTCGTAAAATATGATTTAGTAAGAAAATATTATGGTTTCTTTAAGAGAAAAGAGACGTCCTGGATTATTTAATGGTTGTTTTTTTTCAAAATACAAATATTATTGAAGTGAGGCTACCCTACGCAATGCCCTAGCATGATGACCCTATAAGACCACCTGCTTGGCTACGATAAAACTACAATAGTCTCTCAAAGAGGCACCATCGAAGCACCATATTACCCCTTCGTCCATCCCCGAGTTCAAGAATGGTTCCAATGGGATTTTTGTAAAATAATGATAAAAAGAAATATTGTTTGTGAGATTTGAACCTTTTTCATTAATAAAACCCAACCACACTTACCATTTGAGCTAACATATCACATGAATACAAGCCTATAATTAAAGAATTTAAATATTGAAATACACACACATGGGTTTGCCTCATTATGTTATATGGGTCGTGCGGCCAGAAGCCTACCTTAAGACCGGCCTGGTCAAAACTAGGCTGCTCTTACTATGCCCGGTCAAAGGGACCAATCAATGGTTGCATCAGCCGATCAGCTTTGATCCTTCGGTTGCTCCATCGAGTGTCGGTGTCACTACCACATTTCTACATGAGTGTATTTTTGTCATTTAGCATATTTATTATTTAGTAATTAAATATTTATATTATGTGATACTAATTATTATATTGAGTTATGCTATTTAATTATTGATTAGTGGACTAGCCTATTTTATTTAGACTTATTATTAGTGGACCCATTAGATTGTCATGACACATTAAGCCCATTAGACTAGGCCCATTAGACCCATTCTCTTAATTAATTAAGGAGATTATATTAGTTTCATGTAGAATTAGATGCTTTCTATATAGTCCTTCCTAATTAAACCTTATGACTAGCTAGTAGGGATATCATGAACATTGTACATTGCTTGGGAAGGGGCCCCCCATTAGAGGAGGTCTCGCTATCTCTTCTCTCATTAGTTCATTCATTTTAGATCCTCGATTATGTTTTTTTCCAAATTGACTCATTCCTCCAACAAATTTAACCAATTCACACGCATTCTCTCTAAATTTCATCATCTAAGAAGTATTGGAACTTGGATTGCCAGAAGCACTTGAAGGAGGAAAAATTGACAAGGAGATTGTGTCCTAATTATGTAAATTGATTATTTCATTAGGAATCTATCTTCCAATAGGTAAATTTTGGATTTCCTCTATAATTTAGACTCTAATTCATGCATTTAACTATTAGAAATCATCCCTTGGCTTAGGGCTATCTATAGGACCAAGAACTAGGTTTATATGACTTGTATTATGGAATGTACATGGTAATTTATGTCCAACTAGGGGGAATTACGAGATTGACACATCAAGTGTGTGTTATGAGACCAATTAGATCTAATTAGACATAGATTAGAGTTTTGGGACTTGATATATATCCATAACTGGACACGAGTAGAGTGTATCATAGTATCTTGTAATATAGTATGATACATGACTCATTTTGGGGGATTTAGATTTTTGGATGAGAGTGTATCATGGAAATTCATAATTGTACACTCAATGTGTTTGATGAAATGATATTAGTGTTAGTGAGAGTGTGTTTATCTATAGTATCATATAGACATTGTATATATACATTGTATTAACATTAGTATATGTTTATATGTGTGTAATGCATGTGTGTGTGCTATTGGTGTGAACTATTGGGTGTGATAAGGGGAAGAATGAGTATCATTGCACTCTGTGCAATGATATGTGTTAACAGATAATTACCGCAGCTATAGCAGTGGATACACTAAGTTTAGTAAAGTAGCAGTATGTGAGCTCGGGTGAGGGAAGTAGACAGAGAGGGAGGTGCAGTGCTAAGGAAAGGAAGTAAAGCAACAGCAGCAGGAGCTGCAGGAATTGTGGGCACATTAGTTTAAGGGAAGTTTGTGTTGCAGCAGCAACGTGAGGCAAGATCACAGTATTTAGTTGTAAGGGGGAATTGGTGCAAGGGTATCACTTATACCCGAGATTATCAGAACAAAGGAGCAGTAGTACCAGCTACTGGGAATGGTCAAGAGGAGTAGCAGCAGCAGTCAATAGTACCAACACAGCAAACTATTGTGTGAGGACCTACAATGACTTGAAGGGGGCTCAGGGAGGACTGTCAAGTATCAGCAACTTACTTACAAGATCAGTTGGAATAGGCAATTAAGTAGCAGTTACAATTAAACAGAGTAGTAGCATCAATGAAATAAAAGAATAACAACAATGACATATAGCAGTAGGAGGTGTAAGGGAGCTTGAGTATTGATTGGGAAAAGAAGCATTAGTACATACTGTTGTGTATATTCTGTGGGAAGTTGGCTCGTGTTCAAGTCTGTAAGTGGGTATCGGTGGATATTAAAATAAATGGCTTTGGAGATAAGTGTTGTATGAGGTATTGAAGATTAGGATATATGAGAAGCTTAAGTGTGTGTGTGTGTGTCTATATATATATATATATATATATATATATATATATATATTGTAGTTGATATTATCTAGTATAGTAATCCCTTCAAGGTATTGGCCCTGGAACCTAGATATGACCTAGTACAACCTAGTATCAACTAGTGTGTAGTAGTAATGAACCTTTAATCTATGTATGGACCTAAAACCAAGGTAAAAACCTAGTTTGACTTAGTTTAACTAGAGTGACCTAGCCTTGACCTAGAAAATCATATTTAGTGCATTTATAGCTTATTTATCATTCTTTTCACCGATTTGACATGCCATTCATATATAGGTGTGTGTGACACCAGCTTGGATAACGAGATATACATCTTTTGCTCAGGATCAGAGGCGAGTACATTCTCTGATAGTTTTTTATTTAATAGCCTATATGATTTATGTATTTAGTATTAAGATATCTGGTTCCTGACACGATGGTTACACGGATTGGTATACATAGATCTTGGTCATGAGATATTATTGTCGTGATTACTCAATAATCGTCGTGTCATGCTTCATGATTACTCAGTGATTACCGTGACATCTTAGTGATTATAGACCATGATCATAGTGCATGATATTATAGACCGTACAGTATGATAAACGCGTTATAACATATCGTGATTTGGATCCGTGTACTAGTCAGGGGTTGGGAAAGTAATATTCGATATATGATTATACCTTATAGCCCATGATTTAGTTTAGCCAGTGATAATTAGAAGATCATGCAACTCATGTGTGATCATGCTAGCTCACCTTTTATATATAGCCCGTATTAGGCCCAAGCCGATCACATTTCTTACTAATATTTTAAGACATATTTATTATATTTATTTTCTTTATTCAAATTTATTACATTGATGTTCCTCACAATATTGTTCTCTGTTTCTTACCATTTTACCATGATCTTTTTCTTATGATATTTGCTAGTTCAGTTATTTTTATTGCTATTACTGTTTTATAGTTTCTGTCAATTATTGGAACTGCTATTTGGGTTGTACTTCGATCCAATTCTGACTGGATATAGTTTTCAGATGATTCATTAGAGGACTGATATCCTAAGCCCTACGTGCCACAGGATGGCGAGCCGGTTGAGTTAGCATCTGTAGAGCATTTTGAGTTAGTACAAGCAGTCGTTGAGACTTAGCTAGTTCATTTATGATATTGTATATGTCAGATTGATACTTTGGCATTGTATTATTATTATTTGAGATCTTGTGTTGAGATTAGACTTGGACTTGTGATGTATTGTGATTTTATTTCTTTCCTTCTATTCTGTATCGTGCCATATCTTTCTCTAGTTTGTTATTGTAATTGAGTATTGTTTACCATTATCATATTGTCATATTATCATCCATTTGGGAGTTGAGATATCTTGACATGTACATTATATATATTATGTGAGATGTTTAGATAGTATTGTTGACCTAGATAGCGTTTTACCGTCGATTCTATGGCGTAGGCTGGACATAACCACGTACTCGTGCCCATACACTGGGTGCGGATCGTGATACATTTTTGTGGTAGCCCATGAAGGTCTAGAAGTATTCGGATTATAGTACTAAAACTTAAAGTATTACTATAAACCAGCTATTGGATATAGGACTAGGATATAGGATGTGAGGATACTCAATCACTACTAGAAACATTTCTAATCTATTTAATTTGCTATCTTTATCCTTCAGAATAATTACTTTCTTTGAAATATTACTGTCATTCCTTGATGCTATCGTATCTTGCACAATATTTATTCTTTGTTTGAATCTGTCTTCAGGTTGCCGTCGAAGACCCGATCGCAGTGCTCTAGAGCAGTTTTGGCGAGGTCTATTACTTCGTTACATCAGAGAGAGACAACAACGACTATTTCGCATTCTTTCGCGCAGAGGATTGCTTCACCAGTCCAGATGGGCATTTTAGTAACAGTTTTTGGGGGTGCTCTACTACCACTTTCGAGGATTGTTCCATCAGTCACGGAGGATCTTCCACCACCACTACCTATGCCAGCAGACGGGACGCAGATGTTTGTTATATTCCAGGAGATGATGGCAGCACAATAGAGGCAGACATATATTCTACGTCAGGGCATCGAGAGTGCTCACTAGTTAGCACTAGCTACTATGGAGGAGGTTGCACTTGTTCAGCCACAGACCGTACCACTTTATCCCGTACCGTACCAGCCGAGGCCGGGTACTATTGTTGACTTCAAGAGGATGGGACCCAAGAACTTCAGAGGCATCGAAGGGATATTGTACACCGACGATTGGATCGAGGACGTAGAGAGGGCCCTAAGGCTCGCACAGATTCTGGAGGGCCTACAGGTGGAGGCAACAGGCAGCCAGACGTTCGACAGTGCTCTAACATGGTTTTACACAGACCCGAGGATCACGACGCCAGGACTGACTTGGGAAGCTTTCAAATTTTTTTCAAGAAGAAGTTCTTTCCGGATGTGGCTCTGAGTGCTCTAGAGAGCCAGTTCCTAGACCTCGTCCAGGGTAGCATGATAGTAGATGAGTACGAAACAGAGTTATGCAGAATAGGCAAATTTATAGAGGGACATAATCCTCTAGGGAAGGTCCAGAAGTTTTGGAAGGATTTGATTAGGGAGATCAAATCCCTCACTAGAGGACACCGCACAACGATATTCTAGGATATCCTGATTGACGCACAGAGGGTAGAGGATGACTTGGAGCTCAAATACAAGATGATGCGAGACACAACAAGAGGAGCTTGCTGTAGTGTGGGTCTAGCCAAACAACCCCACTTCCAGCAGAAGAGGACCTTCCAGCAGCAGAGACAATAATTTTATGTACCATTCCAAGCACCAGCGTAACAAACATACCAGGACCCGAGTCCGGTACAGCAGGTCCCTCAGTGTACTCACTGTGGGAAGATCGGGCATACACGGGAAGTTTACAGGAAGAGGCTTAGAGTGTGCCTCTATTGTGGAGAGCTAGGCCACCAGTTGAGGGAGTGTCTAGTGACTCGAGTTCGGGCAGGCCAGGTAGCAGAACTGGCACAGAGGGCACTAGTGTGACTACCAGCGGGACAACAGAGGGGACCTCCTTAAACGACTCAGCAATAATAGTTTGTCCTCCAGTAGCAGCAGAGAGGTGCACCGCGAGGGCATGCTTTCGGCATGATATTTGAGGAGGAGGAGCCAGTCGGAGAAGTGATATCAGGTTCAGTTCTCCTTGATTTTATTCTAGCTTTTGTTTTATTTGATTCCAGTGCTTCCCATTCTTTTGTATCTGTATCTTTTGATCTTAAGCAACGTTTAGAGTCTGAAACTTTGGCTAGGACTTTCAAGATCATAACTGGGGGAGGCATTATCATGGTTAGTGATGTTTGCAAGGATCGAAGAGTTGCACTGGGAGGCCAGGAGTTTAGTGTGTTCTTACTCGTAATGCCACTTCCCAACTACGATATTGTACTCGTGATGGATTGGTTGAGTAGGCACCATACTAGTATAGATTATCGTGGAGGCATAGTTTTGTTTCAACCGCCAGGAGAGCCAGACTTTGAGATTACCAAAGGAGCAGTAAAATAGAGCTAGGATGCCATCTATGGAGCCATGGTAGAAGAGAAGGAGTTGTCACATCCGTTGATAGCAAAGTTTATGGATATTTTTCGGAGGAGTTGCCAGTTTTGCCGTCAAACCGAGACATTGAGTTCTTTATAGATTTTGTTCCAGACGTAGAGCCGATATCTCAGCACATCTATAGAGTTAACAACAGTGAACTGGTAGAGTTAAAGAATCAGGTGGATGAGTTACAGGACAAAGGCTTCATTCGATCCAGTTCATCACCATAGGGTGCTCCGGTATTGTTTGTACCGAAGAAGGATGGGTTTAAACAACCTCACTATCAAGAAAAAATATTCGCTGCCAAAGATTAATGATCTCTTTGATCAGTTGAGCGGAGTGAAGGTATTTTCTAAGATAGACTTGAGGTCAGGTTACCACCAGGTGAAAGTGAAGGTGGATATTCCCAAGATAGCTTTTTAGACTCGGTATGGCCAGTTTGAGTTCATGGAGATGCCATTTGGGTTGAACAATGCCCCGGCGGTATTCATGAATCTGATAAACAAGGTGTTCCACCAGTATCTTGATAAGTTTGTGGTGATATTTATTGATGGTATTATGGTGTATTAGAAGACCCCGGAGGAGCATGAGGAACACCTGAGGATAGTTCTAGAGACTCTCAGAAAGGATAAGCTTTATGTCAAGTTTTTGAAGTGTTAGTTCTTTCTTGACAAGGTTGAATTCCATGGTCATGTGATTACAAGTGACAGAATCTCAGTGGACCTGAAGAAAATTTGGACTCATAGGCTACTTGAAGTTCAGTTAAAGAGATCAGGAGTTTCCTGGGGCTAGCAGGTTATTACCGAAGGTTCGTACAGGACTTCTCCAGGATCGTGGAGCCATTGAGTAGGCAAACCAAGAAGGATATGGAGTTTGTCTAGATAGAGGAGAGTCACGCTGCTTTTGAGGAGTTGAAGAATAGGTTGACGACATCTCCAGTATTAACATTACTATCAGGACTATGTGGATTCACTATCTATAGTAATGCTTCAGGAAAGGGTTTGGGTTGTGTCTTACAGTAGAACGGAAAGGTGTTTGCCTATGCTTCCAGGCAATTACATTCTCATGAGAAGAATTACCCTACCCATGGTTTGGAGTTGGCAGTAGTCATTTTTGCTCTAAATTTGTTAAAATACTATTTGTACGGAGAGCATTTGGAGATCTTCGTAGACCATAAAAACTTGAAGTACGTGTTTACCCAGAAAGAGCTAAACATGAGACAACGACGATAGTTGGAGTTGATGAAGGACTTTGACATATCATTGCATTACCATTCAGGGAAGGCCAATTTAGTCATTGATGCCTTGAGTAGGTATCCAGTGGCTATATTGCTTGACTAAAGACCGATATTTATTGTCTGATCTTGAGAGCTTGGGTATTGAGGTACTGATACTAGGTGACGAGATACATATATGGGGAATGTAGATACAGTCTGATCTGATGGACATGATAAGAGCTACGTAGTATGACGATGAGTCTCTGAGGAGACTTAGAGCACAGGTTCAGATGAGATTATCCGAGGACTTCACTATTGCTGAGGATGGTTCATTGCAGCACAGTACCAGGTTGTGTGTACCAAATGGGATATTGCACGAGGAGGTTCTTCTGGAGGCACATTGATCACGGTACTATATACATCCATATGCCAACAAGATGCATAGAGATCTGAGAGAGCATGTATGGTGGTATGGTATAAAGGGGGAGGTGGCGCACTTCGTATCTAGATGTTTAGTGTGCCAGTAGGTAAAGGTAGAGAGGCAGAGTCCAGGTGGTTTACTTCTGCCTTTATCCATTCCAGAGTGGATGTGGGAGGATATTACTATGGATTTTGTTTCGGGGATTCCGTGTTCTCCAAGTGGGAAAAACGTGATTTGGGTCATCGTAGACAGATTGACCAAATTGGCCCACTTTTTGCCATTTAAAGTGGGTACGTCTATGGAGAAGCTAGAGAAGATGTATGTGCGATAGATTGTCATATTGTATAGAGATCTTGTGAGCATCATCTCGGATCGGGATAGCCACTTCATATTCTACTTCTGGAGGAGTTTGTACGCTAGCTTGGGCACCCAGCTCAAGTTCAGTACCGCATATCACCCCCGGACAGACGGGTAGTCGGAGAGGACTATTTAGACTCTTGAGGGTATGCTTCGCACTTGTGTTTTAGATTTCAGAGGCTCTTAGGAGAATCATCTTCACATGATAGAGTTTGCTTACAACAACAGCTACCAGGCCAGTATCAATATGTCTCCATTCGAGTCTTTATATGGATGAAGATGTCAAACTCCTCTATCTTGGGATGATATTGGTGAGAGAGTCTTGTTGGGACCAGATATGATTATGGATGCAGCCGAGAAGGTAAAGTTTATTAGAGATAGACTTCGGGTAGCGCCGGACAGACAACATCATTAGGTCGATAGCCACTAGAGACCTTTGGAGTTTGAGGTATAGATTTTGTTTGCATTGCTTATGATTATTTTGTTTTAGATTGAGTTTTAATCCTGTATTTTGTTCTAGTTTGGCAATCTGGTATTCTTGCATATTTCTATAACACAGGGCACTATTCGCTTTGGTAGTGGCAGAAAGCTTAGTCTACAGTACATCGGATCCTTCGGTGTTCTTGCAAGGGTCGGTGCAATGGCCTACAGACTAGACTTACTGTCTGTACTAGAGGGAGTAAATGATGTATTCCATGTGTCGCAGCTGAGACGATACATGGAAGATCCTAGTCATGTATTGGATCACTCGGAGATTGGGGTGGGTCTGACTCTCAGCTACCCAGAACATGCAGTGAAGATTCTGGACCATAGGGAGAAGGTGGTGCAAAACCAGATGATCCCCTTAGTACGTGTCATGTGGAGGCATCACTCTCCGGGGGAGTCTACCTGGGAGAGGGAAGCCGAGATGCGCGAGCAATACCCTTATCTTTTTGAGCTGTGAGGTATCGTTCTTTTTTGCGTGCTGTGATTGCTTGTTGTAATATTAGTTCTTCCTTAAATTTTAAGGAATTTTTTTTCTAAGGAGGGTAGACTTGTCACTACCATATTTCTATATGAGGATATTTTTTTTATTTAGCATATTTATTATTTAGTAATTGAATATTTATATTATGTGCTACTAATTATTATATTGAGTTATGCTATTTAATTATCGACTAGTGGGATAGCCTATTTTATTTAGACTTGTCATTAGTGGACCCATTAGATTGTCATGACACATTAAGCCCAACATTGGACTAGGTCCATTTGACCCATTCCTTTAATTAATTAAGAATATTAGATTAGTTTCATGTATAATTAGAAGCTTCCTAATATAACCCTTCCTAATTAAACCTCATGACTAGCTAGTAGAGGCATCATGGATATTATATATTGCTCGGAAAGGGGGAAAGAGGGGGACGACAATTAGAGGAGGTCTCACTCTCTTTCCTCTCATTAGTTCATTCATTCTGGATTTCCAATTGTGTTCTTCCCCAAATTAACTCATCCCTCCACCAAATTTAACCCAATTCATACCCATTTCCTTTAAATTTTACCATATAAGAATCATTGGAGCTTGGATTGTAAGAAGCAATTGAAGGAGGGGAAATTGATAAGGAGATTGTGTCCTAATTGTGTCCATTAAGCATTTTATTTGAAATCTTTCTCCCAATAGGTAAATTCTAAATTTTATCTATAATTTAGACTCTAATTCATGCATTTACCCATCAAGAATCATCTCTTGGCTTAGGACTACCCATAGGACCAAGAACTAGGTTCATATGACTTGTATTGTGGAATCTACATGGTAACTTGTGTCCAATTAGGGACAATTACGAGATTGACACATCAAGTGTGTGTTATGAGAAAAATTATATCTAATTAAACTTAGTTCGGGATTATGGAACTAGATATGTGTCCACAATTGGACACGAGTAGAGCGTATCGTAGTATCTTGTGATACGGTATGATACGTGACTCATTTTGGGGGATTTAGCTTGTTGGATGAGAGTGTATCATGGAAATTCCTAATTGTACACTCAAGGTGTTTGATGAAATAACATTAGTGTTATTGAGAGTGTTTATCCATGGTATAATATGATATTGTATATATACATTGTATTAGCATAAATATATGTTTATATGTGTGTAGTAGATGTGTGTGTGTGCTCTTGGTATGAACTGTTAGGTGTGATAAGGGGGAGAATGAGTATCATTGCACTGTGTGCAATGATATGTGTTAACAGATAATTACAATAGCTATAGCAGTGGGCACACCAAGTTTAGCAACTACTGCAGTAGCAGTATGTGAGCTCGGGTGAGGGAAGTCGACAAAGAGGGAGGTGTAGTGCCAAGGAAAGAAAGTAAAGCAACAGCAGCAGGAGCCTGGAGTTGCAGGAATTGTGGACAAATTAGTTTAAGGGAAGTTTGTGTTGCAGCAGCAACGTGAGGCAAGATCACAGTATCTAGTTGTAAGGGGGAATCGGTGCTCGGGTATCACTGATATCCGAGAGTATTAGAACAATGGAGCGTAGTAGCAGCTACTGGGAAAGGTCAAGAGAAGTAGCACCAGCAGTCAATAGTAGCAACACAACAAACTGCAATAACTTGAAGGGGGCTCGGGGATGAATGTCAAGTATCAACAACTTACTGGCAACATCAGTTGTAATAGGCATTTAAGTAGCAGTTGTAATTAAATAGAGCAGTAGCAGCAATAAAATACAAGAATAGAAGCAGTGGCATATAACAGTGGGAGGTGTAAGGGAACTTGAGTATTAATTGGTGAAAGAAGCATCATTCCATACTGCTGTGCATATTCTGTGGGAAGTTGGCTCATGTTCAAGTCTGCAAGTGGGCATCAATGGGTATTGAAATAGATGGCTTTGGGGTTAAGTGTTGTGTGAGGTATTGAAGACTAGGATATTTATATATATATATATATATGTATATATATATATATATATATATATATATATATATATATATATAAGGTATTGGTATAAGAGTGTATCTATATTGAGGTGTGTCTCAATGCTTGGGTGAGAGTATTGGATGTTGGTGTTGGTATCATTCAACTTGGAGTATTAGTATATACAAGGAGCATGTGGGTGAAAGTTTATGCAATACTAGACTGGTGTGGCCACATAGGTTAGGTCAATTGGTTATGAAGGCTTTAACATTGGTGTTAAGGTATTGACTTTAGAAATTGAGTTGTGAATTATTGATTAGGTGAGTATCTCAAGATACCATGAGGTGATTATAGATATTTGGTATTGGCATATTAATCTAGGTATTGTCATAACTAAGGTAATAGATAGATACTAGTTTATAACTTAGATACTAGTGTATATATATATATATATATATATATATATATATATATATATATATATATATATTAGTAAATAGCTGGTGTAGTTGATATTAGCTAGTATAGTAATCCCTCCAAGGTATTAGCCCTGGAACCTAGGTATGACCTAGTACAACCTAGTATCAATTACTGTGGACTTGTAATCTATCACGACCCGTACCCGATGTAAGGATACTAGTCGGAAACAACGCCCAGCCTACGCCGCAGAATCGGCGGTAGAACGCTGTCTAGATAGTCTATCTAAAGTAATGAACCACCAATAATGATAGAATACTCAATCACAGAACTAAGATAGAATGAGCACGAATCAGATAAGAATAGAATAGTCATCATACAACTCATGAGTTTAAAATAATACATCAATGAGTCTGAAGAGTAACAAAATAAGCTGGAGACAAATCCAGTACAAAAAAATACTATCATACTACAAAGCTACACTCCAGGGTCAACTGTCTCAGTTGGGATAAGTCCCTCTTGAGCCAGGGTCTCCGAATCTAAACCCACAACATCCTGGGGTCCATAATAGGTAGGGTACTCCTCAGTGTCATCTGGAAAAATATATCCAGTCAGGAAAGGAGCAGAGTACATCTCTAACAGCAGTTCTAATCCATGATAAAAACTATGTAACAGTAAATAGCTGTGGATAAACAAGATGCACAAAATAGATACAAGAGATATATAGACAATAAGGAAATACTGGAAAGAAATACAATAATGAACAATATGCCAATGAAACAATAATACTAATGACTAAGTGTGTGAGTACTAGCTTAACATGTGATCGGCTTGGGCAAGATACAATGCGGCCTGGCTAATCATACGTGCGGTGCACTATTCGCTTACCAATACTTTATTCAATAGGGATTTGATCACATATCTATACTAATACTCCCCACCCCCAACTAGTATAATAGATCCAACCACGGTATGCTATGGCACTAGATTCCCCAAGAAGAGAGGGACTCCTCCCGAAAATCGGTGTCTGTACATGTACAAGATAACCAATGAACAATACTTGCACCATATACACCATATACCAAGGAATAACATCTCATGACGAGATCCGGATATACCAATCCGTGTAACCAAAGTGTCAAGAGAAACATGTATATCTACACTAGATACAACGAACATAGAGGATATCATAAATGAGAAACTATCAGAGAATGTACTCGCCTGAAGTCCAAAGAACAGTCTCACAGATGTCTGACTCGGTACCTCGAAGACCTAGATATAGAATACCACATTAATACAAGGTCCCGGAAAGAGAACAAGTCAAACTAGTCAACTTCTAGGTCAATAAATAAATTCTAAGTCAAAAGTCAACTATGGTCAACTCTAAAGTCAACTAAAGTCAAACATGGTCAAACCAAGGTCAACCTCACAAGAAATCTATATAAATAATATAGAAATAAAATACAATAATTTAGGAATCAAATTTAGAACCCAATTGATACCCACACAAAGTATACTAATAATACAATTAATGCACACTCTAAATAATGTATATACAAACCAATATTTATACAAATAAAATAATATATTATTATTAGTATTATACCTCACAAAAACACCTATATATATACATATATATATATACAAATATAATATATAATATATAAATTAAATCTGCCAAATCGTCACTAAAAACAGTGAGCTAAAAATACAAATTAAATAAAATAGGCTTTCAGTGACAGTTTCTACTGTCACTGAAACCACCGTCGCCAAAGCCGCTGTGCAACTGCACTGCTGTCACCTATTGGTGACAGTTCTCAACTGTCACAGAAAAGTCCGTCGCTGCTGCTGCGAATCCCGCCCACTGCATGGGTTATTAATGACAGTGGCGGCTCTGTCATTAATAATCCGCCGCCACTGTTACAGCGGCTGCTGCTGTAACCGCCTAATTAATGACAGTTCTCTGTCATTAATCCTACTGTCACTAAAAACACCGAAAATATATATATAAATATATATATATAAATATATATATATAAAAAATATATATATATATAAATAATTAGATAAATATATATACTTATATATATATAATTAAATACTATTAGTTACAAAACACAATGCACATATTAATGTACGTATTTTACATGGCTAGAAGCACACATAAAAATATATTCATTAAATTAACAAATAAATATATAATAATTATAAATAATATAATTACACATTTAAACACATAAATAAATTTTATAAAACATTTATGTATAATTTATGTTATTAACATAAGTACATATATATTTGCATGCAAGAAAGCTACATACATATATTTATACACCACATTAGAACACATAGAAATATATAGATCTATGCTACAATAAATACCATAATAAATACACTAAAATAAATATATAATATCTATATATATATTTACTAGTTATAAATGAAGAATTTAAAATATAATTAATTAGATCTACACATAAACACACCAAATTGGAGAGTATCACACCGTATCCCACTAGATCTAGGATACGCATGTGACACGAGTCCAACACACAACCAATTGCACCCCGAAGGACACAAACATGTCACAAATAATATTTATGAATAAATCAAAGTGTCAAAAGTAGATCTATGTGTCCGTGTCAAAATACGACATGTACAAAGCCCCGTGTCGGAGGAAAACCCCAAAAATGACACGTATCACCAAATAGTTGGGATACGAACCACATGTACCCAAATATGGACACGACACAAGCCCCAAACACATAATCACGTGCCCAATTGATCTATAGGATCAATTGACACACACAACAAAATGTAAATTCGGAATTCCAACAAAATTGACACAAAAAGCACCATAACTTTCTCCATGGGTCTCCTATGAACATAAAACAAAGTCCTATGGGTAGTACATACATATGGGTTGATTTTACATGATTAAATCTCAGATTTAGAAGCTATTTTAATGGGAAAAACTGAATTATACCTATTGGAAGATGGATTCCCAATGAAACCTCCAATTGAGATGAACTTGCTTCCAAATTGTAGATCCTTGCTCCTCTTTGTAGATCCTTGCTTCCTCCTTCTAGATCCTTGCTTCTCAACTTTCTAATGGTGAATTGGAAAGAATTTGGGATGAATTTGGTGGGAAATTGGAATGGAAATGGAGGAAATTTGGGAGTGGGAAATTCTAGATCTAAATTGGAAATGAGAATGAGAGGAGAGAGAAATTCCCCCCTCCTAATATAGGCCGGCCATGCCCCCTTCCCCAAGCAATTGTAAAATATCCAATGTACCCCTTGGGGCCTTTCATAAAGAAATAATTAAGGAAGGAAGCTTCTAGTCTAATCACTTAATTAATTTAATACATCTCCTTAATTATGGGCTTTCTAAATGGGCCAAGTCTAACTATTTAATTCATGTTGGTCCATGGGTCCAAACTAAACTAGTTGGGTCTACTAAAATAAGTCCAAAATAATTAAATAACATACAACAACAATTAAATAATACAACAAAAATTATTTACCATGCACAATATTTATTTAAATAGGAAATTACTAAAATACCCTTTTTCCTAAAATGTGGTAGTGACAAGTCTACCCTCCTTAAAATAATTTCGTCCTCGAAATTTAAAGATGAAAACTACCCCCAGAAAAATCACAGAACAGAACTAAAGAATCACAATTAACTAATGAACAGAACATAACAATGAACAGAACATAACTAGAGAATAACATACCTCAAGGTACAAACAAATATGGATAACGCTCTCGCATGTCATCCTCTCTCTCCCAGGTAGACTCCCCCGGAGAGTGATGCCTCCATGCGACGCGTACCAAAGGAATAGTCTGGTTCCTCAGCACCTTCTCTCTCCAATCCAGAATCTCAACTGGCTGCTCTGGATAGCTAAGAGTAGGGCCCACCTCTATCTCTGAGTGATCCAATACATGACTAGGATCTGCCACGTATCGTCTCAACTGTGACACATGAAACACGTTGTGTACTCCCTCCAATGCAGGTGGCAAGTCTAGTCTATAAGCAACTGCACCGACCCTCTCTAGAATAGTGAAAGGTCCGATGAATCGCGGACTAAGCTTTCCGCCTCCACCGAAGCGAATCGTGCCTCGTGTCGGAGAAATCCTCAGAAACACCAAACCACCCACCTAGAACAAAACACCATCTTAAGAACTTAATCTATAACAAACAAGAACAAGCACAAACAAAATCTAAACTATACCTCGAACTCCAAAGGTCTCCGATGGCTATCGGCCCAATGCCGCTGTCTGTCCTGCGCCACTCGAAGTCTGTCTCTGATCAACTGAACCTTCTCCGCTGCATCCACAACCATCTCTGGCCCAAGCAAAACTCTCTCTCCAACATCGTCCCAAGACAAAGGAGTACGACACCTCCGACCATATAGAGCTTCAAAAGGTGACATCTCTATACTGGCCTGATAACTGTTGTTGAAAGCAAACTCTACCAAATGGAGATGGTCCTCCCAAGAACCCCCGAAATCTAGTACACAAGTGCGCAACATATCCTCGAGAGTCTAGATAGTCCTCTCTGACTGCCCATATGTCTGGGGATGATATGCAGTACTGAACTTGAGCTGAGTGTCCAAACTCTCCTGCAAACTCCTCCAGAAATGAGAAGTGAAATGACTATCCCGATCTGAGACTATGCTGACTGGAACTCCATGTATCCTAACGATCTGCCTCACATACATCTCTGCCAGCTTCTCCGTAGACAAACCCACCTTGAAAGGCAAAAAGTGGGCTGACTTGGTCAACCTATCAACAATGACCCAAATCGCGTCATTCCCTCCTGGAGATCGTGGAAGTCCGGACACAAAATCCATAGTAATGTGTTCCCACTTCCACTCTGGAATGGGTAATGGCTGAAGTAACCCTCCTGGCCTCTGTCTCTCGGCTTTCACCTGCTGGCACACTAAGCATCTGGATACAAACTGTGCCACTTCCCTCTTCATGCCATACCACCACACACTCTCTCGCATATCCCGATACATCTTGTTAGCACCTGGATGTATGGAATACTGAGAGCGATGCGCTTCCTGTAATACCTCCTCATGCAACTCCCCACTAGGCACACACAATCTAACTCCATGCCTCAAAGATCCATCTTCTGCAATAGTAAAATCATCCTCCAATCCTGCTCTTACTTGAGCTCTGATACTCCTCAAAGATACATCATCATACTGTGCTGCCTTGATCCTGTCCATCAAATCTGAGTATATTTGCAATCCCCACATCTGCATAGCACACCCAGGAACAATCACCTCAATGCCCAAGCTCTCCAAGTCCTCCAACAAATATCGATCCTGCGTTAAGAACATAGCTACCGGATACCTGCTCAAAGCATCGGCAACTACATTGGCTTTCCCAGAATGATATTGCAAAGAGATATCAAAATCCTTCATCAGTTCCAACCACCGACGCTGCCTCATGTTCAACTCCTTCTGCATGAAAACGTACTTCAAGCTTTTGTGGTCTGTGAAGATCTCCACACGCTCTCCGTACAAATAATATTTCCACAACTTCAGAGCGAAGATGACGGCTGCCAACTCCAAATCATGGGTAGGATAGTTCTTTTCATGAGGACGCAATTGCCTGGATGCATAGACAATCACTTTCTCATGCTGCTGAAGAACACAACCTAAACCCTTTCCTGATGCATCACTATAAATAGTGAAACCTCCGGACCCTGATGGCAACGTCAAAATAGGAGCAGACGTCAACCTCTTCTTCAACTCTTCAAAAGCAACCTGGCAATCCTCTGTCCAAACAAACTCCACATCCTTCCTTGTTAGTCTGGTCATCGGCTCGAAAATCCTCGAAAAATCTTGCACAAACTTCCTGTAGTAGCCTGCCAATCCCAAGAAACTCCTGATCTCTGCTACCGAACTCGGAGTCTTCCAAGATTCCACTGCTGAAATCTTCTTCGGATCCACTGAAATACCATCACCAGTCACAACATGCCCCAAGAATTCTACCTTGTCCAAGAAAAACTCACATTTGGACAACTTCCCATACAACTTCTCCTTCCTCAGCACATCCAACACAATCCTCAAATGCTCCTCATGCTCCTCCGGTGTCCTCGAGTATATGAGTATGTCGTCGATGAATACCACCACGAACTTGTCAAGGTACTAGTGGAACACCTTGTTCATCAAGTTCATAAATACCGCCGGTGCATTAGTCAAACCAAACGGCATCACCATAAACTCGTACTGACCATACCGAGTTCTAAAAGCAGTCTTCGGTATGTCCTCCGGCTTCACCTTCACCTGATGGTAGCCTGATCTCAAATCTATCTTAGAAAATACCTTCGCACCACTCAACTGATCAAACAGATCATCAATCCGTGGCAAAGGATACTTATTCTTGATAGTGAGATTATTCAAAGCCCTGTAATCAATGCACATACGTACCGATCCATCCTTCTTTGGTACAAACAATACCGGGGCTCCCCATGGTGAAGAACTCGATCTGATAAACCCCTTATCCTGCAATTCGTCCACCTGCTTCTTCAACTCGACCAGCTCGCTGTTGTTTACTCTATAGACATGCTGTGAAATTGGTTCTGCACCTGGCACCAAGTCTATAGAAAATTCACATCTCGATCTGGTGGCAATCCTGACAATTCCTCAGGAAACACATCCAAGAATTCTGCTATCAACGGATGCGGCAACTCCTTATCTTCCACCATAGCTCCACAAATAATGCCTTCGCCCTGCTCTGCAGCTCCTCTAGCAAACTCAAACTCTGGCTCTCCTGGCGAACCAAACAAAACTCTACCTCCTCTACAGTCTATGCTAGCCCGGTGCCTACTCAACCAATCCATCCCAAGTACAATGTCGTACCTCGGAAGTGGCATTACAAGTAGACACGCACTCAACTCCCGGCCTCCCAGAGTAACTCTCCGATCCTTGCAAATATTATTAACCAGGATAATACCTCCCCCGGTCATGATCTTGCAAGTCCTAAGCAAAGACTCAGCTACCAAACCATGCTTCAGAGCAAAAGAAACAGATACAAAACTATGGGAAGCACCACTATCAAACAAAGCTAAAGCTGGAATGGAATCAAGAAGAATAGAACCTGCAATGACATCTCCGTTGGGTTCCTCCTCTTCGACGGTCATAGCAAACGCTCGTCCCTGTCGAGCACCTTCCTGTTGTTGATGCTGGACAAAACGCTGCTGCTGTGTCGGAAGTGGTCCCCTCGGCTGTGCTGCAGGTGGTCTCGTCTGTGTCCTCGGAGCTGGAGCTGCTCCTTGAACTGCACGACGAGGACACTCCCTTGATTGATGCCCTTCAGTACCACAATAGAAACAAACTCCTAGCCTCCTCCTGCAAACTTCCCAGATGTGGCCAGGCTTCTTGCAGAAGTTGCATGGAGCTTGCTGTAACTGTCTCTGCTGCTGAGGTGCCTGGTGAAAAAGCGCTCTAGCTGGAGTCTGGTTCTGCTGTGGCTGCTGGAAAGGTCTGGACTAGAAATGAGGACGTTTGGCAGATACTGCACTGCCGTTGGCCCCCAAAAAAGAATCACGGTCTCTCTTGGTCTTCAAACCCAGATCCCGCTCAACCTTGCGTGCCTCCGCAAGTATCTCCGAGTATGTCTCATAAAAAGACGGAATGAGAATCTTTACTTCCCAGTTTAGACCCTCTCGGAAACGAATAGCTCGAACCTCTGGCTCCCTCACCAAGTACTCTGCAAATTGGCTCAACCTACCGAACTCCGCAGCGTATTCCTCCACAGACATGCTCCCCTGAATGAGACTCTCAAATTGTCTCCCCAAGTCAAGCCTGTCTATCCGGGCAAAAAACTTCTTCTTGAAAAGGTCCTTGAATACCTCCCAAGATTGTCCTGCGTCAACTAGAACCGGCTCATTCCTGAACCAAGTGCGAGCGACGTCGAACAGTTGAAGTCCTACCGCCTCAACCTTCAGATCTTCAGAAAGACGGGACACCCTCATAAGACGCTCAATGTCCTCGAGCCAATCATCGGCATAGACGATGCCCTCCGTCCCTTTGAAAACCCTACGCTCCAGTTTCTTGAAGTCCTGAATGTTGCTTGGCCGAAGCTGAGCAACTTGAGGAACAACCTGCTGCTGGATCGTAACTCCTCTCTCAACTACAGCACGAGCAAGCTGATGAGCACTCTCGATGCCCTGCCGTAGAACGTCGGTCTGCCTCTGATGTGCCTCTGACTGAGCCCACTGTGCCTCGAGCATCTCACGAAACAGTGTAAACATCTGTGACGCCTCTGCTGGCACAGGAGGTGGAGGTGGAAGCCCCTCAGATACAGCTGGCACAGTCCTCTGAGTAGGTGGTGGACCTCCGAAAGCAGCTGACACTCCAATCACTGGAGAAGTGACTGGTGCAGGCCCTCGGGATGTCGCAGACCTCTCAGAAGCTGCTCTCCCCTGCTGTGATCTAGTCTTAGGCGGCATCCTGAGACAAAGCGAAAGAAAGAATCAATATGGCACAAGATGTAAGACATCAAGGAAAGGACAGTTTAAGGGTTCAAGTATCAATATCAAAGGAGAATAGTTGAATCAAAAGAATTTTCCTAGATGTGATTGAGTATCTCAGCCTATATCCTACATCCTATCGCAGGCTCGTAGTAGTACAACTAAGTTGTCATACTACCACGACATCACATACTTGTGAAGCTAGACCTGCATGGGCCACCACCAAAAACGTGTCACGACCCGTACCTGATGTAAGGATACTAGTCGGAAACAACGCCCAGCCTACGCCGCAGAATCGGCGGTAGAACGCTGTCTAGATAGTCTATCTAAAGTAATGAACCACCAATAATGATAGAATACTCAATCACAGAACTAAGATAGAATGAGCACGAATCAGATAAGAATAGAATAGTCATCATACAACTCATGAGTTTAAATAATACATCAATGAGTCTGAAGAGTAACAAAATAAGCTGGAGACAAATCCAGTACAAAAGAAAACTATCATACTACAAAGCTACACTCCAGGGTCAACTGTCTCAGTTGGGATAAGTCCCTCTTGAGCCAGGGTCTCCGAATCTAAACCCACAACATCCTGGGGTCCATAATAGGTAGGGTACTCCTCAGTGTCATCTGGAAAAATATATCCAGTCAGGAAAGGAGCAGAGTACATCTCTAACAGTATTTCTAATCCATGATAAAAACTATGTAACAGTAAATAGCTGTGGATAAATAAGATACACAAAATAGATACAAGAGATATATAGACAATAAGGAAATACTGGAAAGAAATACAATAATGAACAATATGCCAATGAAACAATAATACTAATGACTAAGTGTGTGAGTACTAGCTTAACATGTGATCGGCTTGGGCAAGATACAATACGGCCTGGCTAATCATACGTGCGGTGCATGATCAACACTATTCGCTTACCAATACTTTATTCAATAGGGATTTGATCACATATCTATACTAATACTCCCCACCCCCAACTGGTATAATAGATCCAACCACGGTATGCTATGGCACTAGATTCCCCAAGAAGAGAGCGACTCCTCCCGAAAATCGGTGTCTGTACATGTACAAGATAACCAATGAACAATACTTGCACCATATACACCATATACCAAGGAATAATATCTCATGACGAGATCCGGATATACCAATCCGTGTAACCATAGTGTCAAGAGAAACATGTATATCTACACTAGATACAACGAACATAGAGGATATCATAAATGAGAAACTATCAGAGAATGTACTCGCCTGAAGTCCAAAGAACAGTCTCACAGATGTCTGACTCGGTACCTCGAAGACCTAGATATAGAATACCACATTAATACAAGGTCCCGGAAAGAGAACAAGTCAAACTAGTCAACTTCTAGGTCAATAAATAAATTCTAAGTCAAAAGTCAACTATGGTCAACTCTAAAGTCAACTAAAGTCAAACATGGTCAAACCAAGGTCAACCTCACAAGAAATCTATATAAATAATATAGAAATAAAATACAACAATTTAGGAATCAAATTTAGATCCCAATTGATACCCACACAAAGTATACTAATAATACAATTAATGCACACTCTAAATAATGTATATACAAACCAATATTTATACAAATAAAATAATATATTATTATTAGTATTATACCTCACTAAAACACCTATGTATATACATATATATATATATACAAATATAATATATAATATATAAATTAAATCTGCCAAATCGTCACTGAAAACAGTGAGCTAAAAATACAAATTAAATAAAATAGGCTTTCAGTGACAGTTCCTACTGTCACTGAAACCACCGTCGCCAAAGCCGCTGTGCAACTGCACTGCTGTCACCTATTGGTGACAGTTCTCAACTGTCACAGAAAAGTCCATCGCTGCTGCTGCGAATCCCGCCCACTGCATGGGTTATTAATGACAGTGGCGGCTCTGTCATTAATAATCCGCCGCCACTGTTACAGCGGCTGCTGCTGTAACTGCCTAATTAATGACAGTTCTCTGTCATTAATCCTACTGTCACTAAAAACACAGAAAATATATATATAAATATATATAAATCAAAAAATATATATATAAAAACAATTAGATAAATATATATACTTATATATATATAATTAAATACTATTTGTTACAAAACACAATGCACATATTAATGTACGTATTTTACATGGCTAGAAGCACACATAAAAATACATTCATTAAATTAATAATTAAATATATAATAATTATAAATAATATAATTACACATTTAAACACATAAATATATTTTATAAAACATTTATGTATAATTTATGTTATTAACATAAGTACATATATATTTGCATGCAAGAAAGCTACATACATATATTTATACACCACATTAGAACACATAGAAATATATAGATCTATGCTACAATAAATACCATAATAAATACACTAAAATAAATATATAATATCTATATATATTTACTAGTTATAAATGAAGAATTTAAAGTATAATTAATTAGATCTACACATAAATATACCAAATTGGAGAGTATCACACCGTATCCCACTAGATCTAGGATACGCATGTGACACGAGTCCAACACACAACCAATTGCACCCCGAAGGACACAAACATGTCATAAATAATATTTATGAATAAATCAAAGTGTCAAAAGTAGATCTATGTGTCCGTGTCAAAATACGACATGTACAAAGCCCCATGTCGGAGAAAAACCCCCAAAATGACACGTATCACCAAATAGTTGGGATACGAACCACATGTACCCAAATATGGACACGACACAAGCCCCAAACCCATAATCACATGCCCAATTGATCTATAGGATCAATTGACACACACAACAAAATGTAAATTCGGAATTCCAACAAAATTGACACAAAAAGCACCATAACTTTCTCCATGGGTCTCCTATGAACATAAAACAAAGTCCTATGGGTAGTACATACATATGGGTTGATTTTACATGATTAAATCTCAGATTTAGAAGCTATTTTAATGGGAAAAACTGAATTATACCTATTGGGAGATGGATTCCCAATGAAACCTCTAATTGAGATGAACTTGCTTCCAAATTGTAGATCCTTGCTCCTCTTTGTAGATCCTTGCTTCCTCCTTCTAGATCCTTGCTTCTCAACTTTCTAATGGTGAATTGGGAAGAATTTGGGATGAATTTGGTGGGGAATTGGAATGGGAATGGAGGGAATTTGGGAGTGGGAAATTCTAGATCTAAATTGGAAATGAGAATGAGAGGAGAGAGAAATTCCCCCCTCCTAATATAGGCCGGCCATGCCCCCTTCCCCAAGCAATTGTAAAATGTCCAATGTACCCCTTGGGGCCTCTCATGAAGAAATAATTAAGGAAGGAAGCTTCTAGTCTAATCACTTAATTAATTTAATCCATCTCCTTAATTATGGGCTTTCTAAATGGGCCAAGTCTAACTATTTAATTCATGTTGGTCCATGGGTCCAAACTAAACTAGTTGGGTCTACTAAAATAAGTCCAAAATAATTAAATAACATCCAACAACAATTAAATAATACAACAAAAATTATTTACCATGCGCAATATTTATTTAAATAGGAAATTACTAAAATACCCTTTTTCCTAAAATGTGGTAGTGACATAATCAACCTAGAAGCTAGGTATGGACCTAAATCCAAGGTAAAACCTAGTTTGACATAGTTTAACTAGAGTGACCTAGTCTTGACCTAGAAAATCATATTTAGTGCATTTATAGCTCATTTATCATTCTTTTTACCCATTTGACATGTCATTCATATATAGTTGCGTGTCCCCTTTATTATCAACCAATTGTTAGTGGGTATTTTATTATTTTATCCCCCTAACCATTGTCAAAATATGGTATATTGAAAAAACCCTCCAACAACCATATTCAAGGCCATTCTAGTTTTCTAGACGGTAGTTTGATAAAAATGCCCATATTTTTAATTATTTTCAACATTAATATGGGGCATTTTGGTCATTTTATTGAAAATAATGAAAATCCCCCTATAATATCTTTATTCTAAAGGTATTTGTAATTATTTTCAACATTTTTATCGACTGTCCCCGCTGAACACGAATCACCACACTGGCGATCCCGCGGGATGATCGTTCCCATAATGACGTGATACTGCGGGAGCACAAGATGCGCCTGCACAAGGCCAAGGTTCGAACATGCGATAAAATGACTAAGCCACAAAGTTGCCCAAATAGTCTCCAGTACAGCAAAAAATTGAACGATACGAGTAAACGGCCGTTCGATAACTAGTTTACAAGGTCGATATAGCGAAAGCATATAATAAACACAAGTATAATACAAAAACAAGCTATTTATTGATAATGAATAAGGTTACAAGCGGCGCTAGGCCGAGATTATAAGTCGCTCAAGCTCTCTCTCTCTCTCGAAACAATAAAAGTGTGCCAAGCGACTTATAATATGGAATTATACATAGACGATGTTCCAACATTATGTCTTGTATACGTGCTTCAGCTCTAGACGTAACATTCTGAGGCTCTAGAGCAAACTCCAAGTCTTAGCACGCACGAGAGGATACTCCTCACCGAACGAGGTTCTCCCGTACCCTGCAAGCAACCTAGTGGGCTATCAGTACATGAATGCACTGGTGGGGAGGCTTCTCGTCCGCTCGACAAATCCAAACACGTTATATAAGTTCCGTGAACCTATATTAAGTTTTCTTTCTAATCTTGCCTTAGGATCAGTTTCATGGAAATGATTTAAAGCCTAACTCGTGTAGCAGTGCATCCAGCGATATAAGAGTAACACAACGAGATTAACCAACTTACCATGTGTCCTTTCCTGTCCAAAGATAAAACCAAGTTAACTAGCACAGATATATATAAAATAAAATCCAAGGATCGCATAGCAAATACAAGTGTTTCGGGCGTGTTTCTGATTCAGGTACACGAGTTACTGAAGATACTCAGGTATGTTACACTAGCTTGGACAGGTGTTCATATTACTTGATTCGATGTAATGACTTGCACGGATAGCGGCTAAGCGAGATGACTTAATCTATATGAACATGTCACTTGTAGCCTCCATATAGTTATTGGGCGCTAGGCCCCTCGTGCATAGTACTTGAACTACTATGACATGAAACGGTCGCTGGCATAGCCATAAAGGACAAGTTATAGTCTCTGGGCGGTTAGATGTGTGAGGTAAGAATCGCTACATGCCATGGGACGTTTAACTCCATCCCGCCCACTAACATGCGACTATCGTGAAGTTTCGTCCGGATCGGATCGGATTGGCCCTAGTTCCCGACGACCATCCACGGGAACCTAAACATGAATAACTTATGTAAAAGTTGTCCGCGATGATGCAAGTCTGGGGTCTACAAGATTACACGACAGGAACATGATCATTCTTGATTCAGGACGAGTATTGCTCGCAAGCTGTGTTGATATCACGATTCTTGTTTAACTTGACACAATGCAATCCCTTAGTTCAGGCACTGCCTTGGCGACCTAACGGTCCCGCATACTTTAAGGTTCAGGCTTGTACGGAACAACTATTCAATAGTCTTCCGGTGAAACTTGATGATACAAGACATGAATTGTGTTTCTTTATCTTAGCATGATTCTATGTGACAAGCATTGAAACGAGATGAGCAAGTATTAGTTAACATATAAAGTAGGCAAGAATTAAAACAGTAGAAACATAAGCCTTTACACTAGCGTTGGTCTAAAGGGTTAGTGCAAGGATTGAAATCGTATAGAGGCATATAGAGCAACGTATAATAAAATCTATCAAGTTACTTCTTTTTTCATGTTCTAGACAAGCAATATAAGATACAATTATTTCCTTAGCTAGGTGTTTTGTATTCTTTATTAGCGTGCAAGGGGTGATACGCCTAACGACTAGCATGTATCTTTCATATTTTTAAGTGTGCATGCTATGCAAAGACATGTTAATCGTAGCCCACCACCTTAGCGATGGTTCGCCTCGGCCGAATGATACTCCAAGCGCGCCTTTAAAAGTCTAATTCTAAACTCCTAAAGGGCCAAGTCTGAATTCGTTTGCATCAAGCGAGTCATCTCAGTGAGCAAGGCGGGATGGGTCATCGCACTTGAGCTGTTTGAATCAGCTCTCTGCGTTGAGCAAAAATGGGTCGTTACAAAACTAACCTCCAAATAACAAACAAATATAGTCAGATATACGTTAAAAAAATTCGGTTAAATATTCGTAAAACAAAAATATTGAGGTTAGAAACTTCACATATTTAAACAGGTTGTCAAATTTGGTTAATGAAATAGGTTACCACAAGTTTTCTTTGCCAAATTTGTCAATAATTCGTACATAACACGTTTAAGACTTCACATGCTTAAAATTTGTAAACTAATCCGTATCTTTCAAAAGTACAGATACAATTTTTTTTTGTATAATACGGGTTTTATTTTGGTGATTTCTATCAAGGCTCCTAACAGGGCAGGCTCGGCCCGACAAAAGCTCGGCCAATCTCGATCAACACAAGGATCAAGTTGGCCCTAACCGACTCATATAACACCTTGACATGTAGGGCCCTTGGTATAATTTTTCTGTCTGTGTGGCATATGAAAATAGAAAATAAGATAATATCATAAATTATGATTCAAAATTAAAATAGTATTGTTTTATAAGTGGAAAGGGACATCAAGGACTATCTAATTTTTTTCTTTTCAAAATGCAAAAAATATTGCTTTCTTGAACCCATATACCTTTCTTTTGGTCTGCAGAACATGTAATGAAGCGTACAAGTTCACCTTCTTCTTTTGGCCTTTGCTAAGGTAAACCACGCTCCTGCGTAGCAGTGCACTGCACCCCTAATAAATTTTTTGAACATCTCATTTTACGTCATGGTTGGCCAATATAATCTGTATTCTAAGAGGGTGGTCATGCATGATCTTCGTCTCTCTCGACCAAAGTTAATTGTTCAACAAGTCCTTTTGGCCTGTATTTCTCACAACATGATCTTCCATGGATGTTTTCTCGATCGAAAAGGATTATAATGCACAAAAATGAAAGAAAAACTAAATCATTTGATCTTGGATCATGATATCAGTTTTATTTTCCATTCTCTTTCTCACTTTCTAAGCAACCAAAAAAATAAAAAATAAATGTAATCAGATATGCAGATCACGTTCCAAAAAGTACGGTAATGATTCTATTTTAAATCGTCCAGTTATGAGTACGTAAGCCTAATGGATCTAGAATCTTTTTCTACCCACATGTTTTAACAATATTAATTATTGTTATTGCAATATGAAAAGTAAATATGGTTTTCTAAAAATTAGTACTAATCGAAAAAAGTTGAAATGAGTTCTTTAATCCAAAATTAAAATTGATTGGATATACCCCAACGGACCGGGCCCAAACGGACCAGCGTAATCATTGAGGCCCATGAAGCAAGGGCACGTTCGGACATGAACCAAGTGAGAGAGTGAACATCGTAATTTGTTGGTTGCTCCGAGGGACTGCGTTCGTGCTGCCCCTGCCCAACTTTTACAGTAATTTTTTATGATTGGTAGTTTAAAACCCATTCCTAACATTGTCCCTTTTTGTTGGTTGTCCTCTTCAATGTGGAGATTCGAAACCCCTTCTTCCTTCTCTCTACCGTAATCCAGCCCTCCTCCCTATCCTCCCCTCTAAGCAAGCTTTGGCTACCCGGATCATGGTGTAATGGAGTGAAGATATTAGTTAGCGTCATGGTATTGCTTCCCCCCCCCCCCCCCCCCACGTGTTGGTGTTTTTCTTTTGGACTAGTGAAAAATAATCCCACATTGGCTACACCACTAAGTAGGTATCTTAAAATAATACTTTGTATGAGTTGAGGTGTGTACATGGGGTGTGGTGGGGCACATGTATGTGTTAGGTGGGGGTGTTTTCTAGGAGAAAAAATGAATAAATCCTCAAAGAAAGCATTTATGTTTTTTGTCACTCTCTTGGAAAAATTCTCTTATGAGTTAATTCCTAATGGTGATTAGCGACTCAGACTCGAACTCAAACTCGGGCTATGCAGGTTGCATGCGTGGTTCCTGTGTATGCGGGATATGCACGATTATATACTGTTATGCACATATACGTGCATTCTCGGCATATGCGACTATGCGCAACTGCATGTTTGTAAGTCTGCGCGCATGTGTTGTTGTGTTGTTGCGCGCATGCGCGGGCTGTGTTGATTGCACGTAGACTCTATTGATGGAGGAATATAGAATATTAATCCTTATTTTGGGAGTTGATATTTTACTCCCACATCAGCTAGGAATTGAGATGGGTTTCCACAATTTCTCTATAAATAGAGTCCTTGGGCCTCCTTTTGGGGACACATAAAAAATTAAAATTAGAGGAGTCCAGGGAGTTCGTTCAAGTCACACACAGAGGTGACTACGAGCGTTGCAAAAGTTCTTTTGTGAACTTGCTGACTCCTGAAAGTAGATCGTCGATAGAAGACGAATCTTGCTTTGAGCAACGGTGGTCTTCACCATCCCAGCAAGAATAATTTTTTATTCTATCTTATTATCTCTTCTTCTAGTTATAAATGTTCTATCCCAATTGCAACTGCATTTGCAGTCTTTAGTTCTGTGATCTACGAGGAGTCATTTTTTTCTAATTTTTGTAATCTGGTTTGTTAGTTGTAATCGATAATAGTTAGAAAAAGAACCCTGTGGAAGAACCCTAGATCTCGCCTTCATCTTCAGGAATTAGCCGAGGCGATAACCGCACGTATCTGTGGCCGTTTGAATAATGTACAACTGAAAATGCATACGGTTAATTAGAAAGCAAATTAAGTTTATTTGTTTGCACAATCCAATTTTATAATTAGGGTTTATAGGAGATTCCTAATTATGAACATAATTATTGATATAATTTCACAAAAATTGTCATAAGATGCAAAGATTTATCAATGAACTTAAATGCGAGTTTTAAAATATACCGAAGATTCTAGAATCCAATGCTGACGATGTGTTGACGAAGAGCGCACATAAGAAGATTATGGTAGATGAAACACTTTTGGAAATTACGTTTAATTTACTTAGCTTCACACTAACGTATATAAACTCAATTTTTAATTTTTTTTATTTATCCTCCCATCTTCTATAATTCTTTGTTTATTTTTATATCCTTGCAGTTAACCATAAGATAACACAAAATAACTTCAAAAATAACAAAATAATTCTAACGAACATAAGTTTCATATCTAAATTAACTTCCCAATAACAAAGAAATAAAAGAATATCAACTCATCAACCAAAAGATCATCCAAACTAATCTAACGGGATACATTTTCCATTATTATTTTTAATCCTCACAAACAAATTAAATTAATTTAATCTTGAAACTTCATCAAACCGCGAGATCAAAAATCTCAACCCGAGCAATCTTAGGGGATATTTAGCTCTTAGTAATAGGATTGAATAAGTTTGATCCCACAAGCATTATTATTTCTAAGGAGTGAATAATATTTGGCTAATATCATAAGTTTGATACCACTTTAGTGGAGTTTATAATAAAAATGATCCCGAAAGAAGCCACTCGTGTGCAACTCTTGTGTAATACATGTATTGTGGAAAACGAATCAAATGAGCACCTAACTTAGGCACATAAAAACTCCATAGGCATCTAAACAATTATATATAGTATTTTACATCTTCATGAAAAAAAGTCTATTTTAATTTATTTAGCAATTAGTAATTTGAATTTAGGTAGTCATAATAATCATGTATGAGTTCGAAGCATTAGCTGCAAGAATTTTTCAATACTTATTATTTTATTTATCATTAGTTGCAATTATCAGCTATTTTTATTATATATTCTACTATTGTTAGATATGTATTTTATATTTTTTATGGGACATTTTTTTTATTTTGGCTTTCAGAGAGTTTGAAAGTAAAAACTCAAAACATAAGTCGTATCAATAAACACATATGTAATGAGAATGATATAATGAAAATGTTTCAATTAAATAAACTGTCCTTTTTTCTTACTAGTTTTTCTGGGGTTTTTGGGGTTTTTTCTTGAAATAAAAATTTGGCCAACCCGTGCCTCGCCCAGACTCGACCTGGATCCATCCCAACCCAGTTTCACCGGGTTGTAGGCGAGATGGATTTAGAATTTCTCTTTGAGCCTGGCCCGATCCAGACCTGACTCCAAACCCTTGTTAGCAATTCAGCAAACGAAAAATATTCGGAACGTTAAAAGTATGAGTATAGGGTCAAATATTCGTCAAACAAAAATATTGAGGTTAGAAACTTCACTTACTTAAACAAGTTGTCAAATTTGGTTAATTAAACAGGTTGTCACGCATTCATTTAGCCAAATTTGTTAATAATTCGTACAGAGCACGTTTAAGAGTTCACATGCTTAAAATTCACATACTAATATGAATCTTTCGAAAGTACGTAAGTATTATATGTTTCTGGAAGATACGAAAACAATTCACGTATAATACGAGTTTTATTCGGTTGATTGCTAATAAGGCTCCTAACAGGGCTGACCCTGCATGATACAAACCCGGTCAAACCCATTCAACACAAGGATCCTAACATTTTTTTTCCTTTTTTTCTTTCAAAATGCAAATATTATTGCTTTCTTGAACCCATATACTTTTTTTTGGTCCGGAAGAACAAGTATTGAAGCGTACAAGTTCGCCTTCTTCATTTGGCATTTGCTAAGGTAACATACGTTCCTGCATTCCACCGCACCGTCTAATGATTTTTTCAAATGTCTCATTTTCAGTCTTGGTTGGACAATATAATACGTATTCTAAGAGGGTGGTCATGCATGATCTTCGTCTCTCTCGACCAAAGTTAATTGTTCAACAAGATCTTTTGGCAAGCATTTTTCACAACATGAACTTCCAAGGATATTTTCTCGATCGAAAAGATTATGATGCATAAAAATGAAAGAAAACTAAATCATTTGATCCTGGATTATGATATTAGTTTCATTTTCCATTCTCTCTTACTTTCTAAGCATCAAAAAAAAATGTAGTCAGATATACAGATCACGTTCCAAAAAGTAGGATAATGATTCTATTTTAAATCGGCCAGTTACGAGTAGGTAGGCCTTATGGATTTAGAGTCTTTTTCTGCCCATGTTTTAGCAATATTATTGTTGTTGCAATATGAAAAGTAAATATGGTGTAATGGAGTGAAGAGATCAATACTTAGCGTCTTGGTGTTGCTTCCCCCACGTACCCACCCGCGGCCGTGTGAACAATGTATAACTGAAAAAATCCATACGGTTAATTAAAAAGCAAATTAAGTTTATTTGTTTGCATAATCCAATCCAATCCAATCCAAACTAATATTAGCTGAACGTACTACTTAAATACTGCTGCTTTTATTGTTTTTGGCCAAATGACCCCAATACGAACCAAGAGTAACAACACATTAATATGAAATTGTTACCTTGTAATCGATTGCATTCCACACATCTCCTGCATGATGTGTTACATTGCAATGCCTAAGATGATGAACCTTAAAGGCTCAAACACCAATTAAGTTAAAATGTAAATTATGCCTTAAGCCTCCACCCACCAAATTAAGGAGCCCCCACTAGCTGGATTATTGTTGAAGAGACCTTAATTTCTAGGAACAATTGATAAATAGCAGGTCTCTTTTAAACCCCTTGTGCTTTAAAAAATTAAAAGAAGCATGTGTTCAAACGGTTATAATGAAGCCTTATCTATACTATTATATAATAATAATAAAAATTAGTTTCACGGTAAAAGCTCGGGGGTGCAAAAGACGACATTCTGGCCGAGTTCGATCCCCATCCGAAATCTGGCCGAGTTCGGTCCCACGGGTTCCAGAACCTCGCTTCGGCTGCTATAATAATTTTTTACTCACAAACACCGATTCTACCGAGTTTCGTCCGAACTCGGTGGCGGCAGACTGAAGTTTAAATTAAGGTATTTTATACACCATTGGATCGTATCCTACGGTCCAGGTTGGTTACGGAATTGGTGAGCATAAGTTAGATTTTTTCTACCCTAAAAGGCGTGCAATAAGAAGAGAAAAAGGAGGCAGAGTGTCATTGCAACTTTGAGAAGGAGAAAGAAGAATTGGAGGCCGTTTCGGAGGAGGTGATCAATTTTGGATAATTTTTCATTGTCTTATATCTTCGTGGTGTAATCTATTTTCTATTCCTAAGTATTGTGGAGATCCGTGTTGGACCGGAGAAGCTTATATAGGATGTATTCTTTTTATTCCATTGTTGGGGGTTCTTCAGGATTGGATTCTGATCGTCTCGTGGTTTTTTTCATCTGAATTTTTTATGTAAATATCTTTGTGTCTGCGATTTGTGTTTGACGTTTTAAATTTGTGCATTTTTGTTCAGTTCTCTCGCAGATACTTTCTGATTTGGGAAACGATTTTCGTATTTCGTTTCCAACACGTGCTGCTTCTATTCATATTCTTGAGAAACTTGAATTCTCATTCTATTCTAGACCTCTTCTTTTCTTTGCCAACATAAACTAAATCTTAATGTAACAATAGATTGGTAGAAAGTGATGTGCGGTTTGTCATTTTGCAATGTCTTATTTGTGGTATATCTTACCTCTTCTTACAAGTTTACTTGTTGTAGTTACTTTGGCGACGATTATATTCTTCAGTGATATTTATTTGTGTACTTACTGTTTCTGTCGAATCAATTGTTTTTCACTGTTTTGGTTGTGAGAATAAGAACGGGAATGACATTGCATGAGAATGAGGTGCTCTACCGCATAAGAATCCCCTTCCCCCGAGCAACTGTTGAAAACATTGTTCTCCTTAGTCCCATGTTGGATGGTCGTAGAGCATGAGCGAAGAACTGGATATAAGTATAGGACATTTTCCTTCTTTGAAACATACTTACCTGGAAGGGGTCATTGGATGAACATTTTGGAGGGGTGTTGGCCTAGAAAAGTAGCCGCTATTGCACTTTGAAGGGGTGTTGGCCTATCATTTTCTCCAAGTGGAAGAGCATTTTCTTCAAGTGGAAGAGTCAACAACCGGAGGGCCTGCGTTCGTGCGGCCCCTGCCAAACTCTTACTAATAAAAATTCTTAGCTCAGCTCATTACTTAGAACATAATATCACCAGCAAGAAATCAGCTGAAGGTTAAGGTAGCAGCATACACTGTCGATTACTCCAACTCATTAATCAAATTTTAATTTGAATGTTTGATCATTAGAAGATTATGATAGGTTTGTAGTTAATATCCAGTAGTATTAGGGTCCAGTCTAGATTTGAGGAACTTTGGAGTCCAAATATGGTCAAAGATTTGATTTGATATAATTTAAAAATCTAAATTAAATTTAAGATTTGATTATATTTCAAATTTGTACCAAATATTTAATTTGACCATATTTAGACGTCCATAATTGGTGTTGAGTTATTTTAGGTAGAATATAATTCTTATTTTAAGGTTTTCTGTTTAGAAAATCATATTACGGCCTAAAATATGATTTCTCATCCTATAAATATAGGAGGAGGATGGAGGCACACAGATATAGAAAAAATTGGAGATTCGGATGCTCGTCCACAAAAAATCTAAGAGAAAGTCCATGTTTTGCTCTTAGGACTTCGTCATCCAAGAAAGAAGGAAGAAAGAGATCTAATCGAGGAGTCGTCGCCTTCGCCTAGGGAGATTGCTACGAGTTGGTGAGTGATTTCAATTGTAATCTTTTTTTTTTCTTCTTGAGTATGGTGAGGGGGTTGAATCTATTAGGGCAAAGGGTTCAACATTGATTCTGTCAATCTTATAATTTCACCTGTGTTATAAAGGTTGAGATTTGTCCAGGTGACGTAGTCACCACCATATACTTGTCTTTATCTGTGCTTGGTGTTCGTTAGACAGGGGTTGGTTATCTCAGGTAGGTTAGCCTAAAGTTTTCGCTGCGGGCACTCTCAAACACACTGTCGGAATGCTTGCATGGTGTGTTCGATATCCAACATCTAATATCAGAGCTACTAGTTTTGGTTCTGGCAACTATATCTACGGAGTAGATGAACACTCATATGATAACCCTCACACGGGAGAATTAGGCGATATGGAGGCCAAGGATAGAGGATCTATTATGGTTCAAGGACTTGCATGGTCCGTTGGAGGGCGACAATGCTAAGCCATCGGACAAAGTTGCTGAAGACTGAAAATGACTGGATCGGAAGGCCATTGGATTCATTCGTCAATGGCTGGATGACTCAGTATTTTACCATGTGTCCATGGAGAGTTCGGCAAAAGCATTGTGGGATAAGCTACATTCGCTATAAGAAAGGAAGACGACTAATAACAAGGCATTTCTGATTTTCCAACTCGTCAACTTACAGTACACGGAGGGTGCCCCAGTGACATAACACCTGAATGAGGTTCAGGGTATTATCAATCAGCTGTTTGCGATGAAGATGGTGATTGATGATGAGCTTCATGCCTTTTTACTTTTGAGATCTCTGTCGGAAAGCTGGGAGACGTTGGTGGTGTCGGTGAGCAACTCCGCGCCTGGTGGATTTGTCACGATGGAGGCAGTCAAAAGCTGCTTTTGAACGAGGAGATCTGGTATAAGCAAGTGGAATCGTCCCAGGAGTCCGCTCTGATGGCTTCCTACGGGAAGGGAAGACCCAAGTCAAAGGCGAGGACATAGGGGAGTTCTCGAGATCTTACGACTGTGGACCGCAATGAGGGTTGCTATTACTGTGGCGAAATGGGTCATATCAAGAGAAACTGTATGAAGCTCAAAGATGAGAAGGCCAAAGACAATGATGATCAGGAGGATCTCATGGCTATGGGAGATCTCAGCATCGTAGCAACCGACGCAGAGGAATCTTGTGGCATATGTCATGATGGTGATTGGGTCATGGACACGGGAGCGTCATATCACGCCAGACCATATAGGAGGATCTTCATGTTATACCACGACGACAGGTTTAGACGTGTGAAGATGGACAACAAGGGGACGACTACAGTTGTAGGCATCGGTAATATGCACTTGACAACGGAGCTTAGTGAGAAGCTCGTTCTCTAGGATGTGCGACATGTACCGAGATTGCGCTACAACTTGGTTTCGGTAGGGAGGCTGACGGATGATGGCTGTCGCAGTTTATTTGGGGACAAAGCTTGGATGCTTACGAAGGGTTTCCAACAGCTGGCTCGAGGATATTTATATTATGGCATGTACAGGCTCAAGCCGCTGAGTTGTACAAGCAGGCCACAAACATCGGATGGAGGATCGAGGGGTATTCGACAAGAGTTGGATCGTCGAAAACTTGCTGAAGAGGGGGTTCGAGATACTTTGAGGATTTCGGAGGATTCGGTTCATTGAGACAAAGCGATGAATGGTGATGAGCCAATGATTGACGGTCAGTATGTCGGTCCCATAACAACTGGTCGATCTCCAGGTGGGGGTTGCTTCACGAATCCAATTTTGGCGATGGGTGGTTTGCGAAAGCTTTATGGAGCGACATTGGTTTCAGCAGTTCGAAGCCAGTAAGGAGATCAAGGTTTGTAGCAAACTCAATCTGAGGCGGGAGCGTCACCATTCACAAAGTTCCAGAGGAGCTTTGGGTTATCGACGATATGCACAGTGCATGATATTCTGCTCGAAGACGCATATGTATGGGGGACTTCAAATTCGGACACGAAGGTAGGCAAATTCGGGAGTTCGAATCTCGAAAGAATCGTACCGTCCGCTTGGTTGGCCCAGCCAAGGGTGAAGAAGCTCATCGGAACGTTAACACGTTTCAGTAGAAGATGAAAGTTAGGAAGAGGGAGCCAAGAGTCACGGTGAGGCTGATAGTCAAGGACTTTGGTCTCAGCCGTGTCATTAATATCGGCAGTATCCCAGTGGTACAGAAGGTGCTACACATGGCATCTAGCGTCAACATGACAGTCGAGGAGCTGGAGACGAAAGAAGATGCAAAGCAACTCGGAAGATCGGAGATCGGTGGCATTAAGGAGCAAGAACTCTGTCGCGGGACGACAAACATGTAGTCCAGTTGAGAAGCTATGGGGTCAACACTCTCTCATCAGACTGGAGGGGGAGATTGTTTGGGTGTGAATTTTGGAGCCCAAATATGGTTAAAGATTTGATTTTATATAATTTAAAAATCTACATTAAATATAAGATTTGATTAGATTTTAAATTTGTATCAAATATTTAATTCAACTATATCTAGACGTCCATAATTTGTGTTGGACTATTTTAGGTTGAATAAGATTTTTATTTTAAGGTTTTCTATTTAGGAAATCCTATTATGACCTAAAATATGATTTCACACCCTATAAATATAGGAGGAGGGTGGAGGCACAAAGATATAATACAAGTCGGAGATTCGGGGTGCTCATCTACAGAAAATCTAAGAGAAAGTCTATGCTTTTCTATTAGGACTTCGTCATCCAAGACAGAAAAAATAAAGAGATCTGATCGAGGAGTCATCGCCTTCACCCAAGGAGATTCCTACGGGTTGGTGAGTGATTTCAATTGTAATCTCTTTATTTTCTTCTTGAGTGTGGTGAAGGGGTTAAATCTATTAGGAAAAATGGTTCAATATTGATTATATTAATCTTGTAATTTCACCTGAGTTATAAATGTCAAAATTTGTCCAGGTGACGTAATCACCGCCATATACTTGTCTTTATCTGTGCTTGGTGTTCGTTAGACAAAGATTTGTTATCTCATGTGGGTTGGCCTAAAATTTTTGATACGGACACTCTCAGACACGGTGTCAAAACGCTTGCTAGAGAGATTAAAATCTCAATAACAAAAACAAATATAAGAAAATAATAGACGAACTGCTAAGCAAAATAATCTGCTATAGAAAAGAAAGTAGTAGAAACTGCTGAAAGTTCGCTAATCAAATTAGCAGAACAATCTGCTGGAGTCTTTAATTCAACCGTTGCACAAAGCAAAATTCGACATATCTGCTCTTGGGAACCATGTTCCGATTTATATCCTTTATATTTGGATTCTTTCGTTCTATTTTAGTTTATCTCAATAGTGTGCATACTAGATTAGTTTATCTCATTAGTGTGTGTGCGAAAATGAATTTGTTTGAAAATTTCCTTCCCAAATTCTATGCCTTTATTGTTGGGCTGGTTCAGGCCATCAGTGATGCAAAATTGAACTAGACCTAAAAATAGATGAGGGTTATGCAATCCATGTTGCCTAGACCTAAATGATGCAAAATTAAACCAAGTATAAATAGCACTGGATGGTATTGTCCCCAGTTTTGGTGACTTAACCAATTTGAGAGTATTTGCTCAATTTTATTCCTAACTGATGCTATTTCCAGAGATGTGTTGAGTTGTGTTTATATAACACTACTATGTGGAATGGCTCTCTACCTGTTGCTTGGTAGCAGTTGAAATCGTATATGAAACATTGGAATCTCGATTGTATTCCTAAGTTAGAAAGCAGCTCCACTTATTTTGTATTGCTTAGAGCATCAATTGTAAGGCTCATCTCAATTTCGAGATTCTAGATAACTAATGTAGGAACTCTTTTTTTAGCATAGTAACGCTCAATTGGATTCCATGGTAATCCCTTCCCAACCATAGTAACTGTAGTCTGGACCTTATAATTTCTACATTGTAAGAACTCGCTCAATTTGGAGCCCCGACTTCTATATTTTATATTTTATATTTATTTATTTTAAAAAAAGAAGGATCGCACATTGATCAACATCTAATCATCTTATTTGGGCCTCAAGATCTACACACATATAGGTCCCTTGATATGCTGGCATTTGAGACCCTTGGCCATAATATATAGCAATGGGGAGAAAAAAAACGAAATAAAAAGGAAAAATAGTAGAAATTTGAACTCGAACACCACTATAGTGAAGGTAAAAAGCAAATGTTTCTCTCAGATAGTTCCAGCTGAAAACCTGGAATTTTAGCACGAGTACATTTAAAACATATTTACAATTTACTTGACAAGGATGCTTGTGACTTAGCACACTTATTCTCCCTCTGCAGGCATGGATTGATCAATTAGCTATAAATGATGGCAATATAAGCATATTCAATAGTACAACACCAACTAGTACACCATACAAGGTTGGTACTCTAAGCTACGTATTAATTACATCAGTCAATGAGCTGTAGCTTCGGCCATAGAATAGATATATGACAACCCCAACCAACAACCATATAGAAACGCGTATCCAGGTGCCAGCACTGGAGAATAGAAATTCAGCGGAGGTAAAAGATTAGGTAGTTATTCCAGTGCTATTTCTAAACTGGATAAGAAGCATGAACAACATAGAAATTTGATTGTATCGGAAAGTTCAGATAAGTCATAGAAAAAACATTTCGTCGTAGTTCAGGAGGAAACGACCTACGGACTTTTCAGTTCAACAATGTGAAAGTTCAATGATTTTACACATTATGCAAATTTCTAATTTCAAGATTTTATCTTCTTACTGTCTTTTTTACTTCTATTTTTCCTTTTCTAATTTGGCATTCCTAAGAAGTCTCAATTTGTATTTATACAATTTTCTATCAAATCAATACAACAGAACATGACTTCAATAATACAAAATTTACAATATAACATGATGAAAGCAACACAAGGCTGGGTTTGTACTCTACTCACCTAAGGTTTATTAGTAAGCACACATTTATAAGAACCTAACAGATTGGCAGTAGAGGGACAAATGGACAAGTGAATCCTGGAGAAGGGCAAATTCTTGCAAGTTATCAAATTAGTTTCAAGGAATCAACTGATTTAAATAAAGTACTTGTACTAAATTTAATGATTCATACTGAGTATTGTGCAGAACTGAAAATTATGCCGGCCATCATCTTGATCAATACAAGAAAGCGCTACCAATCCTCCCAGTAGGAGAAAGCCACCAACATAACATACTGAGTATTGTGCAAAACTGAAAGTTGAACAACAAACTAATAAATAAGAATACCATCATATACATTGACATAATTGTGAAAGATCTTTGCAACACATCCATGTCAAATGTCTCAACAGGCTCTCTGTCGAGTATGATCGACACTGAATGTTAGATTTCAATATGCAAGCAACAATATAGATTGTTGTTCCACATAAAGATACTTTTACAGGTGAAAAAAATAATTGGAAGCAGTCATTCTAAATCAAAAAAAATCTGCAGATTTTGTAGAGACTAGAATGTGTCTGATACTCACACAACTTCTTGCTGAGATGATCATATTTGTCATGAAGTGTGACACCACAGGTGTGATATTGGATGTATTTAGAGCTTAGTCTACCTATCTTGATATGGGTAAGTAGAATACTAGTTCACTGATGCAGCATGGTCAAAAACATAATGAAATACAGTAATTCCAGTCATATTCTCACGATTCGAGATTTAGTGTCCCAACAATAGAATCAAATGCGGTATGAACTACAATTCCATCATCCCCTCCCCACTTTTCAGTTCTTTCACTTCACTTTGCCAATTTAAACCAATTCAACTACTTACCATGACTTCAACAATCAACTTAATCAACCATTTCGGTGAGAAGATATTTTATAGCTGAAAATAAACAATGGAAACTTTTCTGCATAACCTGATAGGATATAGTTCATATGGAAAAGCTAATCATATCAATCCCAATTGGATGCTTAATACGATATAGAATGCAATCACTGAAAAATATATAAATGTTTTCAACAGAAAACTTACACATGCAAGGAGGAAAATGATGCTGAAGAAGTAAGGATCAGAACTCCAACGCACACGGATGCTATGCCCCAAGTTGCAAGTTTTCTCCTTTTTTTCTTCGTTCATTTTATCTGCAAAGCTTAAATGAAGGGAATTACTCACAGGAACAGCACATTAATATATGAATGTGCACAAAATAGGTGAAATTGATGCAATTCCTACTTGTTACCTGAATTGTTCTCCTTTAAAATAAGAGGTACTCAATGGAATCACTGTCCATATCGACCGTTCTAGCAAGAATTTTCGAACTCCCACTCTCTTTTTCTTCGATACTATACTGAAATGATACCGAGTCGATTGACTGTTGGAGATACGATGGTAGAGGTACCTCATTTGGAGGAACATATCTTAGTATCAAGATTGAAATTGCTACAACAGTAAATGCAAGCAGCGTGCCAACACTAACCTGCACAACATAGTATTGCAGTTCCAACTCAGTTCCATCTACTGTATATGATTAAAATACTTTGCTCCTACTAATTTTACAAACAATTGTGCAAAAGAACAATGTGTATTCAGCATATTAAAGATAAAAAACACTCATGTAAAATAATACCATTCCGGCCAATTGTGAAACGAACATGAAGAAAGTTAGGAAAGATGCGAAAAATTTTCCAGTCAGAATTGTGCTCTTGACAGGAACTTGTGTACGTTCGTGAATATCCGAAAATAAGGGTGGCAACAATCCATCTCTATCCATTGCCATCAGTATCCTAGGCTGAGAAGAAAAAAACAATAAATTCACATTGCCAAGTGATAAGTGCCAGTAATTCTATAAAGCAGGTTAACAAGAGAGTAAAGATTGTTTCACAACTTGAAGTAGCTATAAGATATTGGTACTTATAGCGATTATTTTAAATATACTTATCTATATGGGGTTATTGGGTGAACATGAAGGCCCATGCCTAGGACAGTGGCCTCCATTGTGTAAGAGAGTGAACGTCCTGCCCAACTCTTACTAGAATTTTTCCAACTCTTACTAGAATTTTTCTTAGTATGTCAAAGCATTACTTGGAACGAAATATGTAGTTTTTATATTTACAAGAGTATGAGGATATTGACTTTTATGCAAAATTTACAGAAAGAACCGATAAAAAATTCAGGTTGCAGTAGACAAAAGGCAACAGAATACCTTCTCCTACCCAACCCATTAATCAAAATTTGATTTGAATGTTTGATCCTTCGAAGATTATGAAATGTTTTAGACATGCTTAATCCAAGCCTCCTAAGGACTAATAAGCAATAACGCTAGACATGCATGATCATAGTTAATCTCCAACCTGTGACATCACCAGGAGGTTATATGACTTATTTGGAATAAAAGCTTTGTTGTTGTTGTTAATGATGTTGATGTTGGAATAAGCAATTTCTATAGAAAAGAATGTGGTAGAAACAACAAAAAGTTTGGTAATCAAATTAGCATAACTGCATACTGAGTAGCTAATATTAATCAACATTCAATAGTGGTAATTGTCAAACTAAGCAATCAAGTTGTTAGACAATCAATGGAGCTGTGACGAAGCTACCACGCATTATAGGTGGAGCTATCATACAACTACTGTGAAGCTACAAGAGATGCTTGGCGAGGATAGGTGACGGGGCTATCCTGCGAGACTACGCAATGAGGCTGCCCTGCGCAATGTCCTAACATATTGACCCTACAAGTCCACCTGCTTGGCTACGATGAATACTATAGTCACTCATAGAGGCGCCATCAAAGCACCACTTCACCCCTTTCTTCCATCCCCCCCCCTCCCCGAGTTCGAGGCCTAGTTCCAAAGGGATTTATCTAGAAAATGATGATAAAAAGAAATATTGTTCATGAGATTTGAACCTTTTTCACTAAAAAAACCCAATGAGACTTACCATTTGACCTAACACATCACGTGTATACAAGTAAATAATTAAAGAATTTAATTATTGAAATACACACAAATTGGGTTTGTCTCAAGGTGTTATATTGGACGGGCGGCCCGTAGCCCGCCTTGAGATCGGCCCGGTCAAACCCGGGCTGCTTGGCCCATGTGTAATGACCATCTCCACTTGGTCCAGAGAGATGGTTTCTTGGTTCAAAGTGTCGTTTGTACTTGATCTCATTTAGAGGATTGTTTAGAGATCTGTTTGGTCAAGGCAGAGTACTCATTTAGGTGGGTTGTTTCGATGAACCTTTTCTTGCTTTACCTTTACACTTAACAAATAGATTCTGCATGTTTAGTTTGTTATTTTATAAGTAGATGCATGCTAATAAATAAAAAAACCAATATAGATACGAGTGTAATATCATTTTGTATCATATTGTATAGAACATGGATTATTAACTGGTTGTATAAGATAGCCTTTCGTAATACTGCTTTAAAACATGGAACTTTAAACTCCTGCTATAGACTTGGTAATTTAGAGAAGTTCTTATCATTGCATTTGTATTATCAAATTGTTGTACATATGTAGACTTCATGCATTTTTAGTATCCTATTACTTGGAGTATGTTACTATTTTTAGAGTTATCATATAGAATATTGTTATATCGCTTAGACGGGAAGACTATCACATTGGGTTTCAAAGATACACAATAAAAAGTATTGGGACCCTTGGGTCGCTAAGGCAATATCTCTGGACTGGAACTGCGTAAGTATAGTATTATGGTAAGAGAGATAGTGTAGCATATATCGTTTTTACCATACATTTATGTAAAGTCTATATGTTTATGCATTTGCATGGTCATGGACAACTTGTGCACAAGAAAATGTTCTCGAGCGATCATCGTGGCACCGTGATCGTATCGGACCGGGAGAACAGTGCTAATATACTAGTGCAGTAGTTTGTTGTTGAACTAGCATTTGGTGATTCAGGAACTTTCAGTGGAGCTCGTTACCTGCACTAAGAGGATCATCCTCTAATCTATGTACAGTCCAAGATGGATTTTGGTGCTAGTGACCTACATATAATTTATAGGATGCATGCTAATGTCCATCTGTGTGCAGGTTTATCGAGGATGTTGTCAGAAAATAGTGCACTGCAAACTATTTATATTTATGGGCCTAACGTTTATCTTCTGCAGAGACACACTCATGACACTTTGAATATAGAGTCTTTTGATTCATTCTATGTTGTTGTCATTGTTGTATCTGACAAGGAAGGATGGATGGTAAGTATTTAGTAAGATCAACTCTGTTACTCTATTGCGTTGCACATTTATGCTTGCAAGACACATATTTTATGCCATGTAGATGCAAGATCCTAAGATAAGACTAGAAAGACCACATATAATAATTGTTTGCACTCACATAATGAACATATTGGTTCTGTTGAGTGGGAGAGAGGCAAGGTGGCGGGGCTACACAATGAGGCTACCTTGCACAATGCCTAAAATAATTACCCTACAAGGCTACCCGCTTGGCTACAATGAATACTATAGTCCCTCATATAGGCACCATCAAAGCACCACTTTACCCCTTCCTCTACCCCGAGTTTTTGGCTTAGTTCAAAAGGGATTTTTCTAAAAAAACTAATGATAAAAATAAATGTTTATGAGCTTTGAACATTTTCCAATAATAAAACTCAACCACACTTACTATTTGAGCTAACACATCACATGTATACAATTCAATAATTAAAGAATTTAAATATCAAAAGACACACACATAGGGTTTTTCTCAACGTGTTAAATGTGATGTGCGGTATGAAGCCCGCCTTGAGATCGTCCTGGTCAATTTTGGCTGCTCGGCCCATTCCCGATCAATGGGCCAGCCAAGTCCATCTTCAGCTTTGGGTCAGGTTGGGTGTTATACAGTCTAAACTGTGCCCGACCTGATTCTAAACCTAGTCTAGCCTTCATCTGTCCCCCACCCCTTGTAGTGGCCCTCCCTCTGTTTGAAACTAATTATTGGGGGTTGGGGAGGTTTTAGCATTTTACCCTATAATAATCGTTATTAAAATGTTGGGAGGTATTAGGTTAAATAAAACCCCCAATAGCCAAATTTTAGGGTTATATGATCTTACATATTTAACTTTTGTCATATTTTTCTTCTTTTTGCCTGAGTTAGTTTGAGCTATTTGTAGTTTATATGGTCACATTAAATTCAAGGGAAATATTATGCTCTGAGTTAGTTTGAGCTATTTGTATATTCGACTTATTGAACTTATAATGGATTTGTACTCAATTGTACTGCTAATTTCATCTTGATACTCAACTCTAACTCGGATTGAATACTAATCGGGTTATAGCTAAGGTATTGCCAAGGGAATATTTTAACTAAAAAGAACACATTATTACTAATTGAGAGGTAAAAATATGTCCCAAGTCAGTTGACCATAAATATATTCCCTACTAGTTATTATATCATTGCCATATTAAAATTAATACATGATTCATTAAATCTCTTAAACTATAATTATCAGCTTCAAAATGAGGTATTTTTTATCGTCCTTTTCGTCCAAAATTTATACATGATTCATAACTTATCTTAATCTATAATTATAAGCTTCAAAACGAGGTATTGTTGATCATCCTTTTTGTCTTCGTAGAAACCTACGACCGGACCTGGCCCAAAATATCTCCCTTACCGGGCCCGATTTGAATTTCACCCCAAATTCAGTCGACCCGGCCAGGTTGGTGACCTGGGTCTGGCACAAACTGAAGCCCAATCCTACCCTCTCGGCCCAGTCCCCTCAATATGCATGCCCCCCTTTGTCATTAACTGCCAAGGGGTGTTTTACCATTTTATTCTTCCTAACTGTTATCAAAACAAGGTAGGGGATATGTTGAAAAAACCCTCCAACAACCATATTCAAGGTCATTATTGATTTATGGTTGGTAGTTTACCAAATTACCCCCATTTTAATCATTTTTGAACGTTAATAAGGGGTATTTTGGTTATTTTCTAAAAATAACCAAAATACCCCCATGACAACCATATTCTAAGGATATTGTGGTCATTCAGCATCAGAAATTTTGCTATAAATAAGACCGATTAATCAAAATTTACCACAATAAAATTTCTTTCTAGTTTTCTAACCCTTGCTAGCAATCTCGTATTCTATTCGGTGAAGTAGCTTCTTATTCACAACCATGGAAGATGAACAACCACCGCAGCAACCACAAGATCAACAACCTCAACCCACGCAACCTAACGGGGTACAAGGCTATGTTGGAGGAGTGAATCATAATTACCAAGATCAAAAGTTTGGCACTACTTTTGCGGTATTTATAATAAATATCATCCTGAAAGTGTTGGGGCCCGGTCTGGATTTGGTATATTTTGGAGCCCAAATATGGTCAAAGATTTGATTTGATACAATTTGGAAATCTACATTAAATGTAAGATTTGATTAGATTTTAAATTTGTATCAAATATTTAATCTGACATATTTGGACGTCCATAATTGGTGTTTGGCTATTTTAGGTGTAATAGGATTATTATTTTAGGGTTTCCTATTTAGGAAATCCTATTATGACCTAAAATAGGTTTTATCCTATAAATAGGGAGGAGGGTGGAGGCACAAAGAATAAGTACAAGTTGAAGATTCGGGGTGCTCGTCCACAGGAAATCTAAAAGAAAGTCCGTGTTTTGCTCTTAGGACTTCGCCATCCAAGAAAGAAGGAAGAAGGAGATCTAATCGAGGAGTCGTCAACTTCGGTTAGGAAGATTGCTACATGTTGGTGAGTGATTTCAATTATAATCTTCTACCTTTCTTCTTGAGTGTGGTGAGGGGGTTGAACCTATTAGGGCAAAGGGTTTGAACATTTGTTTTTGCAATCTTGTAATTTCATCTGAGTTATAAAGGTTGGGATTTGTCCTGGTAACGTAGTCACCGCCATATACTTGTCTTCATCTATGCTTGGTGTTCGTAAATTGGTTGGTCATCTCAGGTGGGTTGGCAAAATGCTTCCATGACGCGCCTAACACGTGGTATTAGAGCGCACGTATTTTTAACAAAAAGAAGACACTATTGTGCAACTCTTTTTTAATGCATGCATTGTGGGAAACGAATCAAATAGTCACCTAACTATAGCACTTGAAAACTACGTAGGCATCTAGATAATTGTATCTAGTATCTTGAATTTTCTTAAAGAAATGTATATTTAAATTTATTTAGTTGTTAGTGTAGGAATTTGGGTAATTCATATTTCAGTTCGAAGAATTAGCTACAACAATTCTTCTATACTTACTATTTTATGTATCATTAGTCTCAATTATCATGTATCATTTTTAATATATGTTATTATTGTTAGATATGTATTTTATTTTTCTTATGCGACTTATGTTTTACATTTCGACTGTCAAATATGTTGAAAGAAAAAAACATAAAACTTAAGTCAAACAAACCCCTATGTAATAATAATAACATATATTAAAATTTTCTTAATTAAATATATGTTACTATTTTTTTATTTAGTCAAAGGCTCAAAGCCCAATGCCTTAGGCAAAACCAAATATTTAATGTTTTTTCTTGAAATAAAACTCGGGCCAACCAGTGCCCGGCCTAGATCCAACCCAACCTGGACCAAAACTAGTAAAGCCCAGTCCAGTTTTCACCAGGTTGTAGGCTGAGCCGGGTTTGGTTTTTACTCTTTGAGCTCGTCTTGCCCGGACCCGATCTCCTAACCGGGCAGACCCTGCCTCGTACAAGCCTAGTCAAACCCTATAAACTCAGGGATTGGGCTGGCCCTACCCGACTCATATAACACCTTGACATGTAGAGCCTGTGATAGAATTTTTATATATCTATGTGGCATATAAAAATTGGTCCCACAATATTTTTTAGTTGATTTTCTATATAAATAAATATATGTAATATATAAAAGCCTTTTTTAAATGATACGTATGATAAAATAAATATAAACATCAACAGTTTGAGATATATTTTTATAGTTGAGTTACTATATTTTAAAAATGGCACATAAAACAGAAAAATTTCGATAACCAAGGATAACCATTGGAGAAGATGTATGATATTTGGGCCTAACAAACTCACGGACTTTTTCAACAAATTTAGGAGTAAAGATAATATCGTAAAATATGATTTAATAAGAAAATATTATGGTTTCTTTAAGAGAAAAGATACGTCATGGATTATTTAATGGTTGTTTTTTTTCAAAATATAAATATTATTGCTCCTATAATCAACATTCAACATTAGTAATTGTCAAAATTAGCAATCCAGGAATTAGTCGATTAACGAAACCGTGACGAAGCTACCACGCATCATGGGCGGAGCTACCACACAACTGTTGTGAGGCTATATGAGAATCTGGGCGAGGCTAGGTGGCCGGACTATCCTGCAGGCAATGAAGTGAGGCTACCCTACGCAATGCCCTAGCATGATGACCTTGCAAACCCCCTGATTTTTTAAGAATTTTTAATTTGGAATTTTTTATAATTTTCTGTAAATTTCTGGGATTTTTCTGTAATTAAAACAAAAGTATTTTAAATTTAAATGATTTTTAAATTATGTTAAATAATATTAAAATATTATGAAAATAATATTTTCTGGTGTAAAATGAAAAATTAGACATAGGATAATTTTTCGGGAATTTATTGGACCACGAAAATATTTTTAAAGTCCTAAAAACCAAGTTATAATTAAACCAAAATAAACCTAGAATTAAACCCGGTTCAATTGAACCAAACCAACCCGAACCAACCTAGACCGGTTTAGCTAAACCGAACCAAACCTTAGCGGGTCGGATTCGGGTCTAAACCGCCGACCCGAAACCCGTTAAACTGACCCGCATTCATTGCTTATTAGAACGGGTCGGATTCGGGTCTAACCCGCGGACACGGGTATTTCAGTTTTCATGGAGCCCTGTTCAGGTAGCCCGTTCTCTCTCCTTGTTGCCCCATTTTCGGTTCCGTCAGTTATGACGCGTAGGCTGTGTGACCCCCTCGATGCCCGTTCAACCCGCTCGGTGCATCCCGTCCTGTGGCGATCACGAACCGCGATCCAAAAATAGGAAAAATAATACCCTGTTTCACCCCGAAACTAAGTACGCCCCGCCAAATGGGACGACATGGTCGTGTGCGGTCTTCACCGAAATGTGCGCGCCGTCGATACGGACGTGCGAGATTTCGCAGAAGTTGATTTGGATGTGCATGCACACCGGAATCAACGCGTATCCGCCGACAACGTCCCGTATCTGTCCGTTCTGGAATGTGTCGTAACTTCGTGTACACATGTCGGATCGAAACGAAACTTACGCCATCGGACTCGTAGCAATACGCTGGTCCTGTGACACAAGTTTGGTTCGATTCTGAGAAAGTTGACAAAATCGCGTATCATCGGCCCCTCAGCTCCACTTGACGGCGATTTTGTGATCGGCTCATCGGAATCCAATTCTGGAAGTTCCGTTGGGTTTGTATCAACGTTCTGGACCTGTTGACACTAAGTTTGATGGATTTTGAGACCTTTGGTTCTGACACATTTTTTGGTGCAAAGCGGCCCACATATGGACCCCGCTTTGACCATAAATTGTCATTTTTGCCACTGTATCCAAATTGGACTCAAGGACAGGCGTTTCTAGCTATTTGATATTTTCTGAATCTGATGGTGATGTCTATTTCAGCAACCGAAGGAGTACCTGCAAATCCCACTGAGGTCAGAGCTACAGTTGGAGCCAGAACCCCAGGCAAGTGTACCTTGCCGAAGCTTACAGTTCTTGTTACATAATTCCTTGTCTTATTTATCTGTTATACATACTTAACCTAGGACCGTGTGACTTACTTAGCGTCCGATTATAGTCGGGTGCCAACACCGTATGCGGAGTTGTGTAACGTCACCTAGAGATGGATATCGTGACATTTACATTCTCGTACTTGCTATATCAAGTACATTATACCCAGGACACCTGACACGAATCATGAGACAGAATCTTCCCAAAATATTCAAGGTAATTCTGTATAGGATACAGGTTTATGACATATACATTTTTACATGCTTAGAATTTATTCAGACTTATTGCATTAGTTTGATCTTGCGTGACATGGACATGAGACATTATGAAACTGTGACGTGAGATTACATTGGGTGGGGAGAGTATTACCATATCAAAGGCTGATTATATTATAAATATTGTCATCTGGAGGTGTCTTAGTCTATAATACAGAGCTTTGGCGCAAGTTCTGGCCCTTCGAGAGAATACTGCTATAGGTTTCTCCGACACTGATCCTATAGTAGTCTCAGCCCGAGTATGAATAAAACTCTCACTTGCATATCACTTAGCTAGTTTATTTAATTACCCTATTGTTTCATTTATTGCTGCACTGCATTATTTTGGCTTGTATTATCTGTACCTTGCTATGTCCCGTGAGGACCTGGATCCGGATTATGTCCCCAGGATTAACAGACGAGGTCTATCCAGAGGTATACGGAATATGAGCATTAGCAGGAACAGTACCAGACCCTGAGGACGAGGTGATCGCTGAGGATTTTTCCTGAACATCTGCTTCTCTATGCTCAGTTTTTGTGGCAAATAAACTCTTTTAGTCTTGTTTAAATGAACAATTGTAACAGACTTAATATCAGATTATTCCCCGATTTTATTTACTTTTGACTGGATGATGTTTATTTTATTTTATTGTTATTGATATATTCATTCTGTGGATGAGATTAGTATAGCAGACCCTGATTATTGTTCTACAGCTTAAGTACGCCCTGGTGGATCCATTAAATTGGGTTTGTCCATTAGTGTGTGTTGCTGGCTATTGCCAGGTGGCTAGTCCCTCGATATTTTGGGAGTGGGGCATGACAGACCCTACAAGACCACCTGCTCGGCTACGATAAAACTATAATAGTCTCTCAAAGAGGCACCATCGAAGCACCATTTTACCCCTTCGTCCATCCCCGAGTTCGAGAATAGTTCCAAAGGGATTTTTTTAAAATAATGATAAAAAGAAATATTGTTTGTGAGATTTGAACCTTTTCCATTAATAAAACCCAACCACACTTACCATTTGAGCTAACATATCACATGAATACAAGCCAATAATTAAAGAATTTAAATATTAAAATACACACACATGGGTTTGCCTTATTATGTTATATGGGTCGTGCGGCCAGAAGCCTACCTTAAGACCGGCCTGGTCAAAACTAGGCTGCTCTTACCATGCCCGGTCAAAGGGACCAGTCAATGGTTGCATCAGCCGATCAGCTTTGATCCTTCGGTTGCGCCATCGAGTGTCGGTGTCACTACCACATTTCTACATGAGTGTATTTTTGTCATTTAGCATATTTATTATTTAGTAATTAAATATTTATATTATGTGATACTAATTATTATATTGAGTTATGCTATTTAATTATTGATTAGTGGACTAGCCTATTTTATTTAGACTTATTATTAGTGGGCCCATTAGATTGTCATGACACATTAAGCCCAATAGACTAGGCCCATTAGACCCATTCTCTTAACTAATTAAGGAGATATTAGTTTCATGTAGAATTAGATGCTTTCTAATATAGTTCTTCCTAATTAAACCTCATGACTAGCTAGTAGGGATATCATGAACATTGTACATTGCTTGGGAAGGGACCCCATATTAGAGGAGGTCTCACTATCTCTCCTCTCATTAGTTCATTCATTTTAGATCCTCGATTATGTTGGAATAGGCAATTAAGTAGTAGTTACAATTAAACAGAGTAGTAGCATCAATAAAATAAAAGAATAACAACAATGACATATAGCAGTGGGAGGTGTAAGGGAGCTTGAGTATTGATTGGGAAAAGAAGCATTAGTACATACTGTTGTGTATATTCTGTGGGAAGTTGGCTCGTGTTCAAGTCTGCAAGTGGGTATCGGTGGATATTAAAATAAATGGCTTTGGAGATAAGTGTTGTATGAGGTATTAAAGATTAGGATATATGAGAAGCTTAAGTGTGTGTGTGTGTGTGTGTGTCTATATATATATATATATATATATATATATATATATATATATCCTCTGAGATAAAAGGTATTGGTATAAGAGTGTATCTATATTAAGGTTTGTATCAATGCTTGGGTGAGAGTATTAGATGTTGGTGTTGGTATCATTCAATTTGGAGTATCAGTATATACAAGGAGCATGTGGGTGCAAGTTTATGAAATGCAAATAACTGGTGTGGCCACATAGGTTAGGTCAATTGGTTATGAAGGCTCTAACATTGGTGTTAAGGTATTGACTTTAGAAAATGAGTTATGAATTATTGAGTAGGTGAGTATCTCAAGATATCATGAGGTGAGTATAGATATTGGGTATTGGGATATAATCTAGGTATTGTCATAATTTAGGTAATAGATAGATACTAGTCCATAACTTAGATACTATATATATATATATATATATATATATATATATATATATATATATATATATATATATTGTAGTTGATATTAGCTAGTATAGTAATCCCTTCAAGGTATTGGCCCTGGAACCTAGATATGACCTAGTACAACCTAGTATCAACTAGTGTGGACTTGTAATGAATCTTTAATCTAGGTATGGACCTAAAACCAAGGTAAAAACCTAGTTTATATATATATATATATATATATATATATATATATATATATATATATATATTGTATAATGAATCTTTAATCTAGGTATGGACCTAAAACCAAGGTAAAAACCTAGTTTGACTTAGTTTAACTAGAGTGACCTAGCCTTGACCTAGAAAATCATATTTACTGCATTTATAGCTCATTTATCATTCTTTTCACCGATTTGACATGCCATTCATATATAGGTGTATGTGACACCAGCTTGGATACCGGGATATACATCTTTTGCTCAGGATCAGAGGCGAGTACATTCTCTGATAGTTTTTTATTTAATAGCCTATATGGTTTATATATTTAGTATTGAGATATTTGATTCCTGACATGATGGTTACACGGATTGGTATACATAGATCTTGGTCATGAGATATTATTATCGTGATTACTCAATGATCGTCGTGTCATGCTTCATGATTACTCAGTGATTACCGTGACATCTTAGTGATTATATAGACCATGATCATAGTGCATGATATTATAGACCGTAAGTGTGATATACGTGTTATAACATATCGTGATTTGGATCTGTGTACTAGTCAGGGGTTGGGAAAGTAATACTAGATATACGATTATACCTTATAGCCCATGATTTAGTTTAGCAAGTGATAATTAGAAGATCATGCAACTCATGTGTGATCATGCTAGCTCACCTTTTATATATAGTCCGTATTAGGCCCAAGCCGATCACATTATCTTACTAATATTTTAAGACATATTTATTATATTATTTTCTTTATTCAAATTTATTACATTGATGTTCCTCAAAATATTGTTCTCTGTTTCTTACCATTTTACCATGATCTTTTTCTTGTGATATTTGCTAGTTCAGTTATTTTTATTATTTATTTTTATTTCTATTACTGTTTTATAGTTTCTGTCAATTATTGGAACTGCTATTTGGGTTGTACTTCGATCCAATTCTGATTGGATATAGTTTTCAGATAATTCATTAGAGGACTGGTGTCCTAAGCACTACGTGCCACAGGATGGCGAGCCGGTTGAGTTAGCATCTGTAGAGCGTTTTGAGTTAGTACCAGTAGTCGTTGAGACTTAGATAGTTCATTTATGATATTGTATATGTCAGATTGATACTTTGGCATTGTATTATTATTATTTGAGATCTTGTGTTGAGATTAAACTTGGACTTGTGATGTATTGTGACTTTATTTCTTTCCTTCTATTCCATATCATGCCATATCTTTCTCTAGTTTGTTATTGTAATTGAGTATTGTTTACCATTATCATATTATCATATTATCATCCATTTGGGAGTTGAGATATCTTGACATGTACATTATATATATTATGTGAGATGTTTAGATTGTATTGTTGACCTAGATAGCGTTCTACCGTCGTTGCTACGGCATAGGCTGGACATAACCACGTACTCGTGCCCATACACTGGGTGCGGATCGTGATACATTTTTATGGTGGCCCATGCAGGTCTAGAAGTATTCGGATTATAGTACTCAGACTTAAAGTATTACTATAAACTAGCTATTGGATATAGGACTAGGATATAGGATGTGAGGATACTCAATCACTACTAGAAACATTTCTAATCTATTTAATTTGCTATCTTTATCCTTCAGAATAATTACTTTTTTTGAAATATTACTGTCATTCCTTCATGCTATTGTATCTTGCACAATATTTATTCTTTGTTTGAATCTGTCTTCAGGTTGCCGTCGAAGACCCGATCGCAGTGCTCTGGAGCAGTTTCGGCGAGGTCTATTACTTCGTCACCCAGAGAGAGACAACAACGACTATTTCGCCTTCTTTCGGGTAGAGGATTGCTTCACCAGTCCAGATGGGCATTTAAGTAACAGTTTTTGGGGGTGCTCTACTACCAGTTTCGAGGATTGTTCCATTAGTCACAGAGGATCTTCCACCACCACTACCTATGCCAGCAGACGGGACGCAGATATTTGTTATATTCTAGAAGATGATGGCAGCACAATAGAGGCAGACAAATATTCTACGTCCGGGCATCGAGAGTGCTCACTAGTTAGCACTAGCTACTATGGAGAAGGTAGCACTTGTTCAACCACAGACCGTACCACTTTATCCCGTACCGTACCAGCCGAGGTCGGGTACTATCATTGACTTCAAGAGGATGGGACCCAAGAACTTCATATGCATTAAAGGGATATTGTACACCGACGATTGGATCGAGGACGTAGAAAGGGCCCTAAGGCTAGCACAGATTCTGGAGGGCCTACAGGTGGAGGCAGCAGGCAGCCATATGTTCGACAGTGCTCTAACATGGTTTTATACAGACCCGAGGATCGCGAGGCTAGGACTGACTTGGGAAGCTTCCAAATTTTTTTTAAGGAGAAGTTCTTTCCGGATGTGGCTCTGATTGCTCTAGAGAGCCAGTTCCTAGACGTCGTCCAGGGTAGCATGACAGTAGACGAGTACGAAGCGGAGTTATGCAGACTAGGCAGATTTGTAGAGGGCCATAATCCTCTATGGAAGGCCTAGAAGTTTTGGAAGGATTTGATCAGGGAGATCAAATCCCTCACTAGAGGACACCGCACAGCGATATTCTAGGATATCCTGATTGACGCACAGAGGGTAGAGGATGACTTGGAGCTCAAATACAAGATAATACGAGACACAACAAAAGGAGCTTGCCGTAGTGTGGGTCCAGCCAAACAACTCCACTTCCAGCAGTAGAGGACCTTCCAGCAGCAGAGACAATAATTTCATGCCCCATTCCGAGCACCAGCGTAACAGACATACCAGGCCCCGAGTCCGGCACAGCAGGTCCCTCGGTGTACTCACTGTGGGAAGATCGGGCATGCACGGGAGGTTTACAGGAAGAGGCTGAGAGTGTGCCTCTACTGTGGAGAGCTAGGCCACCAGTTGAGGGATTGTCTAGTGACTCGAGTTCGGGCAGGCCAGGTAGCAAAACTGGCACAGAGGGCACTAGAGAGACTACCTGCGGGACAACAGAGGGGACCTCCTTAACCGACTCAGCAATAATATTTTGTCCTCCAGTAGCAGCAGAGAGGTGCAGTGCGAGGGCGTGCTTTCGCCATGACAGTTGAGGAGGAGGTGCCAGTCGGAGAAGTTATATCAGGTTCAGTTCTCCTTGATTTTATTCTAGCTTATGTTTTATTTGATTCCAGTTCTTCCCATTCTTTTGTATCTGTATCTTTTGATCTTAAGCAACGTTTAGAGTCTGAACCTTTGGCTAGGACTTTCAAGATCATGACTGGGGGAGGCATTATCATGGTTAGTGATGTTTGCAAGGATCGAAGAGTTGCACTGGGAGGCCGGGAGTTGAGTGTGTTCTTACTCGTAATGCCACTTCCGAACTACGATATTGTACTCGTGATGGATTGGTTGAGTAGGCACCATACTAGTATAAATTATCGTGGAGGCATAGTTTTGTTTCAACCGCCAGGAGAGCCAGACTTTGAGATTACCAAAGGAGAAGTAAAACAGAGCAAGGATGCCATCTATGGAGCCATGGTAGAAGAGAAGGAGTTGTCACATCCATTGATAGCAAAGTTTATGGATATTTGTTCGGAGGAGTTGCCAGTTTTGCCGTCAGACCGAGAAATTGAGTTCTTTATAGATTTTATTCCAGACGTAGAGCCGATATCTCAGCATATCTATAGAGTTAACAACAGTGAACTGGTAGAGTTAAAGAATCAGGTTAATGAGTTACAGGACAAAGGCTTCATTCGATCCAGTTCATCACCATAGGGTGCTCCGGTATTGTTTGTACCGAAGAAGGATGGGTTGGTATGTATGTGTATCGACTACATGGCTCTAAACAACCTCACTATCAAGAAAAAATATTCGCTGCCAAAGATTAATGATCTATTTGATCAGTTGAGCGGAGTGAAGGTATTTTCTAAGATAGACTTGAGGTCAGGTTACCACCAGGTGAAAGTAAAGGAGGATATTCCCAAGATAGCTTTTTAGACTCGGTATGGCCTGTTTGAGTTCATGGAGATGCCGTTTGGGTTGACCAATGCCCCGGCGGTATTCATGAATCTGATAAACAAGGTGTTCCCCCAGTATCTTGATAAGTTTGTGGTGGTATTTATTGATGATATTATGGTGTATTCGAAGACCCCGGAGGAGCATGAGGAACACTTGAGGATAGTTCTAGAGACTCTCAGAAAGGATAAGCTTTATGTCAAGTTTTTGAAGTGTTAGTTCTTTCTTAACAAGGTTGAATTCCATGGTCATGTGATTAAAAGTGACAGAATCTTAGTGGACCTGAAGAAAATTTGGACTCATGGGCTACTTCAAGTTTAGTTAAAGAGATCAGGAGTTTCCTGGGGCTAGCAGGTTATTACCGGAGGTTCGTACAGGACTTCTCCAGGATCGTGGAGCCATTGAGTAGGCAAACCAAGAAGGATATGGAGTTTGTCTAGATAGAGGAGAGTCACGCTGCTTTTGAGGAGTTGAAGAAGAGGTTGACGACATCTCCAGTATTAACATTGCTATCAAGACTATGTGGATTCACTATCTATAGTAATGCTTCAGGAATGGGTTTGGGTTGTGTCTTACAGTAGAACGGAAAGGTGATTGCCTATGCTTCTAGGCAATTACATTCTCATGAGAAGAATTACCTTACCCATGATTTAGAGTTGGCAGTAGTCATTTTTGCTCTAAAGTTGTTAAAATACTATTTGTACGGAGAGCATGTGGAGATCTTCGTAGACCATAAAAACTTGAAGTACGTATTTACCTAGAAAGAGCTAAACATGAGACAACGGATATGGTTGGAGTTGATGAAGGACTTTGACATATTATTGCATTACCATCCTGGGAAGGCCAATGTAGTCATTGATGCCTTGAGTAGGTATCCAGTGGCTATATGCTTGACTAAAGACCGATATTTATTGTCTGATCTTGAGAGCTTGGGTATTGAGGTACTGATACCAGGTATCGAGATACAGATATGGGGAATGCAGATACAGTCTGATCTGATGGACATGATTTGAGCTACGTAGTATGACGATGAGTTTCTGAGGAGACTTAGAGCACAGGTTCAGATGAGATTATCCGAGGACTTCACTATTGCTGAGGATGGTTTATTGCAGCACAGTACCAGGTTGTGTGTGCCAAATGGGATATTGCATGACGAGGTTCTTCTGGAGGCACATCGATCACAGTACTATATACATCCATATGCCAACAAGATGTATAGAGATCTGAGAGAGCATGTATGGTGGTATGGTTTGAAGGGTGAGGTGACGCACTTCGTATCTAGATGTTTAGTGTGCCAGTAGGTAAAGGCAGAGAGGCAGAGGCCAGGTGGTTTACTTCTGCCTTTATCCATTCCAGAGTGGATGTGGGAGGATGTTACTATGGATTTTGTTTCGGGGATTCCGTGTTCTCCAGGTGGGAAAAACGTGATTTGGGTCATCGTAGACAGATTGACCAAATCGGCCCACTTCTTGCCATTTAAAGTGGGTACGTCTATGGAGAAGCTAGAGAAGATGTATGTGCGATAGATTATTATATTGTATGGAGATCTTGTGAGCCTCATCTCGGATCGGGATAGTCACTTCATATTCTACTTCCGGAGGAGTTTGTACGCTAGCTTGGGCACCCAGCTCAAGTTCAGTACCGCATATCACCCCCGGACAGACGGGTAGTCGGAGAGGACTATTTAGACTCTTGAGGATATGCTTCGCACTTGTGTTTTAGATTTCAGAGGCTCTTAGGAGGATCATCTTCACATGGTAGAGTTTGCTTACAACAACAGCTACCAGGCCAGTATCAATATGTCACCATTCGAGTCATTATATGGATGAATATGTCACACTCCTCTATCTTGGGATGATATTGGTGAGAGAGTCTTGTTGGGACCAAATATGATTATGGATGCAGCCGAGAAGGTAAAGTTTATTAGAGATTGACTTCGGGTAGCGCAGGACAGAATCATTAGGCCGATAGCCACTAGAGACCTTTGGAGTTTGAGGTATAGATTTTGTTTGCATTGCTTGTGATTATTTTGTTTTTGATTGAGTTTTAAGCCTGCGTTTTGTTCTAGTTTGGCAATCTGGTATTCTTACATATTTCTCTAACACAAGGCACTATTCGCTTTGGTGGTGGCAAAAAGTTTAGTCTACAGTACATTGGATACTTCGGTGTTCTTGCGAGGGTCGGTGCAATAGCCTACAGACTAGACTTACCGTCTGCACTAGAGGGAGTACATGATGTATTCCATGTGTCGCAGCTGAGACGATACATGGAAGATCCTAGTCATTTATTGGATCACTCGGAGATTAGGGTGGGTCTGACTCTCAGCTACCCAGAACAGGTAATTCTGGACCGTAGGGAGAAGGTGGTGCGAAACCAGACGATCCCCTTAGTACGTGTCATGTGGAGTCGTGTGGACCCATTAGATTGTCATGACACATTGAGCCCAACATTGGACTAGGTCCATTAAATCCATTCCTTTAATTAATTAAGAAGATTAGATTAGTTTCATGTATAATTAGAAGCTTCCTAATATAACCCTTCCTAATTAAATCTCATGACTAGCTAGTAGAGGCATTATGGATATTGTATATTGCTTGGAAAGGGGGAAAGAGGGGGACGGCAATTAGAGGAGGTCTCACTCTCTCTCCTCTCATTAGTTCATTCATTCTGGATTTCCAATTGTGTTCTTCCCCAAATTAACTCATCCCTCCACCAAATTTAACCCAATTCATATCCATTTCCTTTAAATTTTACCATCTAAGAATCATTGGAGCTTGGATTGCAAGAAGCAATTGAAGGAGGGAAAATTGATAAGGGGATTGTGTCCTAATTGTGTCCATTAAACATTTCATTTGAAATCTTTCTCCTAATAGGTAAATTCTAAATTTTATCTATAATTTAGACTCTAATTCATGCATTTAACCATTAAGAATCATCTCTTGGCTTAGGACTACCCATAGGACCAAGAACTAGGTTCATATGACTTGTATTGTGGAATCTACATGGTAACTTGTGTCCAATTAGGGACAATTACGAGATTGACACATCAAGTGTGTGTTATGAGAAAAATTAGATCTAATTAAACTTAGTTCCGGATTATGGAACTAGATACGTATCCACAATTGGACACGAGTAGAGCGTATCATAGTATCTTGTGATACGGTATGATACGTGACTCATTTTGGGGGATTTGGCTTGTTGGATGAGAGTGTATCATGGAAATTCCTAATTGTACACTCAAGGTGTTTGATGAAATAACATTAGTGTTAGTGAGAGTGTTTATCTATAGTATCATATGATATTGTATATATACATTGTATTAGCATAAGTATATGTTTATATGTGTGTAGTGGATGTGTGTGTGTGCTCTTGGTGTGAACTGTTGGGTGTGATAAGGGGGAGAATGAGTATCATTGCACTGTGTGCAATGATATGTGTTAACAGATAATTACAACAGCTATAGTAGTAGGCACACCAAGTTTAGCAACTACTGCAGTAGCAGTATGTGAGCTCGGGTGAGGGAAGTCGACAGAGAGGTAGGTGTAGTGCCAAGGAAAGAAAGTAAAGCAACAACAGAAGGAGCCTGGAGTTGCAGGAATTATGAACAAATTAGTTTAAGGGAAGTTTGTGTTGCAGCAGCAACGTGAGGCAAGATCACAGGATCTAGTTGTAAGGGGGAATTGGTGCTCGGGTATCACTGATATCCGAGAGTATCAGAACAATGGAGCATAGTAGCAGCTACTGGGAATGGTCAAGAGAAGTAGCACCAGCAGTCAATAGCAGCATCACAACAAACTGCAATAACTTGAAGGGGGCTCGGGGATCAATGTCAAGTATCAGCAACTTACTTGCAACATCAGTTGCAATAGGCATTTAAGTAGCAGTTATAATTAAACAGAGCAGTAGCAGCAATAAAATACAAGAATAGAAGCAGTGGCATATAACAGTGAGAGGTATAAGGGAAGTTGAGTATTAATTGGTGAAAGAAGCATCAGTCCATACTGCTGTGCATATTCTGTGGGAAGTTGGCTCATGTTCAAGTCTGCAAGTGGGCATCAATGGGTATTGAAATCGATGGATTTGGGGTTAAGTGTTGTGTGAGGTATTGAAAACCAGGATATATATATATATATATATATATATATATATATATATATATATATATATATATATATAAGGTATTGGTATAAGAGTGTATCTATATTGAGGTGTGTTATCAATGCTTGGGTGAGAGTATTGGATGTTGGTGTTGGTATCATTCAACTTGGAGTATCAGTATATACAAGGAGCATGTGGGTGAAAGTTTATACAATACTAATGACTGGTGTGGCCACATAGGTTAGGTCAATTGATTATGTAGGCTTTAACATTGGAGTTAAGGTATTGACTTTAGAAATTGAGTTATGAATTATTGATTAGGTGAGTATCTCAAGATACCATGAGGTGAGTATAGATATTTGGTATTGGCATATTAATCTAGGTATTGTCATAACTAAGGTAATAGATAGATACTAGTTTATAACTTAGATACTAGTGTATATATATATATATATATATATATATATATATATATATATATATATATATATATATATATATATTAGTAAATAGCTGGTGTAGTTGATATTAGCTAGTATAGTAACCCCTTCAAGCTTCAAGGTATTAGCCTTGGAACCTAGGTATGACCTAGTACAACCTAGTATCAATTATTGTGGACTTGTAATCAACCTAGAAGCTAGGTATGGACCTAAAACCAAGGTAAAACCTACTTTGACTTAGTTTAACTAGAGTGACCTAGTCTTGACCTGGAAAATCAAATTTAGTGCATTTATAGCTCATTTATCATTCTTTTTACCCATTTGACTTGTCATTCATATATAGTTGCGTGTCCCCTTTATTATCAACCAATTGTCAGTGGGTATTTTATTATTTTATCCCCCTAACCATTGTCAAAATATGGTATATTGAAAAAACCCTCCAACAACCATATTCAAGGCCATTCTAGTTTTCTAGACGGTAGTTTGATAAAAATGCCCCTATTTTTAATTATTTTTTAACGTTAATATAGGTCATTTTGGTCATTTTATTGAAAATAATGAAAATCCCCTATAACATCTTTATTCTAAAGGTATTTGTAATGATTTGACACGAAAAAAAATTCTTATGAATAAGGCTTGATTAATCCAAATTTATAACACTAAAATTTCTTCCCGATTTTCTAATACTTATATTAAGCAATCTCTTGTCCTATTAGTCGATGAAGTAGCTTCTTCTTCATGGTCATAGAAAATGATTAATCACAATAATAACCGTAACGCGGGACGGGAACTTAAATTCAAATAACCCAATTTATAATTAGGATTTATAGGAGATTATTAATTTTGAACAAAATATATTGGTATAATTTTACAAAAATTATCACAAAATGCAAAGATTTACCAATGAACTTAAATGTGAGTTTTAAAATATACCGAAGATTCTGGAATCCAATGCTGACGATATGTTGACGAAGAGAGCACAAACGAAGATTATGGTAGATGAAAGAATTTTTGAAAATTAAGTTTAATTTACTTAGGTATCACACCAACGTATATAACTCAATTATCAATTTTTTTATTTATCTCCCCCTCTTCTACAATTTTTTGGCGGCTATTTTTATAGACATGCATTCAACTATAAGATAACACAAAATAACTTCAAGGATAACAAAATAATCCTAAGGAAGATAAGCTTCCTATCTAAACTTGTCACACCTCGATCTTCCGCAGGATCGACTGTCCCCACTGAACACGAATCACCACACTAGCGATCCTGCGGGATGATCGTTCCCATAATGACGTGATACCGCGGGAGCACAAGATGCGCCTGCACAAGGCCAAGGTTCAAACATGCGATAAAATGACTAAGCCACAAAGTCGCCCAAATAGTCTCCAGTGCAACAAAAAATTGAACGATACGAGTAAACGGCCGTTCGATAACTAGTTTACAAGATCGATATAGTGGAAGTATATAATAAACACAAGTATAATACAAAAATAAGCTATTTATTGATAATGAATAAGGTTACAAGCGGCTCTAGGCCGAGATTATAAGTCGCTCAAGCTCTCTCTCTCTCTCGAAACAATAAAAGTGTGCCAAGCGACTTATAATATGGAATTATACATAGACGATGTTCCAACATTATGCCTTGTATACGTGCTTCAGCTCTAGACGTAACATTCTGAGGCTCCAGAGCAAACTCCAAGTCTTAGCACGCACGAGGGGATACTCCTCACCGAACGAGGTTCTCCCGTACCCTGCAAGCAACATGGTGGGTTATCAGTACATGAATGCATTGGTGGGGAGGCTTCTCGTCCGCTCGACAAATCCAAACACGTTATATAAGTTCCATGAACCTATATTAAGTTTTCTTTCTAATCTTGCCTTAGGATCAGTTTCATGGTAATGATATAAAGCCTAACTCGTGTAGCAGTGCGTCCAACGATATAAGAGTAACACAACGAGATTAACCAACTTACTATATGTCATTTCCTGTCCAAAGATAAAACCAAGTTAACTAGCACAGATATATATAAAATAAAATCCAAGGATCACATAGCAAATACAAGTGTTTTGGGCGTGTTTCTGATTCAGGTACACGAGTTACTGAAGATACTCAGGTATGATACACTAGCTTGGACAGGTGTTCATATTACTTGATTTGATGTAATGACTCGCACACGGATAGCCGCTAAGCGAGATGACTTAATCTATATGAACATGTCACTTGTAGCCTCCGTATAGTTATTGGGCGCTAGGCCCCTCGTGCATAGTACTTGAACTACTATGACATGAAACGGTCGCTGGCATAGCCATAAAGGACAAGTTATAGTCTTTGGGCGGTTAGATGTGTGAGGTAAGAATCGCTACATGCCATGGGGCATTTAACTCCATCCCGCCCACTAACATGCGACTATCGTGAAGTTTCGTCCGGATCGGATCGGATTGGCCCCAGTGCCCGACGACTGTCCGCAGGAACCTGACATGAATACCTTATGTAAAAGTTGTCCGCGATGATGCAAGTCTGGGGTCTACAAGATTACACGACAGGAACATGATCATTCTTGATTCAGGACGAGTATTGCTCGATAGCTGTTTTGATATCACGATTCTTGCTTGACTTGACACAAGGCAATCCCTTAGTTCAGGCACTGCCTTGGCGACCTAACGGTCCTGCATACTTTAAGGTTCAGGCTTGCACGGAACGACTATTCAATAGTCTTCCGGTGAAACTTGATGATACAAGACATGAATTATGTTTCTTTATCGTAGCATGATTCTATGTGACAAGCATTGAAATGAGATGAGCGAGTATTAGTTAACATATAAAGTAGGCAAGAATTAAAACAGTAGAAACATAAGCCTTTACACTAGCGTTGGTCTAAAGGGTTAGTGCTAGGATTGAAATCATATAGAGGCATATAAAGCAACGTATAATAAAATATATCAAGTTACTTCTTTTTTCATGTTCTAGACAAGCAATACAAGATGCAATTATTTCCTTAGCTAGGTGTGTTGTATTCTTTATTAGCATGCAAGGGGTGATACGCCTAACGACTAGTATATATCTTCCATATTTTTAAGTGTGCATGCATGCAAAGACATGTTAATCGTAGCCCACCACCTTAGCGATGGTTCGCCTCGGCCGAATGATACTCCGAGCGCGCATTTAAAAGTCTAATTCTAAACTCCTAAAGGGCCAAGTCTAAATTTGTTTGCATCAAGCGAGTCATCTCAGGGAGCAAGGTGGGACGGGTCATCGCACTTGAGCTGTTTGAATCAGCTCTCTACGTTGAGCAAAAATGGGTCGTTATAAAACTAACCTCCAAATAACAAACAAATATAGTCAGATATACGTTAAAAAAATTCGGTTAAATATTCATAAAACAAAAATATTGAGGTTAGAAACTTCACATACTTAAAAATGTTGTCAAATTTGATTAATGAAATAAGTTACCACAAGTTTTTTTTGCCAAATTTGTCAATAATTCGTACATAACACGTTTAAGACTTCACATGCTTAAAATTCGTAAACTAATCCGTATCTTTCAAAAGTACAGATACAATTTTTTCTGTATAATACGGGTTTTATTCTGGTGATTTCTATCAAGGCTCCTAACAGGGCAGACTCGGCCCGACAAAAGCTCGGCCAATCCCGATCAACACAAGGATCAAGTTGGCCCTAACCCACTTATATGACACCTTGACATGTAGGGCCCTTGATATAATTTTTCTGTCTGTGTGGCATATGAAAATAGGAAATAAGATAATATCATAAATTATCATTCAAAATTAAAATAATATTGTTTTATAAGTGGAAAGCGACATCAAGGACTATCTAATTTTTTTTCTTTTCAAAATGCAAAAAATATTGCTTTCTTGAACCCGTATACCTTTCTTTTGGTCTGCAGAACATGTAATGAAGCATACAAGTTCACCTTCTTCTTTTGGCCTTTGCTAAGGTTAACCACGCTCCTGCGCGGCAGTGCACTGCACCCCTAATAAATTTTTCGAACATCTTATTTTACGTCATGGTTGGCCAATATAATCTGTATTCTAAGAGGGTGGTCATGCATGATCTTTGTCCCTCTCGACCAAAGTTAATTGTTCAACAAGGCCTTTTGGCCTGTATTTCTCACAACATGATCTTCCATGGATGTTTTCTCGATCGAAAAGGATTATGATGCATAAAAATGAAAGAAAAACTAAATCATTTGATCTTGGATCATGATATCAGTTTTATTTTCCATTCCCTTTCTCACTTTCTAAGCAACCAAAAAAAATATAATCAGATATGCAGATCACATTCCTAAAAGTACGGTAATGATTCTATTTTAAATCGGCCAGTTACGAGTACGTAAGCCTAATGGATCTAGAGTCTTTTTCTACCCACATGTTTTAACAATATTAATTATTGTTATTGCAATATGAACAGTAAATATGGTTTTCTAAAAATTAGTACTAATCGAAAAAAGTTGAAATGAGTTCTTTAATCCAAAATTAAAATTGATTGGATATACCCCAACGGACCGGGCCCAAACGGAACAGCGTAATCATTGAAGCCCATGAAGCAATGGCACGTTCGGACATGAACCAAGTGAGAGAGTGAACATCGTAATTTGTTAGTTTCTCCGAGGGACTGCGTTCGGGCTGCCCCTTCCCAACTTTTACAGTAAATTTTTTATGATTGGTAGTTTAAAACCCATTCCTAACATTGTTCCTTTTTGTTGGTTGTCCTCTTCAATGTGGAGATTCGAAACCCCTTCTTCCTTCTCTCTACCGTAATCCAGCCCTCCTCCCTATCCTCCCCTCTAGCCAAGCTTTGGCTACCCGGATCATGGTGTAATGGAGTGAAGATATTAGTTAGCGTCATGGTGTTTCTCCCCCCCCCACGGGTTGGTGTTTTTCTTTTGGACTAGTGAAAAATAATCCCATATTGGCTACACCACTAAGTAGGTATCTTAATATAATACTGTGTATGAGTTGAGGTGTTTACATGGGGTGTGGTGGGGCACATGTGTGTGTTAGGTGGGGGTGTTTTCTAGGTGGAAAAATGAATAAATCCTCAGAGAAAGCATTTATGCTTTTTGTCACTCTCTTGGAAAAATTCTCTTATGAGTTAATTCCTAATGGTGATTAGCGACTCAAACTCGGGATATGCAGGTTGCATGCGTGGTTCCTGTGTATGCGGGATATGCACAGTTATGAATTGTTATGCACATATACGTGCATTCCCGGCATATGCGACTATGCACAACTGCATGTTTGCAAGTCTGCGCGCATGTGTTGTTGTGTTGTTGCGCGCATGCGCGGGCTGTGTTGATTGCACGTAGACTCCGTTGTGGGAGGAATATAGAATATTAATCCTTATTTTCAAAGTTGATATTTTACTCCCACATCAGCTAGGAATGGAGATGGGTTTCCACCATTTCTCTATAAATAGAGTCCTTGGGCCTCCTTTTGGGGACACATAAAAAATTAAAATTAGAGGAGTCCAGGGAGTTCATTCAAGTCACACACAGAGGTGACTACGAGCGTTCCAAAACTTCTTTTGTGAACTTGCTGACTCCTGAAAGTAGATCATCGAAAGAGGACGAATCTTGCTTTGAGCAACGGTGGTCATCACCATCCCAGCAAAAATAATTTTTTATTCTATCTTATTATCTCTTCTTCTAGTTATAAATGTTCTGTCCCAATTACAAATGCATTTGCAGTCTTTAGTTCTGTGATCTAAGAGGAGTCATTTTTTTCTAATTTTTGTAATCTAGTTTGGTAGTTGTAATCGATAATAGTTAGAAAGAGAACCCTGTGGAAGAAACCTAGATCTCGCCTTCATATTCAGGAATTAGCAGAGGCGATAACCTCACGTACCCGTGGCCGTTTGAATAATGTACAACTGAAAATGCATACGGTTAATTAGAAAGCAAATTAAGTTTATTTGTTTGCACAATCCAATTTTATAATTAGGGTTTATAGGAGATTCCTAATTATGAACATAATTATTGATATAATTTCACAAAAATTGTCATAAGATGCAAAGATTTATCAATGAACTTAAATGCGAGTTTTAAAATATACCTAATATTCTAGAATCCAATGCTAACGATGTGTTGACGAAGAGCGCACATAAGAAGATTATGGTAGATGAAACACTTTTGAAAATTACGTTTAATTTACTTAGGCTTCGCACTAACGTATATAAACTCAATTTTTAATTTTTTTTATTTATCCTCCTGTCTTCTATAATTCTTTGTTTATTTTTATATCCTTGCAGTTAACCATAAGATAACACAAAATAACTTCAACAGTAACAAAATAATTCTAAGGAACATAAGCTTCATATCTAAATTAACTTCCCAATAACAAAGAAATAAAAGAATATCAACTCATCAACCAAAAGATCATCCAAACTAATCTAACGGGATACATTTTCCATTATTATTTTTAATCCTCACAAACAAATTAAATTAATTTATTCTTGAAACTTCATCAAACCGCGAGATCAATAATCTCAACACGAGCAATCTTAGGGGATATCTAGCTCTTAGTAATAGGATTGAATAAGTTTGATCCCACAAGCATTATTATTTCTAAGGAGTGAATAATATTTGGCTAATATCATAAGTTTGATACCACTTTAGTGGAGTTTATAATAAAAATGATCCCGAAGAAGTCACTCGTGTGCAACTCTTGTGTAATACATGTATTGTGGAAAACGAATCAAATGAGCACCTAACTTAGGCACATAAAAACTCCGTAGGCATCTAAACAATTATATATAGTATTTTACATCTTCATGAAAAAAGTCTATTTTAATTTTTTTAGCTATTAGTAATTTGAATTTAGGTAGTCACAATAATCATGTATGAGTTCGAAGCATTAGCTGCAAGAATTTTTCAATACTTATTATTTTATTTATCATTAGTTGCAATTATCAGCTATTTTTATTATATATTCTACTATTGTTAGATATGTATTTTATATTTTTTATGGGACATTTTTTTTATTTTGGCTTTCAGAGAGTTTGAAAGTAAAAACTCAAAACATAAGTCGTATCAACAAACACATATGTAATGAGAATGATATAATGAAAATGTTTCAATTAAATAAACTGTCCTTTTTTCTTACTAGTTTTTCTATATAGCCAATGGCTTAAAGCCCAAAGTCCATAGCCAAGGCAATGACCAACATTTTTGGGGTTTTTTCTTGAAATAAAAATTTGGCCAACCCGTGCCTCGCCCAGACTCGACCCGGATCCAGCCCAACCCAGTTTTACCGGGTTGTAGGCGAGATGGATTTAGAATTTTCTCTTTGAGCCTGGCCTGATCCAGACCTGACTCCAAACCCTTGTTAGCAATTCAGCAAACGAAAAAAATTCGGAACGTCAAAAGTATGAGTATAGGGTCAAATATTCGTCAAACAAAAATATTGAGGTTAGAAACTTCACATACTTAAACAAGTTGTCAAATTTGGTTAATTAAACTGGTTGTCACACATTCATTTAGCCAAATTTGTTAATAATTCGTACGGAGCACGTTTAAGACTTCACATGCTTAAAATTGACATACTAATCTAAATCTTTCGAAAGTACGTAAGTATTATATGTTTCTGAAAGATACGAAAAAAATTCACGTATAATACGAGTTTTATTCGGTTGATTGCTAATAAGGCTCCTAACAGGGCTGACCCAGCCTGACACAAACCCGGTCAAACCCATTCAACACAAGGATCCTAACATTTTTTTTCCTTTTTTTTCTTTCAAAATGCAAATATTATTGCTTTCTTGAACCCATATACTTTTTTTTGGTCCGGAAGAACAAGTATTGAAGCGTACAAGTTCGCCTTCTTCTTTTGACATTTGCTAAGGTAACATACGTTCCTGCATTCCACCGCACCGTCTAATGATTTTTTCAAACGTCTCATTTTCAGTCTTGGTTGGACAATAGGATACGTATTCTAAGAGGGTGGTCATGTATGATCTTCGTCTCTCTCGACCAAAGTTAACTGTTCAACAAGATCTTTTGGCAAGCATTTTTCACAACATGAACTTCCAAGGATATTTTCTCGATCGAAAAGATTATGCTGCATAAAAATGAAAGAAAACTAAATCATTTGATCCTGGATCATGATATTAGTTTTATTTTCCATTCTCTCTTACTTTCTAAGCATCAAAAAAAAAAATGTAGTCAGATATACAGATCACGTTCCAAAAAGTAGGATAATGATTCTATTTTAAATCGGCCAGTTACGAGTAGGTAGGCCTTATGGATTTAGAGTCTTTTTCTGCCCATGTTTTAGCAATATTATTGTTGTTGCAATATGAAAAGTAAATATGGTGTAATGGAGTGAAGAGATCAGTACTTAGCGTCTTGGTGTTGCTTCCCCCACGTACCCACCCGCGGCCGTGTGAACAATGTACAACTGAAAAAATCCATACGGTTAATTAAAAAGCAAATTAAGTTTATTTATTGAAAAGTAAATACTGCTGCTTTTATTGTTTTTGGCCAAATGACCCCAATACGAACCAAGAGTAACAACACATTAATATGAAATTGTTGAAGAGTAAACCACCGGCCAGTTGATCTTCTAATGTGGGGCATGTTGTTCTCCTTACATTTATTTAATAAAGCTAGAAAAGAAAATGGTGCTGCCCACAACTAGCTAGTAGTGCATGTTTTTAAGATGAGGTACGTAATGTTTTGTACGGATGTGATGCCAAGAAGGATCATAAGCTAGGTAGCAAGAGTGTAAGTCACAGAATTAATTAATTGTTGAAATATACTTACTATAGTCCCACATCGGATGTGCACAAAGCACGAGGGAAGAAGAGCTGGCTATAAATAGAGGGCCTTGTCCAGCTTTTAAACATACTTACCTGGACGGGGTCATTGGGTGAACATGAAGGCCTAGGCCTAGGACAGTGGCCTCCATTGCACTTTGGAGGGGTGCTGGCCTATCATCTCCCCAAGTGGGAGAGTGAACGTCATAATTTGTTCCACCGGGGGCCTGCGTTCGCGCGGCCCCTGCCCAACTCTTACGACAAATTTTTTATTGCTGTCCCTGCTCAAGGTTGTTGTTTCAGAATGGTTATAGATTTTGTTGTATGATTCTTTAGACAATTTCAAACTTGCTTCATTATTTTGTGGAGGTCAAGTTACATCGTCATTAGATGCCATGGAGGTGCTAAAATGTAAATTATGCCTTAAGCCTCCACCCACCAAATTAAGGAGCCCCCACTAGCTGGATTGTTGTTGAAGAGACCTTAATTTCTAGGAACAATTGATAAATAGCATGTCTCTTTTAAACCCCTTGGGCTTTAAAAAATTAAAAGACGCATGTGTTCAAACGGTTATAATGAAGCCTTATCTATACTATTATATAATAATAATAAAAATTAGTTTCACGGTAAAAGCTCGGGTGTGCAAAAGACGACATTCTGGAACATGAGAGGTCGAACTCTGGCCGAGTTCGATCCCCATCCGAAATCTGGCCGAGTTCGGTCCCATGGGTTCCAGAACCTCGCTTCGGCTACTATTTTAATTTTTTACTCACAAACACCAATTCTACCGAGTTTGGTCCGAATTCGGTGGCGGCAGACTGAAGTTTAAATTAAGGTATTTTATACACCGTTGGATCGTATCCTACGGTCCAGGTTGGTTACGGAATTGGTGAGCATAAGTTAGATTTTTTTCTAACCCTAAAAGGCGTGCAATAAGAAGAGAAAAAGGAGGCAAGAGTGTCATTGTAACTTTGAGAAGGAGAAAGAAGAATTGGAGGCCGTTTCGGAGGAGTAGATCAATTTTGGATAATTTTTCATTGTCTTATATCTTCGTGGTGTAATCTATTTTCTATTCCTAAGTGTTGTAGAGATCCATGTTGGATTGGGAGAAGCTTATATAGGATGTATTCTTTTTATTCCATTGTTGGGGGTTCTTCAGGGTTGGATTCCGATCGTCTCGTGGTTTTTTTCGATCGTCTCGTGGTTTTTTCCATCTGAATTTTTTACGTAAATATCTCTGTGTCTGCGATTTGTGTTTGACATTTTAAATTTGTGCATTTTTGTTCAGTTCTCTCGCAGATACTTTCTGATTTGGAAAACGATTTTCGCGTTTCGTTTCCAACACGTGCTGCTTCTATTCATATTCTTGAGAAACTTTCTGATTTGGGATTTGTCCAGGTGACGTAGTCACCACCATATACTTGTCTTTATCTATGCTTGGTGTTCGTTAGACAGGGGTTGGTTATCTCAGGTAGGTTAGCCTAAAGTTTTCGCTGTGGGCACTCTCAGACACACTGTCGGAATGCTTGCAGGGTGTGTCCGATTTCCAACATCTAATATCAGAGCTACTAGTTTTGGTTCTGGCAACTATGTCTACGGAGCAGATGAACACTCATATGATCACCCTCATATGGAAGAATTAGGCGATATGGAGGCCAAGGATAGAGGATCTATTATGGTGCAAGGACTTGCATGGTCCTTTGGAGGGCGACAATGCTAAGCCATCGGACAAAGTTGATGAAGACTGGAAATGACTGGATCGGAAAGCCATTGGATTCATCCGTCAATGGCTGGATGACTCAGTATTTTACCACGTGTCCATGGAGAATTCGGCAAAAGCATTATGGGATAAGCTACATTCGCTGTACGAAAGGAAGATGACTGATAACAAGGCATTTTTGATTTGCCAACTCGTCAACTTTCAGTACACGGAGGGTGCCCCAGTGACATAACATCTGAATGAGGTTCAGGGTATTATCAATCAGCTGTTTGCGATGAAGATGGTGATTGATGATGAGCTTCAGGCCCTTTTACTTTTGAGATCTCTGTCGGAAAGCTGGGAGACGTTGGTGGTGTCGGTGAGCAACTCCGCGCCTGGTGGATTTGTCACGATGGAGGCGGTCAAAAGCTGCTTATTGAACGAGGAGATCCGGTATAAGCAAGTGGAATCGTCCCAGGAGTCCGCTCCGATGGCTTCCTACAGGAAGGGAAGACCCAAGTCAATGGCGAGGACATGGGGGAGTTCTCGAGATCTTGCAACTGTGGACCGCAAGGAGGGTTGCTTTCACTGTGGCAAAATGGGTCATATCAAGAGGAACTGTATGAAGCTCAAATATGAGAAGGCCAAAGACAATGATGATCAGGGGGATCTTATGGCTATGGGAGATCTCATCATCGTAGCAACCGACGCAGAGGAATCTTGTGGCATGTGTCATGATGGTGATTGGGTCATGGACACGGGAGCGTCGTATCATGCCACTCCATATAGGAGGATCTTCATGTCATACTACGACGACAGGTTTGGACGTGTGAAGATGGACAACAAGGGGACGACTGCAGTTGTAGGCATCGGTGATATGCACTTGACAACGCAGCTTAGTGAGAAGATCGTTCTCTAGGATGTGCGACATGTACCGAGTTTGTGCTACAACTTGGTTTCGGTAGGGAGGCTGACGGATGATGGTTGTCGTAGTTTATTTGGGGACAAAGCTTGGATGCTTACGAAGGGTTTCCAATAGCTGGCTCGAGGATATTTATGTTGTGGCATGTACAGGCTCAAGCCGCTGAGTTGTACAGTCAGGCCACAGACATCGGATGGAGGATCGAGGGATATTCGAGAAGAGTTGGATCGTTGAAAACTTGCTGAAGAGGGGGTTCGAGATACTTTGAGGATTACGGAGGATTCAGTTCATCGAGACAAAGCGACGAATGGTGATGAGCCAATAATTGAGGGTCAGTATGTCGGTCCCATAACAGCTGGTCGATCTCCAGGTGGGGGTTGCTTCACGAATCCAATTTTGGCAACGAGTGGTTTGCGAAAGCTTTATGGAGCGATATTGGTGTCAGCAGTTCGAAGCCAGTGAGGAGATCAAGGTTTGTAGCAAACTCAATCTGAGGCGGGAGCATCACCATTCACAAAGTTCTAGGGGAGCTTTGGGTTATCGACGATATGCAAAGTGCATGATATTCTGCTCGAAGACGCATATGTATGGGGGAGCTTCAAATTCGGACATGAAGGTAGGCAAATTCGGGAGTTCGAATCTCGAAATAATCGTACCGTCCGCTTGGTTGGGCCAGCCAAGGGTGAAGAAGCTCATCGAAACGTTAACACGTTTCAGTGGAAGATGGAAGTCAGGAAGAGGGAGCCAAGAGTCACGGTGAGGCTGATAGTCAAGGACTTTGGTCTCAGCCGTGTCATTGATATCGGCAGTATCCCAGTGGTACAGAAGGTGCTACACATGGCATCTAGCATCAACATGACGGTCGAGGAGCTGGAGAGGAAAGAAGATGCAAAGCAACTCAGAAGATCGGAGATCGGTGGCATTAAGGAGCAAGAACTCTGTCGCGGGACGATAAGCATGTAGTCAAGTTGAGAAGCCATGGGGTCAACACTCTCTCATCAGACTGGAGGGGGAGATTGTTTGGGTGTGAATTTTAGAGCCCAAATATGGTTAAAGATTTGATTTTATATAATTTAAAAATCTACATTAAATATAAGATTTGATTAGATTTTAAATTTGTATCAAATATTTAATTCGACCATATCTAGACGTCCATAATTTGTGTTGGACTATTTTAGGTGAAATAAGATTTTTATTTTAAGGTTTTCTATTTAGAAAATCCTATTATGACCTAAAATATGATTTCACACCCTATAAATATAGGAGGAGGGTGGAGGCACAAAGATATAGTACAAGTCGGAGATTCGGGGTGCTCATCTACAGAAAATCAAAGAGAAAGTCTATGCTTTTCTATTAGGACTTCGCCATCCAAGACAGAAGAAAGAAAGAGATCTGATCGAGCAGTCGTCGCCTTCACCCAAGGAGATTCCTACGGGTTGGTGAGTGATTTCAATTGTAATCTCTTTATTTTCTTCTTGAGTGTGGTGAGGGGGTTAAATCTATTAGGGCAAATGGTTCAATATTGATTATGTTAATCTTGTAATTTCACCTGAGTTATAAATGTCAAAATTTGTCCGGGTGACGTAATCACCGCCATATACTTGTCTTTATCTGTGCTTGGTGTCCGTTAGACAGAGGTTTGTTATCTCAGGTGGGTTGGCCTAAAATTTTCGATACGGACACTCTCAGACACGGTGTCGAAACGCTTGCAGGATGTATCCGATTTTCAACAAGTAGAACTTCAATGACATACTTAAACATGTATATGATTAAAAGATCGCAAGGAAAACAATATTAGTGTGAAGAACATTAGAGAACTAGTTTCTGAAGTATTTAATGCTTCCATTATTTCTTGATACTGAAAATGATTAATCAGTAACTAGGTTTAGATATAGAAGAAAGAAATAGAACACACCTTGGCACCACTTATAGAAACATAGATTTCATCCAATGATGTTTTTGACTGATTTCATAATCCAGTAATAGGAAACTTCGATTAATATTAATGTCAAATAACTGTCGAGAATGATTGTGGAAGATTATATCTTGCTAGAGATTAAAATCTCAACAACGAAAACAAATATAAGAAAACAATAGACGAACTGCTAAGCAAAATAATCTGCTATAGAAAAGAAAGTAGTAGAAACTGCTGAAAGTTCGCTAATCAAATTAGCAGAACAATCTGCTGGTCTTTAATTCAACCGTTGCACAAAGCAAAATTCGATATATCTGCTCTTGGGAACCATGTTCCGATTTATCTCCTTTATATTTGGATTCTTTCATTCTATTTTAGTTTATCTCAATAGTGTGCATACTAGATTAGTTTATCTCATTAGTTTGTGAAAATGAATTTGTTTGAGAATTTCCTTCCCAAATTCTATGCCTTTATTGTTGGGCTGGTTTAGGCCATCAGTGATGCAAAATTGAACTAGACCTAAAAATTGATGAGAGTTATGCAATCCATGTTGCCTAGACCTAAATGATGCAAAATTAAACCAAGTGTATCCAGGTGCCAGCACTGGAGAATAGAAATTCAGCGGAGATAACAGATCAGGTAGTTATTCCAGTGTTATTTCTAAACTGGATAAGAAGCATGAACAACATAGAAATTTGATTGTATCGGAAAGACAAGTCATAGAAAAATCATTTCGTCGTAGTTCAGGAGCAAACGACCTACGGACTTTTCAGTTCAACAATGTGAAAGTTCAATGATTTTACACATTATGCAAATTTCTAATTTCAAGATTTTATCTTCTTACTGTCTTTTTTACTTCTATTTTTCCTTTTCTAATTTGGCATTCCTAAGAAATCTCAATTTGTATTTATACAATTTTCTATCAAATCAATACAACAGAACATGACTTCAAGAATAAAAAATTTACAATATAACATGAAGAAAGCAACACAAGACTGGGTTTGTACTCTACTCACCTAAGGTTTATTAGTAAGCACACATTTATAAGAACCTAACAGATTGGCAGTAATGGGACAAATGGACAAGTGAATCCTGGAGAAGGGCAAATTCTTGCAAGTTATCAAATTAGTTTCAAGGAATCAACTGATTTAAATAAAGTACTTGTACTAAATTTAATGATTCATACTGAGTATTGTGCAGAACTGAAAATTATGCCGGCCATCATCTTGATCAATACAAGAAAGCACTACCAATCCTCCCAGTAGGAGAAAGCCACCAACATAACATACTGAGTATTGTGCAAAACTGAAAGTTGAACAACAAACTAATAAATAAGAATACCATCATATACATTGACAAAATTGTGAAAGATCTTTGCAAAACATTCATGTCAAATGTCTCAACAGGCTCTCTGTTGAGTATGATCGACACTGAATGTTAGATTTCAATATGCAAGCAACAATATAGATTGTTGTTCCACATAAAGATACTTTTACAGGTGAAAATAATAATTGGAAGCAGTCATTCTAAATCAAAAAAAATCTGCAGATTTTATAGAGACCAGAATATGTCTGATACTCACACAACTTCTTGCTGAGATGATCATATTTGTCATGAAGTGTGACATGGATGTATTTAGAGCTTAGTCAACCTATCTTGATGTGGGTAAGTAGTTCACTTTTGCAGCATGGTCAAAAACATATTGTAATACAGTAATTCCAGTCATATTTTCGCGATTGGAGATTTAGTGTCCCAATAATAGAATCAAACGAGGTATGAACTAAAATTCCATCATCCCCTCCCCTCTTTTCAGTTCTTTCACTTCACATTGCCAATTTAAACCAATTCAAGTACTTACCATGACTTCAACAATCAACTTAATTAACCATTTCAGTGAGAAGATATTTTATAGCTGAAAATAAATAATGGAAACTTTTCTGCAGAACCTGAATACGATATAGAATGCAATCACTGAAAAATATATAAATGTTTTCAACAGGAAAACTTACACATGCAAGGAGGAAAATGATGCTGAAGAAGTAAGGATCTGAACTCCAACGCACACGGATGCTATGCCCCAAGTTGCAAGTTTTCTCCTTTTTTCTTCGTTCATTTTATCTGCAAAGCTCAAATAAAGGGAATTACTCACAGGAACAGCACATTAATATATGAATGTGCACAAAAGAGGTGAAATTGATGCAATTCCTACTTGTTACCTGAATCTTTCTCCTTTAAAATAAGAGGGTACTCAATGGAATCACTGTCCTTATCGACCGTTCCAGCAAGAATTTTCTAACTCCCACTCTCTTTTTCTTCGATACTATACCGAAATGATACCGAGTCGATTGACTGTTGGAGATACGATGGTAGAGGTACCTCATTTGGAGGAACATATCTTAGTATCAAGATTGAAATTGCTACAACAGTAAATGCAAGCAGCGTGCCAACACTAACCTGCACAACATAGTATTGCAGTTCCAACTCAGTTCCATCTACTTTATATGATTAAAATACTTTGCTCCTACTAATTTTACAAACAATTGTGCAAAAGAACAATGTGTATTCAGCATATTAAAGATAAAAAACACTCATGTAAAATATTACCATTCCGACCAATTGTGAAACGTCCATGAAGAAAGCTAGAAAAGCTGCAAAAATTCCAGTCAGAATTGTGCTCTTGACAGGAACTTGTGTACGTTTGTGAATATTCGAAAAGAAGGGTGGCAACAATCCATCTCTATCCATTGCCATCAGTATCCTAGGCTGAGAAGAAAAAAACAATAAATTCACATTGCCAAGTGTTAAGTGCCAGTAATTCTATAAAGCAGGTTGACAAGAGAGTAAAGATTGTTTCACAACTTGAAGTAGCTACAAGATATTGGTACTTATAGCGATTATTTCAAATATACTTATCTGGATGGGGTTATTGGGTGAACATGAAGGCCCATGCCTAGGACAGTGGCCTCCATTGTGTAAGAGAGTGAACGTCCTGCCCAACTCTTACTAGAATTTTTCTTAGTATGTCAAAGCATTACTTGGAACGAAATATGTAGTTTTTATATTTACAAGAGTATGAGGATATTGACTTTTATGCAAAATTTACAGAAAGAACCGATAAAAAATTCAGGTTGCAGTAGACAAAAGGCAGCAGAATACCTTCTCCTACCCAACCCATTAATCAAAATTTGATTTGAATGTTTGATCCTTTGAAGATTATGAAATGTTGTAGACATGCTTAATCCAATCCTCCGAAGGACTAATAAGCAATAACGCTAGACATGCATGATCATAGTTAATCTCCAACCTGCGACATCACCAGGAGGTTATATGACTTATTTGGAATAAAAGCTTTGTTGTTGTTGTTAATGATGTTGATGTTGGAATAAGAAATTTCTATAGAAAAGAATGTGGTAGAAACAGCAAAAAGTTTGGTAATCAAATTAGCATAACTGCATACTGAGTAGCTAATATTAATCAACATTCAATAGTGGTAATTGTCAAACTAAGCAATCAAGTTGTTAGACAATCAATGGAGCTGTGACGAAGCTACCACGCATTATAGGTGGAGCTATCATACAACTACTGTGAGCTACAAGAGAAGCTTGGCGAGGATAGGTGACGGGGCTATCCTGCGAGGCTACGCAGTGAGGCTGCCCTGCGCAATGTCCTAACATATTGACCCTACAAGTCCACCTGCTTGGCTACGATGAATACTATAGTCACTCATTGAGGCGCCATCAAAGCACCACTTCACCCCTTTCTTCCATCCCCCCCCCCCCCCCCCTCCCCGAGTTCGAGGCCTAGTTCCAAAGGGATTTATCTAGAAAATGATGATAAAAAGAAATATTGTTCATGAGATTTGAACCTTTTTCACTCAAAAAACCCAATGAGACTTACCATTTGACCTAACACATCACGTGTATATAAGTAAATAATTAAAGAATTTAATTATTGAAATACACACAAATTGGGTTTGTCTCAAGGTGTTATATGGGACGGGCGGCCCGTAGCCCGCCTTGAGATTGGCCCGGTCAAACCCAGGCTGCTTGGCCCATGTGTAATGACCATCTCCACTTGGTCCTGAGAGATGGTTTCTTGGTTTAAAGTGTCGGTTGTACTTGATCTCATTTAGAGGATTGTTTAGAGATCTGTTCGGTCAAGGCAGAGTACTCATTTAGGTGGGTTGTTTCGATGAACCTTTTCCTGCTTTACCTTTACACTTAACAAATAGATTCTGCATGTTTAGTTTGTTATTTTATAAGTAGATGCATGCTAATAAAAAAAAGAACCAATATAGATACGAGAGTAATATCATTTTGTATCATATTGTATAGAACATGGATTATTAACTGGTTGTATGAGATAGCCTTTCGTAATACTGCTTTAAAACATGGAACTTTAAACTCCTGCTATAGACTTGGTAATTTAGAGAAGTTCTTATCATTGCATTTGTATTATCAAATTGTTGTACATATGTAGACTTCATGCATTTTTAGTATCCTATTACTTGGAGTATGTTACTATTTTTAGAGTTGTCATATAGAATATTGTTATATCGCTTAGGCGGGAAGACTATCACATTGGGTTTCAAAGATACATAATAAAAAGTATTGGGACCCTTGGGTCGCTAAGGCAATATCTCTGGATTGGAACTGCGTAAGTATAATATTATGGTAAGAGAGATGGTGTAGCATATATCAGTTTTTACCATACATTTATGTAAAGTCTAGATGTTTATGCATTTGCATGATCATGGACAACTTGTGCACAAGAAAATGTTCTCGAGCGATCATCATGGCACCGTGACCGTATCGGACCGAGAGAACAGTGCTAATGTACTAGTGCAGTAGTTTGTTGTTGAACTAGCATTTGGTGATTCAGGAACTTTTAGTGGAGCTCGTTACCTGCACTAAGAGGATCATCCTCTAATCTATGTACAGTCCAAGATGGCTTATGGTGCTAGTGACCTACATATAATTTATAGGATGCATGCTAATGTCCATCTGTGTGCAGGTTTATTGAGGATGTTGTCAGAAAATAGTTCACTGCAAACTATTTATATTTATGGGCCTAACGTTTATCTTCTGCAGAGACACACTCGTGACACTTTGAGTATAGAGTCTTTCGATTCATTCTATGTTGTTGTCATTGTTGTATCTGACAAGGAAGGATGGATGGTAAGTATTTAGTAAGATCAACTCTGTTACTCTATTGCATTGCACATTTATGCTTGCAAGACACATATTTTATGCCATGTAGATGCAAGATCCTAAGATAAGACTAGAAAGACCACATATAATTGTTTGCACTCACATAATGAACATATTGGTTCTGTTGAGTGGGAGAGAGGCAAGGTGGCGGGGCTACACAATGAGGCTACCTTGCACAATGCCTAAAATAATTACCCTACAAGGCTACCCGCTTGGCTACAATGAATACTATAGTCCCTCATAAAGGCACAATCAAAGCACCACTTTACCCCTTCCTCTACCCCGAGTTTGTGGCTTAGTTCCAAAGGGATTTTTCTAAAAAAAACTAATGATAAAAATAAATGTTTATGAGCTTTGAACATTTTCCACAAATAAAATCCAACCACACTTACCATTTGAGCTAACACATCACATGTATACAATTAAATAATTAAAGAATTTAAATATTAAAAGACACACACATAGGGGTTTTCTCAAGGTGTTAAATGTGATGTGCGGTAAGAAGCCCGCCTTGAGATCGTCCTGGTCAATTTTGGCTGCTCGGCCCATTCCCGATCAATGGGCCAGCCAAGTCCATCTTCAGCTTTGGGTCAGGTTGGGTGTTATACAGTCTAAACTGTGCCTGACCTGATTCTAAACCTAGTCTAGGCTTCAACTGTCCCCCACCCCTTGTAGTGGCCCTCCCTCTGTTTGAAACTAATTATTGGGGGTTGGGGAGGTTTTAGCATTTTACCACATAATAATCGTTATTAAAATGTTGGGAGGTATTAGGTAAAATAAAACCCCCAATAGCCAAATTTTAGGGTTATATGATCTTACATATTTAATTTTTGTCATAATTTTCTTCTTTTTCCCTGATTTAGTTTGAGCTATTTGTAGTCTATATGGTCACATTAAATTCAAGGGAAATATTATGCTCTGAGTTAGTTTGAGCTATTTGTATATTCGACTTATTGAACTTATAATGGATTTGTACTCAATTGTACTGCTAATTTCATCTTGATACTCAACTCTAACTCGGATTGAATACCAATCGGGTTATAGCTAAGGTATTGCCAAGGGAATATTTTAACTAAAAAGAACACATTATTACTAATTGAGAGGTAAAAATATGTCCCAAGTCAGTTGACCATAAATATATTCCCTGCTAGTTATTATATCATTGCCACATTAAAATTAATACATGATTCATTAAATCTCTTAAACTATAATTATCAGCTTCAAAATGAGGTATTTTTGATCGTCCTTTTCGTCCAAAATTTATACATGATTCATAACTTATCTTAATATATAATTATAAGCTTCAAAATGAGGTATTGTTGATCATCCTTTTTGTCTTCGTAGAAACCTACGACCGGACCTGGCCCAACCTATCTCCCTTACCGGGCCCGATCTGAATTTCACCCCGAATTCAGTCGACCCGGCCAGGTTGGTGACCTGGGTCTGGCACAAACTGAAGCCCAATCCTACCCTCTCGGCCCAGTCCCCTCAATATGCATGCCCCCCCTTTGTCATTAACTGCCAAGGGGTGTTTTACCATTTTATTCTTCCTAACTGTTATCAAAATAAGGTAGGGGATATGTTGAAAAAACCCTCCAACAACCATATTCAAGGTCATTATTGATTTGTGGTTGGTAGTTTACCAAATTACCCCCATTTTAATCATTTTTGAACGTTAATAAGGGGTATTTTGGTTATTTTCTAAAAATAACCAAAATACCCCCATGACAACCATATTCTAAGGGTATTGTGGTCATTCAGCATCAGAAAAATTGCTATAAATAAGACCGATTTATCAAAATTTACCATAATAAAATTTCTTTCTAGTTTTCTAACCCTTGCTAGCAATCTCGTATTCTATTCAGTGAAGTAGCTTCTTATTCACAACCATGGAAGATGAACAACCACCGTAGCAACCACAAGATCAACAACCTCAACCCACGCAACCTAACGGGGTACAAGGCTATGTTGAAGGAGTGAATCATAATTACCAAGATCAAAAGTTTGGCACTACTTTCGCGGTGTTTATAATAAATATCATCCTGAAAGTGTTGGGGCCCAGTCTGGATTTGGTAAATTTTGGAGCCCAAATATGGTCGAAGATTTGATTTGATACAATTTGGAAATCTACATTAAATGTAAGATTTGATTAGATTTTAAATTTGTATCAAATATTTAATCTGACATATTTGGACGTCCATAATTGGTGTTTGGCTATTTTAGGTGTAATAGAATTATTATTTTAGGGTTTCCTATTTAGGAAATCCTATTATGACCTAAAATAGGTTTTATCCTATAAATAGGGAGGAGGGTGGAGGCACAAAGAATAAGCACAAGTTGAAGATTCGGGGTGCTCGTCCACAGGAAATCTAAAAGAAAGTCCGTGCTTTGATCTTAGGACTTCGCCATCCAAGAAAGAAGGAAGAAGGAGATCTAATCGAGGAGTCGTCAACTTCGGTTAGGAAGATTGCTACAGGTTGGTGAGTGATTTCAATTATAATCTTCTGCCTTTCTTCTTGAGTGTGGTGAGGGGGTTGAACCTATTAGGGCAAAGGGTTTAAACATTTGTTTTTGCAATCTTGTAATTTTATCTGAGTTATAAAGGTTGGGATTTGTCCTGGTGACGTAGTCACCGCCATATACTTGTCTTCTTCTATGCTTGGTGTTCGTAGATTGGTTGGTCATCTCAGGTGGGTTGGCAAAATGCTTCCATGACGCGCCTAACACGTGGTATTAGAGCGCACGTATTTTTAACAGAAAGAAGACACTATTGTGCAACTCTTTTTTAATGCATGCATTTTGGGAAACGAATCAAATAGTCACCTAACTATAGCACTTGAAAACTACGTAGGCATCTAGATAATTGTATCTAGTATCTTGAATTTTCTTAATGAAATATATTTAAATTTATTTAGCTGTTAGTATAGGAATTTAGGTAATTCACATTTCAGTTCGAAGAATTAGCTACAACAATTCTTCTATACTTACTATTTTATTTATCATTAGTCTCAATTATCATGTATCATTTTTAATATATGTTATTATTGTTAGATATGTATTTTATTTTTCTTATGCGACTTATGTTTTACATTTCGACTGTCAAATATGTTGAAAGAAAAAAAAAACATAAAACTTAAGTCAAACAAACCCCTATGTAATAATAATAACATATATTAAAATTTTCTTAATTAAATAAATGTTACTATTTTTTTATTTATTCAAAGGCTCAAAGCCCAAAGCCTTAGGCAAAACCAAATATTTAATGTTTTTTCTTGAAATAAAACTCGGGCCAACCAGTGCCCGGCCTAGATCCAACCCAACCTGGACCAAAACTAGTAAAGCCCGGTCCTGTTTTCACCAGGTTGTAGGCCAAGCCGGGTTTGGTTTTTACTCTTTAAGCTCGTCTTGCCCGGACCCGATCTTCTAACCAGGCAGAATCTGCCTCGTACAAGCCTAGTCAAACCCTATCAACTCAGGGATTGGGCTGGCCCTACCCGACTCATATAACACCTTGACATGTAGAGCCCGTGATAGAATTTTTATATATCTATGTGGCATATAAAAATTGGTCCCACAATATTTTTTAGTTGATTTTCTATATAAATAAATATATGTAATATATTAAAGCCTTTTTAAAATGATACGTATGATAAAATAAATATAAACATCAACAGTTTGAGATATATTTTTATAGTTGAGTTACTATATTTTAAAAATGCCACATAAAACAGAAAAATATGGATAACCAAGGATAACTATTGGAGAAGATGTATGATATTTGGGCCTAACAAACTCACGGACTTTTTCAACAAATTTAGGAGTAAAGATAATGTCGTAAAATATGATTTAGTAAGAAAATATTATGGTTTCTTTAAGAGAAAAGAGACGTCATGGATTATTTAATGGTTGTTTTTTTCAAAATACAAATATTATTGCTCCTATAATCAACATTCAACATTATTAATTGTCAAAATTAGCAATCCAGGAATTAGTCGATTAACGAAACCGTGACGAAGCTACCACGCATCATGGGCAGAGCTACCACACAACTGTTGTGAGGCTATATGAGAATCTGGGCGAGGCTAGGTGCCCGGACAATCCTGCAGGCATTGAAGTGAGGCTACCCTACGCAATGCCCTAGCATGATGACCTTGCAAACCCCCTGATTTTTCAAGAATTTTTAATTTGGAATTTTTCACAATTTTCTGTAAATTTCTGAGATTTTTCTGTAATTAAAACTAAGGTATTTTGAATTTAAATGATTTTTAAATTATGTTAAATAATATTAAAATATTATGGGAATAATATTTTCAGGTGTAAAATGAAAAATTAGACATAGGATAATTTTCCGGGAATTTATTGGACCCCAAAAACATTTTTAAAGCCCTAAAAAACAAGTTATAATTAAACCAAAATAAACCTAGAATTAAACCCGGTTCAATTGAACCAAACCAACCCGAACCAACCTAGACCGGTTTAGCTAAACCGAACCAAACCTTAGCGGGTCGGATTCCGGTCTAACCCGCCGAGCCGAAACCCGTTAACCCGACCCGCATTCATTGCTTATTGGAACGGGTCGGATCCGGCCAACCCGACCCGACTCGACCCGACCCGGCCCACCACCGAAACCCTCTCTCTTCCCTGTAACCGACCCCCGCCGCCGCGACGCTCCGGCACCCGCGCCGCTTCGCGTCCCCTGCGCCGCTCTGCCTCCTCTTCCCCATAACCGCCCGCCGCTCCGGTTCCCCTCTCCGCACCAGCCGCCTCTCCCTCTCCCTCTCCCTCGGTCGACTATAAAAACCCCTCCTCCTCCGCCCTACTTCTTCCCGGACGACCCCCGCTGCCCTAGCTCCGCCCTGCCGTCGTCTTCCCCGATGACCCTTCCCGAGCCCGCTCCGCCCTCCAGCGCTGCCGCCTCCGCCTTGTCGTTCTCCCTCCCGCAGCATCTCCGGCCAGCACCCGAGCCCAGCAGCAGCCGCAGCAGCCCCGGCGCCGGACAACCTTCGCCTAAGCCGTCCCTGCCTCGCCCTCTTCCGCCGGCAGCCCCAGCGAGCCCCTCCGGTGAAGCTCCGGAGAAGCTCCGGCCAGCTCCGGTGACTCGAGCAGCAAACCCTAACCCTAGGCTGAACAGTGCACCGTATCGTATCGCAGTGTCTTGTATCGACTCGCGGACACGGGAAATTTAGTTTCCACGGAGCCCTGTTCAGGTAACCCGTTCTCTCTCCTCGTTGCCCGATTTTCGGTTCTGTCAGTTGTGCCGCGTAAGCTGTGTGACCCCCTCGATGCCCGTGCAACCCGTTCGGTGCATCGCGTCCTGTGGTGATCGCGAACCGCGATCCAAAAATAGGAAAAACAACACCCTGTTTCACCTCGGAACTGAGTGCGCCCCGCCAAACGGGATAACTTGGTCGTGTGCGGTCTTCACCGAAACGTGCGCGCCGTTGATACGGAGGTGCGAGATTTTGCAGAAGTTGATTTGGATGTGCATGCATACCGGAATCAACGCATATCCGCCAACAACGTCCCGTATCCGTCCGTTCTGGAATGTGTCGTAACTTCGTGTACACATGTCGGATCAAAATGAAACTTGCGGCATCGGACTCGTAGCAATACGCTGGTCCTGTGACCCAAGTTTGGTTCGATTCTGAGAAAGTTGACAAAATCGCGTATCATGGGCCCCACGGCTCCACTTGACGGGCGATTTTGTGATCGGCTCATCAAAATATAATCTGGAAGTTCCGTTGGGTTCGTATCAACGTTCTGGACCTGTTGACACTAAGTTTGACCGATTTTTAGACCTTTGGTTCTGACACATTTTTCAGTGCAAAGCGGCCCATATGTGGACCCCGTTTTGACCAGAAATTGTCATTTTTGCCCCTGTGTCCAAATTGGACTCAATGAAAGGCGTTTCTAGCTATTTGATATTTTTTGAATCTGATGGTGATGTCTATTTCAGCAACCGGAGGAGTACCTGCAAATCCCACTGAGGTCAGAGCTACAGTTGGAGCCAGAACTCCAGGCAAGTGTACCTTGCCGAAGCTTGCAGTTCTTGTTACATAATTCCTTGTCTTATTTATCTGTTATACATACTTAACCTAGGACCGTGTGACTTACTTAGCATCCGATTATAGTCGGATGCCAACACCGTACGCGGAGTTGTGTAATGTCACCTAGAGATGGATATCGTGACATTTACATTCTCGTACTTGCTATATCAAGTACATTATACCCAGGACACCTGACACGAATCATGAGACAGAATCTTCCTGAAATATTCAAGGTAATTTTGTATAGGATACAGGTTTATGATATATACATTTTTACATGCTTAGAATTTATTCAGACTTATTGCATTAGTTTGATCTTGCGTGACATGGACATGAGACATTATGAAACTGTGACGTGAGATTACATTGGGTGGGGAGAGTATTACCATATCAAAGGCTGATTATATTATAAATATTGTCATTTGGAGGTGTCTTAGTCTCTGATACAGAGCTTTGGCGCAAGTTCTGGCCCTTCGAGAGAATACTGCTATAGGTTTCTCCTACACTGATCCTATAGTAGTCTCAGCCCGAGTATGAATAAAACTCTCACTTGCATATCACTTAGCTGGTTTATTTATTTACCCTATTGTTTCATTTATTGCTTTACTGCATTATTTTGGCTTGTATTATCTGTACCTTGCTATGTCCCCTGAGGACCTGGATCCGGATTATGTCCCCAGGATTAGCAGACGAGGTCTATCAAGAGGTATACAGAATAGGAGCATTAGCAGGAACAATACCAGACCCTGAGGACGAGGTGATCGTTGAGGATTTTTCCTGAACATCTGCTTATCTATGCTCAGTTTTTATGGCAAATAAACTCTTTTAGTCTTGTTTAAATGAACAATTGTAACAGACTTAATATCGGATTGTTCCCCAATTTTATTTACTTTTGACTGGATGATGTTTATTTTATTTTGTTGTTATTGATATATTCATTCTGTGGATGACATTAGTATAGCAGACCCTGATTATTGTTCTACAGCTTAAGTACGCTCTGGTGGATCCATTAAATTGGGTTTGTCCATTAGTGTGTGCTGCTGGCCATTGCCACGTGGCTAGTCCCTCGATATTTTGGGATTGGGGCATGACAGACCCTACAAGACCACCTGCTCGGCTACGATAAAACTATAATAGTCTCTCAAAGAGGCACCATCGAAGCACCATTTTACCCCTCCGTCCATCCCCGAGTTCGAGAATAGTTCCAAAGGGATTTTTTTAAAATAATGATAAAAAGAAATGTTGTTTGTGAGATTTGAACCTTTTCCATTAATAAAACCCAACCACACTTACCATTTGAGCTAACATATCACATGAATACAAGCCAATAATTAAAGAATTTAAATATTGAAATACACACACATGGGTTTGCCTCATTATGTTATATGGGTCGTGCGGCCAGAAGCCTACCTGAAGACCGGCCTGGTCAAAACTAGGCTGCTCTTACCATGCCCGGTCAAAGGGACCAGTCAATGGTTGCATCAACCGATCAGCTTTGATCCTTCGGTTGCGCCATCGAGTGTCGGTGTCACTACCACATTTCTACTTGAGTGTATTTTTGTCATTTAGCATATTTATTTTTTAGTAATTAAATATTTATATTATGTGATACTAATTATTATATTGAGTTATTCTATTTAATTATTGATTAGTGGACTAGCCTATTTTATTTAGACTTATTATTAGTGGACCCATTAGATTGTCATGACACATTAAGCCCAATAGACTAGGCCCATTAGACCCATTCTCTTAATTAAATAAGGAGATATTAGTTTCATGTAGAATTAGATGCTTTCTAATATAGTTCTTCCTAATTAAACCTCATGACTAGCTAGTAGGGATATCATGAACATTGTACATTGCTTGGGAAGGGGCCCCCTAGTAGAGGAGGTCTCACTATCTCTCCTCTCATTAGTTCATTCATTTTAGATCCTCGATTCTATTTTTTCCAAATGGACTCATTCCTCCAACAAATTTAACCCAATTCACATACATTCTCTCTATATTTCATCATCTAAGAAGCATTGGAACTTGGATTGCAAGATGCACTTGAAGGAGGAGGAATTGACAAGGAGATTGTGTCCTAATTATGTAAATTGATTATTTCATTAGGAATCTATCTTCCAATAGGTAAATTCTGGATTTCCTCTATAATTTAGACTCTAATTCACGCATTTAACTATTAGAAATCATCCCTTGGCTTAGGGCTATCTATAGGACCAAGAACTAGGTTTATATGACTTGTATTATGGAATGTACATGGTAATTTATGTCCTACTAGGGGGAATTACGAGATTGACACATCAAGTGTGTGTTATGAGACCAATTAGATCTAATTTGACATAGATTAGAGTTTTGAGACTTGATATATATCCATAACTGGACACGAGTAGAGCGTATCATAGTATCTTGTAATATAGTATGATACATGACTCATTTTGGGGGATTTGGCTTGTTGGATGAGAGTGTATCATGGAAATTCCTAATTGTACACTCAAGGTGTTTGATGAAATGATATTAGTGTTAGTGAGAGTGTGTTTATCTATAGTATCATATAGATATTGTATTTACATTGTATTAACATTAGTGTATGTTTATATGTGTGTAATGGATGTGTGTGTACTATTGGTGTGAACTATTGGGTGTGATAAGGGGGAGAATGAGTATCATTGCAATCTGTGCAATAATATGTGTTAACAGATAATTACAGCAGCTATAGCAGTGGGTACACTAAGTTTAGCAAAGTAGCAGTATGTGAGCTCGGGTGAGGGAAGTAGACAGAGAGGGAGGTGCAGTGCTAAGGAAAGGAAGTAAAGCAACAGCAGCAGGAGCTGCAGGAATTGTGGGCACATTAGTTTAAGGGAAGTTTGTGTGGCAGCATCAACGTGAGGCAAGATCACAGTATTTTGTTGTAAGGGGGAATTGGTGCAAGGGTATCACTGATACCCGAGATTATCAGAACAATGGAGCAGTAGTAGCAGCTACTGGGAATGGTCAACAGGAGTAGCAGCAGCAGTCAATAGTAGCAATACAGCAAACTATTACGTGAGGACCTACAATGACTTGAAGGGGACTCGGGGAGGATTGTCAAGTATCAGCAAACTATTGTGTGAGGACCTACAATGACTTGAAGGGGGCTCAGGGAGGACTATCAAGTATCAGCAACTTACTTACAAGATCAGTTGGAATAGGCAATTAAGTAGCAGTTACAATTAAACAGAGTAGTAGCAGCAATGAAATAAAAGAATAAAAACAATAACATATAGCAGTGGGAGCTGTAAGGGAGCTTGAGTATTGATTGGGAAAAGAAGTATTAGTACATACTGCTGTGTATTCTGTGGGAAGTTGGCTCGTGTTCAAGTCTGCAAGTGGGTATCGGTGGATATTAAAATAAATGGCTTTGGAGATAAGTGTTGTATGAGGTATTGAAGATTAGGATATATGAGAAGCTTAAGTGTGTGTGTGTGTCTATATATATATATATATATATATATATATATATCCTCTGAGATAAAAGGTATTGGTATAAGAGTGTATCTATATTAAGGTTTGTATCAATGCTTGGGTGAGAGTATTAGATGGTGGTGTTAGTATCATTCAATTTGGAGTATCAGTATATACAAGGAGCATGTGGGTGCAAGTTTATGAAATATAAATAACTGGTGTGGCCACATAGGTTAGGTCAATTGGTTATGAAGGCTCTATCATTGGTGTTAAGGTATTGACTTTAGAAAATGAGTTATGAATTATTGAGTAGGTGAGTATCTCAAGATACCATGAGGTGAGTATAGATATTGGGTATTGGGATATAATCTAGGTATTGTCATAATTAAGGTAATAGATAGATACTAGTCCATAACTTAGATACTATATATATATATATATATATATATATATATATATATATATATATATATATATATATTGTAGTTGATATTAGCTAGTATAGTAATCCCTTCAAGGTATTGGCCCTGGAACCTAGATATGACCTAGTACAACCTAGTATCAACTAGTGTGGACTTGTAATGAATATTTAATCTAGGTATGGACCTAAAACCAAGGTAAAAACCTAGTTTGACTTAGTTTAACTAAAGTGACCTAGCCTTGACCTAGAAAATCATATTTACTGCATTTATAGCTCATTTATCATTCTTTTCACCGATTTGATATGCCATTCATATATAGGTGTGTGTGACACCAGCTTGGATACCGGGATATACATTTTTCGCTCAGGATCAGAGGCGAGTACATTCTCTGATAGTTTTTTTATTTAATAGCCTATATGATTTATATATTTAGTATTGAGATATTTGATTCCTGACACGAAGGTTACACGGATTGGTATACATAGATCTTGGTCATGAGATATTATTGTCATGATTACTCAATGATCGTCGTGTCATGCTTCATGATTACTCAGTGATTACCGTGACATCTTAGTGATTATATAGACCATGATCATAGTGCATGATATTATAGACCGTACAGTATGATATACGTGTTATAATATATCGTGATTTGGATCTGTGTACTAGTCAGGGGTTGGGAAAGTAATACTAGATATACGATTATACCTTATAGCCCATGATTTAGTTTAGCCAGTGATAATTAGAAGATCATGCAACTCATGTGTGATCATGCTAGCTCACCTTTTATATATAGCTCGTATTAGGCCCAAGCCGATCACATTATCTTACTAATATTTTAAGGCATATTTATTATATTATTTTCTTTATTCAAATTTATTATATTGATGTTTCTCGCAATATTGTTCTCTGTTTCTTACCATTTTACCATGATCTTTTTCTTGTGATATTTCCTAGTTCAGTTATTTTTATTATTTATTTTTATTGCTATTACTGTTTTATAGTTTCTGTCAATTATTGGAACTGCTATTTGGGTTGTACTTTGATCCAATTCTGATTGGATATAGTTTTCAGATGATTCATTAGAGGACTGGTGTCCTAAGCACTACGTGCCACAGGATGGCGAGCCGGTTGAGTTAGCATCTGTAGAGCGTTTTGAGTTAGTATCAGCAGTCGTTGAGACTTAGCTAGTTCATTTATGATATTGTATATGTCAGATTGATACTTTGGCATTGTATTATTATTATTTGAGATCTTGTGTTGAGATTAGACTTGGACTTGCGATGTATTGCGACTTTATTTCTTTCCTTCTATTCTATATCATGCCATATCTTTCTCTAGTTTGTTATTGTAATTGAGTATTGTTTACCATTATCATATTATCATCCATTTGGGAGTTGACATATCTTGACATGTATATTATATATATTATGTGAGATATTTAGATAGTATTGTTGACCTAGATAGCGTTCTACCGTCGATGCTACGGCATAGGCTGGACATAACCACGTACTCGTGCCCATACACTGGGTGCGGATCGTGATACATTTTTGTGGTGGCCCATGCAGGTCTAGAAGTATTCGGATTATAGTACTCAGACTTAAAGTATTACTATAAACCAGCTATTGGATATAGGACTAGGATATAGGATGTGAGGATACTCAATCACTACTAGAAACATTTCTAATCTATTTAATTTGCTATCTTTATCCTTCAGAATAATTACTTTCTTTGAAATATTACTGTCATTCCTTCATGCTTTTGTATCTTGCACAATATTTATTCTTTGTTTCAATCTGTCTTCAGGTTGCCGTCGAAGACCCGATCGCAGTGCTCTGGAGCAGTTTCGGCGAGGTCTATTACTTCGTCACCTCAGAGAGAGACAACGACGACTATTTCGCCTTCTTTCCGGTAGAGGATTGCTTCACCAGTCCAGATGGGCATTTTAGTAGCAGTTTTTGGGTGTGCTCTACTACCATTTTCGAGGATTGTTCCATTAGTCACGGAGGATCTTCCACCACCACTACCTATGCCAGCAGACGGGACGCAGATATTTGTTATATTCTAGAAGATGATGGCAGCACAATAGATGCAGACAGATATTCTACGTCCGAGCATCGAAAGTGCTCACTAGTTAGCACTAGCTACTATGGAGAAGGTAGCACTTGTTCAGCCACAGACCGTACCACTTTATCCCGTACCGTACCAGCCGAGGCTGGGTACTATCATTGTCTTCAAGAGGATGGGACCCAAGAACTTCAGAGGCATCGAAGGGATATTGTAGACCGACGATTGGATCGAGGACGTAGAGAGGGCCCCAAGGCTAGCACAGATTCTGGAGGGCCTACAGGTGGAGGCAGCAAGCAGCCAAATGTTCGACGGTGCTCTAGCATAGTTTTATACAGACCCGAGGATCGCGAGGCTAGGACTGACTTGGGAAGCTTTCAAATTTTTTTTTCAAGGAGAAGTTCTTTCCGGATGTGGCTCTGAGTGCTCTAGAGAGCCAGTTCCTAGACCTCGTCCAGGGTAGCATGACAGTAGACGAGTACGAAGCAAAGTTATGCAGACTAGACAGATTTGTAGAGGGCCATAATCCTCTACGGAAGGCCTAGAAGTTTTGGAAGGATTTGATCAGGGAGATCAAATCCCTCACTAGAGGACACCGCACAGCGATATTCTAGGATATCCTGATTGACGCACAGAGGGTAGAGGATGACTTGGAGCTCAAATACAAGATGATGCGAGACACAACAAAAGGAGCTTGCCATAGTGTGGGTCCAGCCAAACAACTCCACTTCCAGCAGCAGAGGACCTTCCAGCAGCAGAGACAATAATTTCATGCACCATTTCGAGCACCAGCGTAACAGACATACCAGGCCCCGAGTCCGGCACAGCAGGTCCCTCGGTGTACTCACTGTGGGAAGATCGGGCATGCACGGGAGGTTTACAGGAAGAGGCTGAGAGTGTGCCTCTACTGTGGAGAGCTAGGCCACCAGTTAAAGGAGTGTCTAGTGACTCGAGTTCGGGCAGGCCAAGTAGCAAAACTGGCACAGAGGGCACTAGAGAGACTACCTGCAGGACAACAGAGGGGACCTCCTTAACCGACTCAGCAATAATATTTTGTCCTCCAGTAGCAGCAGAGAGGTGCACCGCGAGGGCGTGCTTTCGCCATGACAGTTGAGGAGGAGGTGCCAGTCGGAGAAGTGATATCAGGTTCAGTTCTCCTTGATTTTATTCTAGATTATGTTTTATTTTATTCCAGTGCTTCCCATTCTTTTGTATCTATATCTTTTGATCTTAAGCAACGTTTAGAGTCTGAACCTTTGGCTAGGACTTTCAAGATCATGACTGGGGGAGGCATTTTCATGGTTAGTGATGTTTGCAAGGATCGAAGAGTAGCACTGGGAGGCTGGGAGTTGAGTGTGTTCTTACTCGTAATGCCACTTCCGAACTACGATATTGTACTCGTAACGGATTGGTTGAGTAGGCACCATACTAGTATAGATTATCGTGGAGGCATAGTTTTGTTTCAACCGCCAGGAGAGCCAGACTTTGAGATTACCAAAGGAGCAGTAAAACAGAGCAAGGATGCCATCTATGGAGCCATGGTAGAAGAGAAGGAGTTGTCACATCCGTTTATAGCAAAGTTTATGGATATTTGTTCGGAGGAGTTGCCAATTTTTTCGTCAGACCGAAACATTGAGTTCTTTATAGATTTTATTCCAAACATAGAGCCGATATCTCAGCACATCTATAGAGTTAACAACAGTGAACTGGTAGAGTTAAAGAATCAGGTGGATGAGTTACAGGACAAAGGCTTCATTCGATCCAGTTCATCACCATAGGGTGCTCCGGTATTGTTTGTACCGAAGAAGGATGGGTTGGTATGTATGTGTATCGACTACATGGTTCTAAACAACCTCACTATCAAGAAAAAATATTCGCTGCCAAAGATTAATGATCTATTTGATCAGTTGAGCGGAGTGAAGGTATTTTCTAAGATAGACTTGAGGTCAGGTTACCACCAGGTGAAAGTGAAGGAGGATATTCCCAAGATAGCTTTTTAGACTCGGTATGGCCAGTTTGAGTTCATGGAGATGCCGTTTGGGTTGACCAATGCCTCGGCGGTATTCATGAATCTGATAAACAAGGTGTTCCCCCAGTATCTTGATAAGTTTGTGGTGGTATTTATTGATGATATTATGGTGTATTCGAAGACCCTGGAGGAGCATGAGGAACACCTGAGGATAGTTCTAGAGACTCTCAGGAAGGATAAGCTTTATGTCAAGTTTTTGAAGTGTTAGTTCTTTCTTAACAAGGTTGAATTCCATGGTCATGTGATTACAAGTGACAGAATCTCAGTGGACCTGAAGAAAATTTGGACTCATGGGCTACTTCAAGTTTAGTTAAAGAGATAAGGAGTTTCCTGGGGCTAGCAGGTTATTACCGGAGGTTCGTACAGGACTTCTCCAGGATCGTAGAGCCATTGAGTAGGCAAACCAAGAAGGATATGGAGTTTGTCTAGATAGAGGAGAGTCACGCTGCTTTTGAGGAGTTGAAGAAGAGGTTGACGACATCTCCAGTATTAACATTGCTATCAGGACTATGTGGATTCACTATCTATAGTAATGCTTCAGGAATGGGTTTGGGTTGTGTCTTACAGTAGAACGGAAAGGTGATTGCCTATGCTTCCAGGCAATTACATTCTCATGAGAAGAATTACCTTACCCATGATTTAGAGTTGGCAGTAGTCATTTTTGCTCTAAAGTTGTTAAAATACTATTTGTACGGAGAGCATGTGGAGATATTCGTAGATTATAAAAACTTAAAGAACATGTTTACCCAGAAAGAGCTAAACATGAGACAACGGCGATGGTTGGAGTTGATGAAGGACTTTGACATATCATTGCATTACCATCCTGGGAAGGCCAATGTAGTCATTGATGCCTTGAGTAGGTATCCAGTGGCTATATGCTTGACTAAAGATTGATATTTATTATCTGATCTTGAGAGCTTGGGTATTGAGGTACTGATACCAGGTATCAAGATACAGATATGGGGAATGCAGATACAGTCTGATCTGATGGACATAATTCGAGCTACGTAGTATAACGATGAGTCTCTGAGGAGACTTAGAGCACAGGTTCAGATGAGATTATCCGAGGACTTCACTATTGCTGAGGATGGTTCATTGCAGCACAGTACCAGGTTGTGTGTGCCAAATGGGATATTGCACAAAGAGGTTCTTCTGGAGGCACATCGATCACAGTACTATATACATCCATATGCCAACAAGATGTATAGAGATCTGAGAGAGCATGTATGGTGGTATGGTTTGAAGGGGGAGGTGGCACACTTCGTATCTAGATGTTTAGTGTGCCAGTAGGTAAAGGCAGAGAGGGAGAGGCCAGGTGGTTTACTTCTGCCTTTATCCATTCCAGAGTGGATGTGGGAGGATGTTACTATGGATTTTGTTTCGGGGATTCCGCGTTCTCCAGGTGGAAAAAACGTGATTTGGGTCATCGTAGACAGATTGACCAAATCGGCCCACTTCTTGCCATTTAAAGTGGGTACGTCTATGGAGAAGCTAGAGAAGATGTATGTGCGATAGATTATCATATTGTATGGAGATCTTGTGAGCCTCATCACGGATCGGGATAGTCACTTCATATTCTACTTCCGGAGGAGTTTGTATGCTAGCTTGGGCACCCAGCTCAAGTTCAGTACCGCATATCACCCCCGGACAGACGGGTAGTCGGAGAGGACTATTTAGACTCCTGAGGATATGCTTCGCACTTGTGTTTTGGATTTCAGAGGCTCTTAGGAGGATCATCTTCACATGGTAGAGTTTCCTTACAACAACAGCTACCAGGCCGATATCAATATGTCACCATTCGAGTCTTTATATGGATGAAGATGTCACACTCCTCTATCTTGGGATGATATTGGTGAGAGAGTCTTGTTGGGACCAAATATGATTATGGATGCAGCCGAGAAGGTAAAGTTTATTAGAGATTGACTTCGGGTAGCGCAGGACAGACAACATCATTAGGCCGATAGCCACTAGAGATCTTTGGAGTTTGAGGTATAGATTTTGTTTGCATTGCTTGTGATTATTTTGTTTTAGATTGAGTTTTAAGCTTGCGTTTTGTTCTAGTTTGGCAATCTGGTATTCTTACATATTTCTCTAACACAAGGCACTATTCGCTTTGGTGGTGGCAAAAAGCTTAGTCTACAGTACATCGGATACTTCGGTGTTCTTGCGAGGGTCGGTGCAATGGCCTACAGACTAGACTTACCGTCTGCACTAGAGGGAGTACATGATGTATTCCATGTGTCGCAGCTGAGACGATACATGGAAGATCCTAGTCATTTATTAGATCACTCGAAGATTAGGGTGGGTCTGACTCTCAGCTACCCAGAACAGGCAGTGAAGATTCTGGACCGTAGGGAGAAGGTGGTGCGAAACCAGACGATCCCCTTAGTACGTGTCATGTGGAGTCGTATGGAGGCATCACTCTCCGGGAGAGTCTACCTGGGAGAGGGAAGCCAAGATGCACGAGTAATACCCGTATCTTTTTGAGGCGTGAGGTATCGTTCGTTTTTGCGTGCTGTGATTGCTTGTTGTAATATTAGTTCTTCCTTAAATTTCGAGGAATTTTTTTTATAAGGAGGGTAGACTTGTCACTACCATATTTCTAGATGAGGATATTTTTTTCATTTAGCATATTTATTATTTAGTAATTGAATATTTATATTATGTGCTACTAATTATTATATTGAGTTATGCTATTAAATTATCGACTAGTGGGATAGCCTATTTTATTTAGACTGGTCATTAGTGGACCCATTAGATTGTCATGACACATTGAGCCCAACATTTGACTAGGTCCATTAGATCCATTCCTTTAATTAATTAAGAAGATTAGATTCATTTCATGTATAATTAGAAGCTTCCTAATATAACCCTTCCTAATTAAATCTCATGACTAGCTAGTAGAGGCATCATGGATAATGTATATTGCTTGGAAAGGGGGAAAGAGGGGGACGGTAATTAGAGGAGGTCTTACTCTCTCCTCTCATTAGTTCATTCATTTTGGATTTCTAATTGTGTTCTTCCCCAAATTAACTCATCCCTCCACCAAATTTAACCCAATTCATACCCATTTCCTTTAAATTTTACCATCTAAGAATCATTGGAGCTTGGATTGCAAGAAGCAATTGAAGGAGGGGAAATTGATAAGGAGATTGTGTCCTAATTGTATCCATTAAACATTTCATTTGAAATCTTTCTCCTAATAGGTAAATTCTAAATTTTATCTATAGTTTAGACTCTAATTCATGCATTTAACCATTAAGAATCATCTCTTGGCTTAGGACTACCCATAGGACCAAGAACTAGGTTCATATGACTTGTATTGTGGAATCTACATGGTAACTTGTGTCCAATTAGGGACAATTACGAGATTGACACATCAAGTGTGTGTTATGAGAAAAATTAGATCTAATTAAACTTAGTTCCAGATTATGGAACTAGATACGTGTCCACAATTGGACACGAGTAGAGTGTATCATAGTATCTTGTGATACGGTATGATACGTGACTCATTTTGGGGGATTTGGCTTGTTGGATGAGAGTGTATCATGGAAATTCCTAATTGTACACTCAAGGTGTTTGATGAAATAACATTAGTGTTAGTGAGAGTGTTTATCTATAGTATCATATGATATTGTATATATACATTGTATTAGCATAAGTATATGTTTATATGTGTGTCGTGGATGTGTGTGTGTGTGCTCTTGGTGTGAACTGTTGGGTGTGATAAGGGGGAGAATGAGTATCATTGCACTGTGTGCAATGATATGTGTTAACAGATAATTACAACAACTATAGTAGTGGGCACACCAAGTTTAGCAACTATTGTGGTAGCAGTATGTGAGCTCGGGTGAGGGAAGTCGACAGAGAGGTAGGTGTAGTGCCAAGGAAAGAAAGTAAAGCAACAGCAGAAGGAGCCTGGAGTTGCAGGAATTATGGACAAATTAGTTTAAGGGAAGTTTGTGTTGAAGCAGCAATGGTGCTCGGGTATCACTGATATCCGAGAGTATCAGAACAATGGAGCATAGTAGCAGCTACTGGGAATGGTCAAGAGAAGTAGCACCAGCAGTCAATAGCAACATCACAACAAACTAAAATAACTTGAAGGGGCTCGGGGATCAATGTCAAGTATCAGCAACTTACTTGCAACATCAGTTGCAATAGGCATTTAAGTAGCAGTTATAATTAAACAGAGCAGTAGCAGCAATAAAATACAAGAATAGAAGCAGTGGCATATAACAGTGAGAGGTATAAGGGAAGTTGAGTATTAATTGGTGAAAGAAGCATCAGTCCATACTGCTGTGCATATTCTGTGGGAAGTTGGCTCATGTTCAAGTCTGCAAGTGGGCATCAATGGGTATTGAAATCGATGGATTTGGGGTTAAGTGTTGTGTGAGGTATTGAAAACCAGGATATATATATATATATATATATATATATATATATATATATATATATATATATATATATATAAGGTATTGGTATAAGAGTGTATCTATATTGAGGTGTGTTATCAATGCTTGGGTGAGAGTATTGGATGTTGGTGTTGGTATCATTCAACTTGGAGTATCAGTATATACAAGGAGCATGTGGGTGAAAGTTTATACAATACTAATGACTGGTGTGGCCACATAGGTTAGGTCAATTGATTATGTAGGCTTTAACATTGGAGTTAAGGTATTGACTTTAGAAATTGAGTTATGAATTATTGATTAGGTGAGTATCTCAAGATACCATGAGGTGAGTATAGATATTTGGTATTGGCATATTAATCTAGGTATTGTCATAACTAAGGTAATAGATAGATACTAGTTTATAACTTAGATACTAGTGTATATATATATATATATATATATATATATATATATATATATATATATATATATATATTAGTAAATAGTTGGTGTAGTTGATATTAGCTAGTATAGTAACCCCTTCAAGGTATTAGCCCTGGAACCTAGGTATGACCTAGTACAACCTAGTATTAATTATTGTGGACTTGTAATTAACCTAGAAGCTAGGTATGGACCTAAAACCAAGGTAAAACCTAGTTTGACTTAGTTTAACTAGAGTGACCTAGTCTTGACCTAGAAAATCAAATTTAGTGCATTTATAGCTCATTTATCATTCTTTTTACCCATTTGACATGTCATTCATATATAGTTGCGTGTCCCCTTTATTATCAACCAATTGTCAGTGGGTATTTTATTATTTTATCCCCCTAACCATTGTCAAAATATGGTATATTGAAAAAACCCTCCAACAACCATATTCAAGGCCATTCTAGTTTTCTAGACGGTAGTTTGATAAAAATGCCCCTATTTTTAATTATTTTTCAACGTTAATATGGGGCATTTTGGTCATTTTATTGAAAATAATGAAAATCCCCTATAACATCTTTATTTTAAAGGTATTTGAAATGATTTGACATGAAAAAAATATTCTTATGAATAAGGCTTGATTAATCCAAATTTATAACACCAAAATTTCTTCCCGATTTTCTAATACTTATATTAAGCAATCTCTTGTCCTATTAGTTGATGAAGTAGCTTCTTCTTCATGGTCATAGAAAATGATTAATCACAATAACAACCGTGACGCGGGACAGGAACTTAAGTTCAAATAACCCAATTTTATAATTAGAATTTATAGGAGATTATTAATTTTGAACAAAATATATTGGTATAATTTTACAAAAATTATCACAAAATGCAAAGATTTACCATTGAACTTAAATGTGAGTTTTAAAATATACCGAAGATTCTGGAATCCAATGCTAACGATATATTGACGAAGAGAGCACAAACGAAGATTATGGTAGATGAAACAATTTTTGAAAATTAAGTTTAATTAACTTAGGCATCACACCAACGTATATAACTCAATTATCAATTTTTTTATCTATCTCCCCCTCTTCTACAATTTTTTGGCAGCTATTTTTATAGACATGCATTCAACTATAAGATAACACAAAATAACTTCAAGGATAACAAAATAATCCTAAGGAAGATAAGCTTCCTATCTAAACTTGTCACACCTCGATCTCCCGCAGGATCGATTGTCCCCACTGAACACGAATCACCACACTAGCGATCCCGCGGGATAATCGTTCCCATAATGACGTGATACCGCGGGAGCACAAGATGCGCCTGCACAAGGCCAAGGCTCGAACATGCGATAAAATGACTAAGTCACAAAGTCGACCAAATAGTCTCCAGTGCAACAAAAAATTGAACGATACGAGCAAACGGCCGTTCGATAACTAGTTTATAAGGTCGATATAGCGGAAGTATATAATAAACACAACTATAATACAAAAACAGCTATTTATTGATAATGAATAAGGTTACAAGCGGCTCTAGGCCGAGATTATAAGTCGCTCAAACTCTCTCTCTCTCGAAACAATAAAAGTGTGCCAAGCGACTTATAATATGGAATTATACATAGACGATGTTCCAATATTATGCCTTGTATACGTGCTTCAGCTCTAGACGTAACATTCTGAGGCTCCAGAGCAAACTCCAAGTCTTAGCACGCACGAGGGGATACTCCTCACCGAACGAGGTTCTTCCGTACCCTGCAAGCAACCTGGTGGGTTATCAGTACATGAATGCATTGGTGGGGAGGCTTCTCGTCCGCTCGACAAATCCAAACACGTTATATAAGTTTCGTGAACCTATATTAAGTTTTCTTTCTAAACTTGCCTTAGGATCAGTTTAATGGTAATGATATAAAGCCTAACTCGTGTAGCAGTGCGTCCAGCGATATAAGAGTAACACAACGAGATTAACCAACTTACTATGTGTCCTTTCATGTCCAAAGATAAAACCAAGTTAACTAGCACAGATATATATAAAATAAAATCCAAGGATCACATAGAAAATACAAGTGTTTCGGGCGTGTTTCTTATTCAGGTATACGAGTTACTGAAGATACTCAGGTATGATACACTAGCTTGGACAGGTGTTCATATTACTTGATTTGATGTAATGACTCGCACACGAATAGCCGCTAAGCGAGATGACTTAATCTATATGAACATGTCACTTGTAGCCTCCGTATAGTTATTGGGCGCTAGGCCCCTCGTGCATAGTACTTGAACTACTATGACATGAAACGGTCACTGGCATAGCCATAAAGGACAAGTTATAGTCTCTGGGCGGTTAGATGTGTGAGGTAAGAATTGCTACATGCCATGGGGCATTTAACTCCATCCCGCCCACTAACATGCGACTATCATGAAGTTTCGTCCGGATCGGATCGGATTGGCCCCAGTGCCCAACGACTGTCCGCAGGAACCTCAACATGAATACCTTATATAAAAGTTGTCCGCGATGATGCAAGTCTGGGGTCTACAAGATTACATGACAGGAACATGATCATTCTTGATTCAGGACGAGTATTGCTTGCGAGCTGTTTTGATATCACGATTCTTGCTTGACTTGACACAATGCAATCCCTTAGTTCAGGCACTGCATTGGCGACCTAATGGTCCCGCATACTTTAAGGTTCAGGCTTGCACGGAACGACTATTCAATATTCTTCCGGTGAAACTTGATGATACAAGACATGAATTATGTTTCTTTATCGTAGCATGTTTCTATGTGACAAGCATTGAAATGAGATGAGCGAGTATTAGTTAACATATAAAGTAGGCAAGAATTAAAACAGTAGAAACATAAGCCTTTACACTAGCGTTGGTCTAAAGGGTTAGTGCTAGGATTGAAATCATATAGAGGCATATAGAGCAACGTATAATAAAATCTATCAAGTTACTTCTTTTTTCATGTTCTAGACAAGCAATACAAGATGCAATTATTTCCTTAGCTAGGTGTGTTGTATTCTTTATTAGCATGCAAGGGGTGATACGCCTAACGACTAGCATATATCTTCCATATTTTTAAGTGTGCATGCTATGCAAAGACATGTTAATCGTAGCCCACCACCTTAGCGATGGTTCACCTCGGCCGAATGATACTCCGAGCGCGCCTTTAAAAGTCTAATTCTAAACTCCTAAAGGGCCAAGTCTAAATTCGTTTGCATCAAGCGAGTCATCTCAGTGAGCAAGGCGGGACGGGTCATCGCACTTGAGCTATTTGAATCAGCTCTCTGCGTTGAGCAAAAATGGGTCGTTACAAAACTAACCTCCAAATAAAAAACAAATATAGTCAGATATACGTTAAAAAAAATTGGTTAAATATTCATAAAACAAAAATATTGAGGTTAGAAACTTCACATACTTAAACATGTTGTCAAATTTGGTTAATGAAATAAGTTACCACAAGTTTTTTTTGCCAAATTTGTTAATAATTCGTACATAACACATTTAAGACTTCACATGCTTAAAATTCGTAAACTAATCCGTATCTTTCAAAAGTACAGATACAATTTTTTATTGTATAATACGGGTTTTATTCTAGTGATTTCTATCAAGGCTCCTAACAGGGCAGACTCGGCCCGACAAAAGCTCGGCCAATCCCGATCAACACAAGGATCAAGTTGGCCCTAACCGACTCATATGACACCTTGACATGTAGGGCCCTTGATATAAATTTTCTGTCTGTGTGGCATATGAAAATAGGAAATAAGATAATATCATAAATTATGATTCAAAATTAAAATAATATTGTTTTATAAGTGGAAAGCGACATCAAGGACTATCTAATTTTTTTCTTTTCAAAATGCAAAAAATATTGCTTTCTTGAACCCGTATACCTTTCTTTTGGTCTGCAGAACATGTAATGAAGCGTACAAGTTCACTTTCTTCTTTTGGCCTTTGCTAAGGTAAACCACGCTCCTGCGCGGCAGTGCACTGCACCCCTAATAAATTTTTCGAACATCTTATTTTACGTCATGGTTGGCCAATATAATGGGTGGTCATGCATGATCTTCGTCTCTCTCGACTAAAGTTAATTGTTCAACAAGGCCTTTTGGCCTGTATTTCTCACAACATGATCTTCCATTGATGTTTTCTCCATCGAAAAGGATTATGATGCATAAAAATGAAAGAAAACTAAATCATTTGATCTTGGATCATGATATCAGTTTTATTTTCCATTCCCTTTCTCACTTTCTAATCAAACAAAAAAAATAAAAAATAAATGTAATCAGATATATAGATCACGTTCCAAAAAGTACGGTAATGATTCTATTTTAAATAGGCCAATTACGAGTACGTAAGCCTAATGGATCTAGAATCTTTTTCTACCCACATGTTTTAACAATATTAATTATTGTTATTGCAAAATGAACAGTAAATATGGTTTTCTAAAAATTAGTACTAATCGAAAAAAGTTGAAATGAGTTCTTTAATCCAAAATTAAAATTGATTGGATATACCCCAACGGACCGGGACCAAATGGACCAGCGTAATCATTGAGGCCCAAGAAGCAATGGCACGTTCGGACATGAACCAAGTGAGAGAGTGAATATCGTAATTTGTTGGTTGCTCCGAGGGACTGCATTCGCGCTGCCCCTTCCCAACTTTTACAGTAAATTTTTTATGATTGGTAGTTTAAAACCCATTCCTAACATTGTTCCTTTTTGTTGGTTGTCCTCTTCAATGTGGAGATTCGAAACCCCTTCTTCCTTCTCTCTACCGTAATCTAGCCCTCCTCCCTATCCTCCCCTCTAGCCAAGCTTTGGCTACCCGGATCATGGTGTAATGGAGTGAAGATATTAGTTAGCGTCATGGTGTTGCTTCCCCCCCCCCCCCCCCCCCCCCACATGTTGGTGTTTTTCTTTTGGACTAGTGAAAAATAATCCCATATTGGCTACACCACTAAGTAGGTATCTTAATATAATACTGTGTATGAGTTGAGGTGTGTACATGGGGTGTGGTGGGGCACATGTGTGTGTTAGGTAGGGGTGTTTTCTAGGAGGAAAAATGAATAAATCCTCAGAGAAAGCATTTATGCTTTTTGTCACTCTCTTGGAAAAATTCTCTTATGAGTTAATTCCTAATGGTGATTAGCGACTCAGACTCGAACTTAGACTCGGGCTATGCAGGTTGCATGCGTGGTTCCTGTGTATGCGGGATATACACGGTTATGCATTGTTATGCACATATATGTGCATTCCCGGCATATGCGACTATGCACAACTGCATATTTGCAAGTCTGCGCGCATGTGTTGTTGTGTTGTTGCGCGAATGCGCGGGCTGTGTTGATTGCACGTAGACTCTGTTGTTGGAGGAATATAGAATATCAATCCTTATTTTTGAAGTTGATATTTTACTCCCACATCAGCTAGGAATGGAGATGGGTTTCCACCATTTCTCAATAAATAGAGTCCTTGGGCCTCCTTTTGGGGACACATAAAAAATTAAATTAGAGGAGTCCAGGGAGTTCATTCAAGTCACACACAGAGGTGACTACGAGCGTTCCAAAACTTCTTTTGTGAACTTGCTGACTCCTGAAAGTAGATCATCGAAAGAGGACGAATCTTGCTTTGAGCAACGGTGGTCTTCACCATCCCACCAAGAATAATTTTTTATTCTATCTTATTATCTCTTCTTCTAGTTATAAATGTTTTGTCCCAATTGCAAATGCATTTGCAGTCTTTAGTTCTGTGATCTAGGAGGAGTCATTTTTTCTAATTTTTGTAATCTGGTTTGGTAGTTGTAATCGATAATAGTTAGAAAGAGAACCCTGTGGAAGAACCCTAGATCTCGCCTTCATCTTCAGGAATTAGCAGAGGCGATAACCTCACGTACCTGTGGCCGTTTGAATAATGTACAACTGAAAATGCATACGGTTAATTAGAAAGCAAATTAAGTTTATTTGTTTGCATAATCCAATTTTATAATTAGGGTTTATAGGAGATTCCTAATTATGAACATAATTATTGATATAATTTCACAAAAATTGTCATAAGATGCAAAGATTTATCAATGAACTTAAATGCGAGTTTTAAAATATACCTAATATTCTAGAATCCAATGCTGACGATGTGTTAAAAATTACGGTAGATGAAACACTTTTGAAAATTACATTTAATTTACTTAGGCTTCGCACTAACGTATATAAACCCAATTTTTAAATTATTTTATTTATCCTCCTGTCTTCTATAATTCTTTGTTTATTTTTATATCCTTGTATTTAACCATAAGATAACACAAAATAACTTCAACATTAACAAAATAACTCTAAGGAACATAAGCTTCATATCTAAATTAACTTCCCAATAACAAAGAAATAAAAGAATATCAACTCATCAACCAAAAGATCATCCAAACTAATCTAACATGATACATTTTCCATTATTTTTTTTAATCCCCACAAACAAATTAAATTAATTTAATCTTGAAACTTCATCAAACCGCGAGATCAATAATCTCAACACGAGCAATCTTAGGGGATATCTAGTTCTTAGTAATAGGATTGAATAAGTTTGATCCCACAAGCATTATTATCTCTAAGGAGTGAATAATATTTGGCTAATATCATAAGTTTGATACCACTTTAGTAGAGTTTATAATAAAAATGATCCCGAAAGAAGTCACTCGTGTGCAACTCTTGTGTAATACATGTATTGTGGAAAATGAATCAAATGAGCACCTAATTTGGGCACATAAAAACTCCGTAAGCATCTAAACAATTATATATAGTATTTTATGTCACGCCCCGATCTCCCGTAGGCAATCGGCCGTTCCCGCTAGGCGGGAATCACCCTCCCCAACGCTCCTGCGGAACGATCGCTTGACTCATCCGGGCGTGATGCCGCACGAGCGTGATCCACGCCCATGCAAGGCCATGGTTCATTGGCTAGCGGCAAGAATTTTATGCCACAGAGTCGCACAGATTGTCCGAGTGCAGCGGAGTCATAAACGCATAGCGATTTGATAACAAGTTCACTGAGTCGACAATAGTAGCGAAAGCATTGAAACACAAGTTGAAGTAAAGCAAGCTCTTTTATTGATATAAACATGTGTTACAGGCGGTGTATAGCCGAGATTACAAGTCGCTCAAGCCTCTCTCTCTGAAACAGTAAAAGCGTGCCAAGTGGCTACAATTGTGTTGTGATTGTAGAGGCGATGTTCAGGCGAGTTCGGGCTATGTTCCAACATTATGTCTTGTATATGTGCTTCTGTTTCGGACGCACCGTTGCTTCGGAGTGATCTCCACACCTTAGCACGCACGTTGGAGGTATCCGCACCGAACGAGGTTCTCCCGCACCCTGCATACAAACTGGTGGATTATCAGTACATTGAATGCACTGGTAGGGAAGCTACTCGCCCGCTCGACAAATCCAAATACGTAATATAAGTTTCATGCGCCAACTATTAAGTTGTCTTTCTAGATGCCTTAGGATCAGTTTCATGCAAATATTGAATAGCCTAACCCGTGTGGCAGTCCGCCGTGCGACATGAGAGGAAACACGGCGAGACTTTCCAACTTACCATCTCCTTCCCTGTCCAAGGCAAACATTGAGGCAAACATTATTAATTCAAGCACGGCAAGTATAAGCATTCAGAGGCATAGCATATGCAAACACGAGGGTCATTTTAACATGATCGTTCAGGTGTTCAGTTATTCATTTGATGCGATGCAGTGACTCACACGCGGATAGCCTCGTTTCTGAGTTGTCCGCGACATGCAGGTCAGGGTCTTTCCAATTTCACGTGATACTCGAGTACTGTAGAACAGGAGTACAGTGGTACAGTAGAACAGTAGTACAGTAGTGCACGATTACAGGAGATGCTTGAATCATGATTCTGTACAGTGATTAACTTGTCTTGATGCATTCCCCTGGTTCGGGGATGCCTTGGGTGACCTAATGGTCCCGGATACTTGCAGGTTCATTCAGGCACGGAACGACTACGTAGTAGTCTCCCGGGGTTTGGATGAAAATACGGTAACATTCAAGCAGACAAGCATGCGTTTCTAAGGAACATAAGTAGGCACGTTTGCTCGGACCCGAAGGTAAGCCGAGAGATGAAACCGTTAGGGACTTAGCATGCGAGGGTCTGATTATAAGCAGTATTTCAATTTCCATGTTCTAGCAAGCAATACAAGTTGGGATTATTCCCTTAGCTAGGTGCGTTGGATTTATTAGCATGCAGGGGGTGATTCACCTAGCGACTAGCATGAATATTCCAGATTTTATGTGTGCTGGCTAAGCAAAGACAAGTTTACCGTAGCCACCCACCTTAGCGATGATTCGCCTCGGTAGAGCGATACGTCAAGCGAGCCTCTGAAAGCCTAAGCCGGATTCCTGTAGGGACAAGTCTGGATATCTTTTGCTTCTTGATAGAGGCAAAGCGGGTCGGGACAGCTGCAATATTGCCGTTTGAAATGGCTGTCCGCTTGAGCGGAACGGGGTGTTACATTTTACATCTTCATGAAAAAAAGTCTATTTTAATTTTTTTAGCTATTAGTAATTTGAATTTAGGTAGTCACAATAATCATGTATGAGTTCGAAGCATTAGCTGCAAGAATTTTTCAATACTTATTATTTTATTTATCATTAGTTGTAATTATCAGCTATTTTTATTATATATTCTACTATTGTTAGATATGTATTTTATATTTTTTATGGGACATTTTTTTTTATTTTGGCTTTCAGAGAGTTTGAAAGTAAAAACTCAAAACATAAGTCGTATCAACAAACACATATGTAATGAGAATGATATAATGAAAATGTTTCAATTAAATAAACTGTCCTTTTTTCAAACTAGTTTTTCTATATAGCCAATGGCTTAAAGCCCAAAGTCCTTAGCCAAGGCAATGACCAACATTTTTGGGGTTTTTTCTTGAAATAAAAATTTGGCCAACCCGTGCCTCGCCCAGACTCGACCCGGATCCAGCCCAACCCAGTTTCACCGGGTTGTAGGCGAGATGGATTTAGAATTTTCTCTTTGAGCCTGGCCCGATCCAGACCTGACTCCAAACCCTTGTTAGCAATTCAGCAAACGAAAAAAATTCGGAACGTCAAAAGTATGAGTATAGGGTCAAATATTCGTCAAACAAAAATATTGAGGTTAGAAACTTCACATACTTAAACAAGTTGTCAAATTTGGTTAATTAAACTGGTTGTCACAAATTCATTTAGCCAAATTTGTTAATAATTCGTACGAAGCACGTTTAAGACTTCACATGCTTAAAATTCACATACTAATCTGAATCTTTCGAAAGTACGTAAGTATTATATGTTTCTGAAAGATACGAAAAAAATTCACGTATAATACGAGTTTTATTCGGTTGATTGCTAATAAGGCTCCTAACAGGGCTGACCCAGCCTGACACAAACCCGGTCAAACCCATTCAACACAAGGATCCTAACATTTTTTTTTCCTTTTTTTCTTTCAAAATGCAAATATTATTGCTTTCTTGAACCCATATACTTTTTTTTGGTCCGGAAGAACAAGTATTGAAGCGTACAAGTTCGCCTTCTTCTTTCGGCATTTGCTAAGGTAACATACGTTCCAGCATTCCACCGCACCGTCTAATGATTTTTTCAAACGTCTCGTTTTCAGTCTTGGTTGGACAATATGATACGTATTCTAAGAGGGTGGTCATGCATGATCTTCGTCTCTCTCGACCAAAGTTAATTGTTCAACAAGATCTTTTGGCAAGCATTTTTCACAACATTTTCCAAGGATATTTTCTCGATCGAAAAGATTATGATGCATAAAAATGAAAGAAAACTAAATCATTTGATCCTGGATCATGATATTAGTTTCATTTTCCATTCTCTCTTACTTTCTAAGCATCAAAAAAAAATGTAGTCAGATATACAGATCACGTTCCAAAAAGTGGGATAATGATTCTATTTTAAATCGGCCAGTTACGAGTAGGTAGGCCTTATGGATTTAGAGTATTTTTCTGCCCATGTTTTAGCAATATTATTGTTGTTGCAATATGAAAAGTAAATATGGTGTAATGGAGTGAAGAGATCAGTACTTAGCGTCTTGGTGTTGCTTCCCCCACGTACCCACCCGCGGCCGTGTGAACAATGTACAACTGAAAAAATCCATACGGTTAATTAAAAAGCAAATTAAGTTTATTTGTTTGCATAATCCAATCCAATCCAAACTAATATTAGCTGAACGTACTACTTAAATACTGCTGCTTTTATTGTTTTTTGGCCAAATGACCCCAATACGAACCAAGAGTAACAACACATTAATATGAAATTGTTGAAGAGTAAACCACCGGCCAGTTGATCTTCTAATGTGGGGCATGTTGTTCTCCTTACATTTATTTAATAAAGCTAAAAAAGAAAATGGTGCTGCCCACAACTAGCTAGTAGTGCATGTTTTTAAGATGAGGTACGTAATGTTTTGTACGGATGTGATGCCAAGAAGGATCATAAGCTAGGTAGCAAGAGTGTAAGTCACAGAATTAATTAATTGTTGAAATATACTTACTATAGTCCCACATCGGATGTGCATAAAGCACGAGGGAAGAAGAGCTGGCTATAAATAGAGGGCCTTGTCCAGCTTTTAAACATACTTACCTGGACGGGGTCATTGGGTGAACATGAAGGCCTAGGCCTAGGAGAGTGCCCTCCATTGCACTTTGGAGGGGTGCTGGCCTATCATCTCCCCAAGTGGGAGAGTGAACGTCATAATTTGTTCCACCGGGGGCCTGCGTTCGCGCGGCCCCCCCTGCCCAACTCTTACGACAAATTTTTTATTGCTGTCCCTGCTCAAGGTTGTTGTTTCAGAATGGTTATAGATTTTGTTGTATGATTCTTTAGACAATTTCAAACTTGCTTCATTATTTTGTGGAGGTCAAGTTACATCATCATTAGATGCCATGGAGGTGCTAAAATGTAAATTATGCCTTAAGCCTCCACCCACCAAATTAAGGAGCCCCCACTAGCTGGATTGTTGTTGAAGAGACCTTAATTTCTAGGAACAATTGATAAATAGCAGGTCTCTTTTAAACCCCTTGGGCTTTAAAAAATTAAAAGAAGCATGTGTTCGAACGGTTATAATGAAGCCTTATCTATACTATTATATAATAATAATAAAAATTAGATTCACGGTAAAAGCTCGGGGGTGCAAAAGACGACATTCTGGCCGAGTTCGATCCCCATCCGAAATCTGGCGGAGTTCGGTCCCATGGGTGTCACGACCCAATTCCGTAGAATCAAGTGAGGCGTCCCCCGAATCGTGACCGCCGTGCGGGCCTGGAGTTGCGCCCGCACAAGGCTTTAATGATTTGCATAGCAAGCACATATTCAGAGTACGCAGATAAATTGAAACACAGATTTGAAACATAGAAAAGTTCTCTTTATTGATAATGAACATCTATTACAAACTCTTGAACGAGTCAACTAATATGCCGAACGGCTTACAAAAGAGATGACTCAAAATGAGATAGCAGTCCTGTACATTACATCCCTTTATAATCTCAAAACGATAAGGACCTCCAGGCTGGAGGACGGCTTTGCCACGGAGCTGCATTTGTGTATGAAGAGTTGCAGCTTCGGACTTCAAAAGGCTTCGAGGCGCGGTGAAGATGCGCCAACAGCTGGACTGGATCGGGTAGACGACTTCGGCTCCTCGCTCGGTTCGCCTTGGTGCGGAGAACCTGTTTCAACGAGGGTCAGCATATCGAAACATGCTGGTGAAGGCGAGCTGGCCTGACTATACCAATCAACACGTTGTTTAGTGAAGCATGCATATTTTGTGGGTTTCTATCTTGCCTTAGTTCATTTACAAGTAAGCAGCATATAGAATTTACTGAAATGAACGTGCCACCGTTGGGTGGATTTTACCTGCCCGTCTGAATTACCTGCACAATACTTACCTTGCCTTCCCTGCCACGAAGACACAAGTTAGTATGCAACAGGTTTAAATATACACAGGGATCACTGGCTTGATTGCCATAATGGACACTAGTCTGTGACGAAGATGGTTTGCTACGTGCAAGAACGTTAGGCGCCGCATACCACCCTGTCCTAGTACGTGAGACTAAACGTTAGTTCCGTCCAGAGCCGGAACGGTGCCAGTGCCCCAGCAGCCGCCCGCAGGAACTATACCTTGTGCACAAGTTGTCCGTGATCACACACTAACAATCATTCGCCCAGAGGCTACGTTAACAAGCATTCGCCCAGAGGCTACGTTAACAAGCATTCGCCCGGAGGCTACGTGAGTACAAGACAAGCGGTATTGCATGATTCATTTTACATTGCAACTACGTTATATTCATGCATCAGGATATACGTTTAAACTTGTATCTATGCATTTGATGAACATTTCCGAACGAACAAGCATGCAAAGATATAACCGTTCACAAGTTTCATTGACAAGCATAAGTACCAAGTCTATTCTCTTTTATCTTGGTTTCTTTTAGTTATTACTTGGTATCGTTTGATCGGGGCAAGGAGTGAAGCTTGGAAGCAGGGCTAGCTAATCGGGTTGGTAGCCACTCACTTAGATTTTGGAAAGAAGAAGGAAAGAGGCGCTTCACGACTCCGCTCGCAAGCCACCTACTGCTCGTTCACCTGCACACGAACAGCTCGATTAATACTTCTTCCTCTCTTTCCAATCTCGGAATAGAAGTGCAAGTCAATGAACGAAAACAATGAAAACCATCAAAACCGTTCAAGGAAAACAAGCAAATTCCAAAACTAACTCAAAGCACGAAAGCAACAAGCGACATCGAAAACCGAGGCAATAAAAGATAGCAGCGGAGAGGTCCCTCCTGACTCTGCCGCTAAGCCGATCCTTGGGGCACAGTCCACTGAATATGGGAATCGATTCCGAAGAAACAAATCCATAACGAGGACGAGTTCTTAATTCAATCTATCCCGATCGAACGATACCGTCTTGTGTTTCTTAGCCGCGGTCTCCGCACCGGGAGAACGGGGCGCTACATCCTACCCAACTAATTGGAAGTTTCGTCCCGAAACTTAAGAACAGGACCTACCATCAGGGAACGTTACGTTGGGGATGTTTAGCAGAGTATTTGGGGCAGTCACGAATTCTGTGGTTTGCATCGCCACAGATGAGGCATAATCCTTGTTTCAGACGACATTCGTTGACCAGGTGCCCTGGCCTCCTACAGAAGTGACATAGCTGCCCTCTCTGCGGACCACCGTTGTGGCGGCGCTTTGTAGCGGTGTTTCCTCCTTCGTTGCTTTGGCGTTTGTGACTGGATGTATGCACAGCGCCGGCAGCAATATGAGGATAGAGTGGTTCGAGCGACAGGGCATGATTCATGACTTCACGCATCGTACGATACTGAGAAACGGCTACGTGCGAATGGATGGCAGGACGTAGTCCACCTTCAAACCTTCTAGCTCGACTCGCTGCATCAGGTAAATAGGCCCTAGCGAATTTGGAGAGTCGGTTGAATTCGGCGGAGTACTCTTTAACTGTCATACCGCCTTGCCTCAGTTGCACGAACTCGTTTTCCATTTGACGTTGTACTGGAGGGGGTACGAACTCCTCTTCGAACGCAGCACGGAAAGTCGTCCACGAGATCGCCTCCTCTCCGTGATCAAATTGGAGAGATCGTCGATGCACGTCCCACCAATCGTGCGCGTTGAGGCGGAGCTGTAGCTGCGCGCAGGCGACGCGCTTTTCTTCGGGGACCTCTAGCAGAGCGAAGTGATCTTCAAGTTCGGCCAACCAATCTAGAGCTACGACTGGGTCCTCAGTCCCGTTGAATGGGGTATTGCAGACTTTCTTGAAGTGGCCAAAGTCGAAGGCAGTCACGTCCCTCGCCCTTGGAATTTGTGGCGTCTCTACTTCAAGCACGGGCTGTTCCATCGGAGTCGCTGGCGTTGTCGCGGACTGGTTGGATGCCAAAGTCTGAACGATCTGCTGCAGGGTATCTACCTGCTTCTGTTGGACTGAGAATCGTGCTTCTATATTGTCTTGAAACTTGAGCTGACTCTCTTCCGCCCGCTTTTCGGCCCGTTCATAGCGAGCCTCGTCCCTTTGTTGGTTTGCCTCCAACATCTGCAACATTCGTTGGACGGGATCGATGCTTGGCACGGCTCGCTGGCTCTTTGAACTTCCCGAAGTATCCGAACTACTTTCTTGGCCTTGCGTTTCGTCCGGAGTTTGCGCTGCAGATTGCGCTGGAGCAATTCCTTCAAAAGAAGGTAAGTTACATTAGGATCATAATATATTATGGACTTATTGCATGAACGTATCTCATTTTGGCCTAGCGAGTTCAAGAGTTCGCACAGGAATTTTGATCGTTAAAGGAACTTTTCCAGCACGAAGTCTAAGAAACTTTGAATCTGTGCTCTGATACCACTATGTCACGACCCAATTCCGTAGAATCAAGTGAGGCGTCCCCCGAATCGTGACCGCCGTGCGGGCCTAGAGTTGCGCCCGCACAAGGCTTTAATGATTTGCATAGCAAGCACATATTCAGAGTACGCAGATAAATTGAAACACAGATTTGAAACATAGAAAAGTTCTCTTTATTGATAATGAACATCTATTACAAACTCTTGAACGAGTCAACTAATATGCCGAACGGCTTACAAAAGAGATGACTCAAAATGAGATAGCAGTCCTGTACATTACATCCCTTTATAATCTCAAAACGATAAGGACCTCCAGGCTGGAGGACGGCTTTGCCACAGAGCTGCATTTGTGTATGAAGAGTTGCAGCTTCGGACTTCAAAAGGCTTCGAGGCGCGGTGAAGATGTGCCAACAGCTGGACTGGATCGGGTAGACGACTTCGGCTCCTCGCTCGGTTCGCCTTGGTGCGGAGAACCTGTTTCAACTAGGGTCAGCATATCGAAACATGCTGGTGAAGGCGAGCTGGCCTGACTATACCAATCAACACGTTGTTTAGTGAAGCATGCATATTTTGTGGGTTTCTATCTTGCCTTAGTTCATTTACAAGTAAGCAGCATATAGAATTTACTGAAATGAACGTGCCACCGTTCGGTGGATTTTACCTGCCCGTCTGAATTACCTGTACAATACTTACCTTGCCTCCCTGCCACGAAGACACAAGTTAGTATGCAACAGGTTTAAATATACACAGGGATCACTGGCTTGATTGCCATAATGGACACTAGTCTGTGACGAAGATGGTTTGCTACGTGCAAGAACGTTAGGCGCCTGTCCTAGTACGTGAGACTAAACGTTAGTTCCGTCCGGAGCCGGAACGGTGCCAGTGCCCCAGCAGCCGCCCGCAGGAACTATACCTTGTGCACAAGTTGTTCGTGATCGCACACTAACAATCATTCGCCCGGAGGCTACGTTAACAAGCATTCGCCCAGAGGCTACGTTAACAAGCATTCGCCCGGAGGCTACGTGAGTACAAGACAAGCGGTATTGCATGATTCATTTTACATTGCAACTACGTTATATTCATGCATCAGGATATACGTTTAAACTTGTATCTATGCATTTGATGAACATTTTCGAACGAACAAGCATGCAAAGATATAACCGTTCACAAGTTTCATTGACAAGCATAAGTACCAAGTCTATTCTCTTTTATCTTGGTTTCTTTTAGTTATTACTTGGTATCGTTTGATCGGGGCAAGGAGTGAAGCTTGGAAGCAGGGCTAGCTAATCGGGTTGGTAGCCACTCACTTAGATTTTGGAAAGAAGAAGGAAAGAGGCGCTTCACGACTCCGCTCGCAAGCCACCTACTGCTCGTTCACCTGCACACGAACAGCTCGATTAATACTTCTTCCTCTCTTTCCAATCTCGGAATAGAAGTGCAAGTCAATGAACGAAAACAATGAAAACTATCGAAACCGTTCAAGGAAAACAAGCAAATCCCAAAACCAACTCAAAGCACGAAAGCAACAAGCGACATCGAAAACCGAGGCAATAAAAGATAGCAGCGGAGAGGTCCCTCCTGACTCTGCCGCTAAGCCGATCCTTGGGGCGCAGTCCACTGAATATGGGAATCGATTCCGAAGAAACAAATCCATAACGAGGACGAGTTCTTAATTCAATCTATCCTGATCGAACGATACCGTCTTGTGTTTCTTAGCCGCGGTCTCCGCACCGGGAGAACGGGGTGCTACAATGGGTTCCAGAATTCCGCTTCGGCTGCTATTTTAATTTTTTACTCACAAAAACCGATTCTACCGAGTTTGGTCCGAACTCGATGGCGGCAGACTGAAGTTTAAATTAAGGTATTTTATACACCGTTGGATCGTATCCTACGGTCCAGATTGGTTACGAAATTGGTGAGCATAAGTTAGGTTTTTTCTAACCCTAAAAGGCGTGCAATAAGAAGAGAAAAAGGAGGCAAGAGTGTCATTGCAACTTTGAGAAGGAGAAAGAAGAATTGGAGGCCGTTTCGGAGGAGGTGATCAATTTTGGATAATTTTTCATTGTCTTATATCTTCGTGGTGTAATCTATTTTCTATTCCTAAGTATTGTGGAGATCCGTGTTGGACCGGAGAAGCTTATATAGGATGTATTCTTTTTATTCCATTGTTGGGGGTTCTTCAGGGTTTGATTCCGATCGTCTCGTGGGTTTTTTCGATCGTCTCGTGGTTTTTTCCATCTGAATTTTTTACGTAAATATCTCTGTGTCTGCGATTTGTGTTTGACGTTTTAAATTTGTGCATTTTTGTTCAGTTCTCTCGCAGATACTTTCTGATTTGGGAAATGATTTTCGCATTTCGTTTCCAACACGTGCTGCTTCTATTCATATTCTTGAGAAACTTGAATTCTCATTCTATTCTAGACCTCTTCTTTTCTTTGACAACATAAACTAAATCTTAATGTAACAATAGATTGGTAGAAAGTGATGTACGGTTTGTCATTTTGCAATGTCTTATTTGTGGTATATCTTACCTCTTCTTACAAATTCACTTGTTGTAGTTACTTTGGCGACGATTATATTCTTCAGTGATATTTATTTGTATACTTACTGTTTCTGTCGAATCAATTGTTTTTCACTATTTTGGTTGTGAGAATAAGAACGGGAATGACATTGCATGAGAATGAGGTACTCTACCGCATAAGAATCCCCTTCCCCCGAGCAACTGTTGAAAACATTGTTCTCTTTAGTCCTATGTTGGATGGACGCAGAGCATGAGCGAAGAATCTGGATATAAGTATAGGACATTGTCCTTCTTTGAAACATACTTACCTGGACGGGGTCATTGGATGAACATGAAGGCCCAGGCCTAGGATAGTAGCCTCCACTGCACTTTGGAGGGGTGTTGGCCTAGAAAAGTAGCCGCTATTGCACTTTGAAGGGGTGTTGGCCTATCATTTTCTCCAAGTGGAAGAGCATTTTCTTCAAGTGGAAGAGTCAACGACCGGAGGGCCTGCGCTCGTTATGGTAGAAGCTGAAGGTTAAGGTAGCAGCATACACTGTCGATTTCTCCAACTCATTAATCAAATTTTAATTTGAATATTTGATCATTAGAAGATTATGACAGGTTTGTAGTTAGTATCCAGTAGTATTAGGGTCCAGTCTAGATTTGAGGAACTTTGGAGTCCAAATATTGTCAAAGATTTGATTTGATATAATTTAAAAATCTACATTAAATGTAAGATTTGATTAGATTTCAAATTTGTACCAAATATTTAATTTGACCATATTTAGACGTCCATAATTGGTGTTGGGTTATTTTAGGTAGAATATAATTCTTATTTTAAGGTTTTCTATTTAGAAAATTATATTACGGCCTAAAATATGATTTCTCATCCTATAAATATAGGAGAAGGATGGAGGCACAAAGATATAAAACAAATTGGAGATTCGGATGCTCGTCCACAAAAATCTAAGAGAAAGTCCATGGTTTGCTCTTAGGACTTCGTCATCCAAGAAAGAAGGAAGAAAGAGATCTAATCGAGGAGTCGTCGCCTTCGCCCAGGGAGATTGCTACGAGTTGGTGAGTGTTTGTGGTATTAAACGAAAGAATGAAAGTGTATTTCAATGACGGGGTTTGTGCGAAACCCGCGCCCTTTGGTTTACAAACAAACTTGTACAATGTAATCCTATACGAGGATGTGGGAGTACAATTTATTTAATCTGGGTATAAATTGCTATAGGTGTCTGATCTGTGGTCGATCACTTTAGCCCTTGGACCACGCGATGTTGAAGAAGTGCCGTGAAAGACAGGTAGCAGCTTCGAAGGTTGTAGGAGAGGGTGGATGCACGATGGCGAAGTCATCGATCCCCGCTCTTTGCCTAAGCTCCGGGCTCTCTCTCTCTCTCTCTCTCTCTCTCTCTCTATTCCTCCTTGTTCGATCTTCTTCCAATTTTCGACCTTCAAGTCTTCCGTTTTCCGACCTTGGGTCTGATATTGGTATTCTTGACCAAATTTTCCGACCTTGTTCCCCATTGACAGGGGCCTCTATTTATAGAGTCTTTGGTGACAGTGACCACTCCGTTGGTGTAGCAACCGAGGAGTGGAAAGTACAGCACCCTTTTACACAACGGTTAAAGTAGCCAATGCCTACGTATAGATGATCTTTTGACTGAGCGGGTGACGTGGGTCCAACTAAGGGGACACAACACGTACGGTTGCTACTAAGATCACGGCGTAAAAGCCACGTAGGTAGGTATCCATTGTGTAGAAGAGGTTGGCGTAGAAGCCAAATGTCCGTCACCATGGCATAGAAGCCAAGTAGGCATAAAAGCCGAACAGGCATAGAAGCCGAGTAGGCGTGGAAGCCGAGCAGGCATAGAAGCCGAGCAGGCATAGAAGCCGAACAGGCATAGAAGCCGATTAGGCGTGGAAGCCGAACAGGCACAGAAGCCGAACAGGCATAGAAGCCGAGTAGGCGTGGAAGCCGAGTAGTCGTAGAGACTGAGTGGTCATAGAGACTGAGTGGGCGTAGAAGCCGCATGAGCACAGATCCTGAATGGGCGTAGAAGCCGCTGCATATCGTGCCGGAATGGGCGTAGAAGCCGCTTGAGCACAGATCCTGAATGGGCATAGAAGCCGCTGCATATCGTGCCAGAATGGGCGTAGAAGCCACTTGAGCACAGATCCTGAATGGGCGTAGAAGCCGCTGCATACCGTGCTGATGTGAACGCCTTAGCCGGAATTACGGCTTTTGAAGATATAACCAAATCTCTTGCAGAGATTTGCCATCATCTTATGCATTAAATGCGGAGGCGTATTTCGAAGGTCTGCAGGCCTTCTGTGCACCCGTCGCAGAGACGTGTCTTGAGAGAAACTGTCACCGCTCTGTGCAATTAGACGTGGAGACGTGCCTCGAATCCCGTACGAAGTGCAGCTTTTGACGTGGCAGGCGGTTTGTCTGCTGCGGAGCGTAAAACAGCTCATGTTTGCCTGTGTAAAACAGGGCGGCGTATTCCCTTGTACGCAAAAGACCGGTTTATACTGAGGGGACTCCAGTAAACGACGGTTCGGTGATGCTTTACCAAATCCTCTGCATTAAATGGTGAGATCCGCCATCATACTGTAGGACGCGTCCCGAGAGGTCTGCCATCGTTTCCAGTCGTCGTCTGGGTAGCCGTGCAGCACCTTTTGTCAGAAGTCAGAGGTCAGATTCACTGCGTGACTTGACAGGTTCATTTCGGGGAAGATGAAGCGTTCCTCGTACGCTATAACACTGCTTTGAGAGCGGATGAGTTTTACGCCATGGAGGCGATGAAGAACTCTGTTCACGCTGGAGCGGCCTGGACGCACTACACTTACGCGGATGGTCCTTTGAGCTTTATTCTTCACGCTGTATTTTAGCGGAGAAAACTCTGTTGTACGCCTGATGGCTCTGAAGGCCTCTGCTTATGCTGCTCTGTATCAAGAGGCTGCGTAGCTCTTCCCAGCGTATTTTTCATGCTTCTACAAGACCCCCTTCAGAGCTTTTAAATTCTTTGGAATTTGAAACGCTTTGAACGAAGCATGAACGGCCCCTCGTAACTCAAAACGTTTCTGAATGGAGCATTGAAACGGTCGGTGCAGACTTTATAGCGGATTTATGGGAGACCGTTGTGATCTCTTTTGCCTATAAAAGGCTGGGGGAGTTAGCCTGTTCTCCCCACATCTTCACCACCACGCAGAGATGATCACCGGAGTTCGCCGGGTCGATTTGAGGAAGAAGGAGATCATGTTCTTCCAGCGTGTAAGGAGCCGAAAAAGACGGCATCTTCGAGCAAGTGTCCACTACAACGATGGATCATGGAATGATATCTTAGCCTCCCTTGCTCGGGATAATCAGCAACTTTGTATGGCGTTGCCCCAGGAGAGAGGAAGGGTCGTATTTGACCACGGCGGCTGGCATGCCGCGCCTTCTCTCGATGCCCTCCGGTGACGAGAGTCAGACAGACTCGTTATGTCCCGGCCTGAGCGGCGCGCGGTGCATGGGATCTGCAAAATCTATGCAAGCCCCAACTCTGTCGTGTTCGCCGGTGATCATTGCCATGTCGGTCAGTTTGCTGGAGCTGACTGACTGCCGGAGAAGATGGATGAAGAATTGGAGCCCAGGGAGAACCTGTCAGAACAGCTTCTGGGCGATCTTCAGACGACGAGGGGGTATCTCCTTTGTAGACGGAGTTTCCCTTAGATGTAATCATGAAAATGAAAAGAAAACCCTTGTAGATTGGATTTCCCTCATATGTAATCATGATTTTGATTTTTTAATAAAATCGCCTTTTTCTCCATATGATCATCTTGCCATACGTTGCTGTGAAGTCTGAATATGTACAGCTTCAACACGTCTGAATCTGTACGCCGATTCTGTAGAAAGAGTGCTAGGTCCTGTCCTTTACGCATAGCGAGTAGTCCATAGAATGCTGTAGAGCATTTTGAACATTTTTAGAACTGTCCTGTTGCTAGGACTGAGGAATCGCGTAGAGCTCTGAACTTCTGGTGAACAGAATTTTTTGTTCAGTCTTCGTCTTCAAGAGTGACTTCTTCGAAAATCCCTTGGAACAAGGTCGAGGAATGGCTGTCAAAACTGAGTTGCCATCTTTTGGTAGACGAGATATTCAGACTGGAGTCTGGATGAACCTCCAATTGACCCGAGAAGAGTAATTTCTCAATGTTTGAACTCTTGTATGTTTCGGGTACTTGGGATATGTTGAGGCCAAGGAGGAGTATCTTCTGTGTGAACTCCTATAATTGACCGCCTTGGGGACTTGTTCGAATATACGGAAAGTCGTGGAGCGCGAAATCATCAGTCTGTAGCCTCCGGGCGTAAAACACCGTCGAGCGTGAAATCGTAGACTTGTAGTTCCTGTGCGTGAAGTCATGGGTTTGTGGCCTCTCGAGCATAAAAGCTACTGAGCACAAAGGCATCCGGGCCAAAAATCTGACTTGTAGCTGTCGAACGTAAAGTTGTAGATTCGTAGCCGTCGAGCGTAGGAAGCTCCTTCAGCGTAGAACTGTTTATCTGTAGCTCCTGAAAAGAAAATTTCTCCGAGCGTGAAGTCTTGCGGATCTGTTGCTTCTGAGCGTAAACTGAGAGCCACCGAGCGTGAGATCATTGATTTGGTATCTACTGAGCGTAAAGTCGTAGATTTGTGGCCTCTCGAGCGTAAAAGCTACTGAGCACAAAGGCATCCGGGCGAAAAACCATAGACTTATAGCTTGCGAGCGTAAAACCGTAGATCTGTTGCTGTCGAGCGTAGAAAGCTCCTTCAGCGTAGGACCTGCTGAACCGTCTTTGCATGAAAAACTTTTCGAATTTGCTGACTGTCCGTCTTTCAAGGTTAGTGGGCTGACGTGGCATCCAATCATAACCCATTATTTAATTTTGCGAGATTTGGTTAGGGTCTCGAGGAGTCCGTCTGAGGATTCGAGGAGTCGGCCTGAACTCTATATATATCCCAAGTTTTCTGAGAGAGAAACTTTTTATCCGTCTTCTGTGAAAGAGAGCTTTCGACTGTTCGAGTTTTTCTTCGTTCTCTCTCCGAGCATCTCGAGTCTTCAGAAAATGGCGTCGAAACAGACCTCCTCCGCCAAGGGAAAGGGTATAGGTTCCTCTTCTCATTCTTCTGCCCTAGCGAGGGAGTCTTTGGTTGGTCAAGGCGAACTTCCTTCTGAGCGAAGTGTCCTGCCGACGAGCAGTGCACCCGGTCTTAGAGGAAAGCCTTCGGGGTGACAAAAACGACAAAAAATCCTTCGCACACGTTGAACGTGACCGCGCTAGGTCGTCTTCTGTGCTGATAGCCTCTTCTTGAGGAAGATGATGCACGGAGGCATTTTTATCTTTTACGCCCATATTTCTAATGTGTCAGCTAAAGACTCCATATTTTTGTAGTTCTGAGCATAAAAGCTCTGGCTACCGAAAATTGGGGTATATCGTAAAATTTGAATTTTACGCTTGTGGGGGGACCTCCGGCGTAAAATTGCCAGATTTGTACAATCCTGCGTAGAGCACAGATTGTTGTTTCTTTTGGTCCGTATGTTCGTGCAAGACTTGTGATGACGTATTTTCCTTGCACTTTTGTAGTTGACTTGGGTGAGTCTCCCCTGGCCGAGGTGATGGGCTCCGCTAATGGGATGCTGCACTCGAACTACCTGGAGGATCTATCCCACGTGGCATTCCCTATCTCCGGACCCCAGTACCCTGAAGGAAGGAGGATCTTAATATCGGCTCAGGGCGAGCGAATGCTGCTGAGTATGATCAACGGGGAGTCTCTGACTTATGTAGACGGGGAGCCGTACGTAAAGCCGGCTTTCCTTTTTGGGGACATGATCGACAAACAGTCCCAGACGAAGCCTAAGAGGGAGCCCTGGGTCTTCCCAGCCTGGAATTTGGTTTTGTACCTGCCAACGATGCCGAGGGATTATCCCATCTCAGCCTTCTCCCACGCGACGCATCCTAGGAAGATGTCGTGGACGCTGACTCCTGATCTTCACGGCAAGCCGGGGAAGATTTTTCATCTGAAAGGAGCTGACCAGGGGTCAAGCGTTGTGACGTTGTTCAGAGGACTGTGCCCGGGCAGTATTCCAAGTAAAGATAGCTTGGTGATCCAGCCGGTCCAATTGCCGACCTTCTGCAACGACTTCATGGGTCGAGGTGGGGTATATCCCAAGGAGAATCCTCGGTGCAATGGGTGGATCGCCCCAACGAACTCCCGATGGAGATGCCTAGTTGACTGGGCCTTGACGCACTTCCGGAGAGAGTTGGAGGGCATTGGACTATATGCCGTTGTGAGTGCGATGAGCGTCGGGTTGCCTCCGAACCCTAATTTGTTTATGGCTCTGATGGAGCGGTACATTCCGCTCACCGGGACCTTTGCCACTCCACTGGGGAAGTTGGGATTGGCGCTCCACGAGATGGCAGTTGTCTCGAGACTGCCGATAGGGGATACTCTATATGAAGAGTATGTTCCTACCAACCGGGAGTTGGGGGATTTGGACCCTCGGGTGGCGGAAGTATATCAGGAGCTGATGTGTCAATACTTCGCGTGCACCGCTTTTTATAACGAGCCTTCTGATTTGGCTCATACCACCAAGTGGATGTCCTACCTCTTCTTCCACCGAGCCAGGGCCGCCAGGTCGGAGAAAGCCTCGGGTGACAAGAATGAGCCCGTGAACTGTTTGGGCGTGCTTAGTGCCCAGGTTGTGGAGACTCTTATGGAGGAGGCTGAAGCTCCGGATCAGATTCTTGTCGAGGGGGTAGGAAAGTACCCGAAAGGCACTAAGGCCTGTAGTTACTTGAGGCGTTGTCGCAGGCCCTTGTCTAAGGAAGCCCAGCTGGCTGGTTTCCTCTCCATATGGCTGCGCCGAGTAGTAGTGCCCGGTACTGCGTCCGCGGACCGCATTCACCGAAATATCCTCTGGCCGACAGTGTGCCTGGTGTTTGGGACAAGACTGGGCTTGCTTCCTGCCATGGTGTGCCGTATACAGGCTGGCTTGAGAGTTGCTCGTCGACGAAGCTCGACGTGAGAGTTTTCCCAGGGTGGAATTACCATACCTATACTTGATGGGATGGTTGATTCTCCACAATCCCTGGGTGATGTCTCCTGGGTCCGGTAGCAGCTCGGGGGGGTATATTCTTGCTGAATTACAAGGATTCCTCCTGGAATGTGAGCACAGTTTTAGACTGTCGGCTGGTGTTGAACCTCAACCATGGTTGGAAGCTCCTCTGTACTGCTCCCCCCGTACATCGCAATCAATCAGGGGTGCGGCTTGAGGATTCAGGTGGAGAGAAGACCGACCTTTTCCCGGAAGCTTTTAACTGGTTGGTCTGTATTAGACCCTCCCATCTGCTGTACAGGAGCGAAGATCACTGCTTCTTCGAGCCCTACTTGCCTAGTCGGTTCGTCAGACAGTTTGGGTACGATCAGTTGCATGTGGGCAATGCCGTTACCAGCTTTAGGTCCAGGGGCGGACTCATTGATGGAGCTAGAGGGTGGCGATATTTCATCATGGGTTGTACGAGGGCAACCTTTATTGTGCCAGTCGTTACAACCTCCACGGAGCTTCGCGTTCTCCATTCTTACGTCCAGTTTTATGTGGCGATTAACACCTTCCATCGTGATTTCGACGCGCATGGAAGCTTCCGGGTGCCTTCTCCCAAGCCTGGGGGAAGAGTTGACGTCCCTTCGGTTTCTTCGGACGAAGGTGAGGAGTCTGGTACTCCGGACGAGCCTCTGGTGTCGGTGCCGAGGTGCGAAGTGCCTCTTCCTGCGGGGGCTTTGGTAGTCCCTTCTGGGAAGCGACGGGCTTCTGCTCTGAAGGAAGTTTCTCTTTGCAAGAGGAGGAAGGAGACGGTTGCTCATCCTCTCTGCATACCTGGTATTGAGGCTCCTGGGAGTGAGCCTGCCTCTCCCTACATCAGGGATGATTCTTTGGCTGGAGGTTCCTCGCCTTCTAGAGAGGGACCTCCTACAGTTCCGGTCGTCGATGCCGGAGAATCCTCGTTAGAGGTGGCTGTGGCGGCTACTGCTCCAGGTAGCGGAGCGAGATTGCCTGTGTGGCCGAGGCAGTTGGGAGAATCTTTCCCGAGGCCAGCAGTGGGCATGACTCCTGCCGCGTCAGTGAGCGCGTCTGGCGAGATTCCGGCCGATGAACTTTGACCACGTCTTGGTGGAGGCCTGACAGAACTCTCGGCGATGTCGGTCGGCCCACCTCCTACTCCAGGCATGACGATTCGCATTGCGTCATTAAGGCGTGGTTTAGCTATATCGACTGCAGATGCGTCGTATATGCCGCTGGCTCCGGGTAAATGTCGTCTTTATGCCTCCCTTCAGAAATATTGTCATCATACTGATATTTGACTTTCTCGTCTTCTTCTCAGGGGATAGCGCCCACGGGGAGTATAGCGTTGAAGCGCATTCTGGTTCCGCTCGGGCTTCTGACGAGGAGGCGTTCGACTTTGATAAGGAAGTGGCTTCGGGGGCCAGTACGCCCGGAGTAGCTTCGTCATCTCGAGAGGAGGATGAACACGTCGTCGTGACCTTGCCTCTTGTGAGTGTGGCGACGACTTCGACCGCCGTTACCGCACCTTCTTCGATTGCGCCATGTGTCGATGCGACGGCTGTGGCCACCTCGTCTGCAATCATCCCTGGAGAGGGACTTGCTGACATTGCGGGCGCTCCCGGCGTTCAGTCGGATCTAGTTGCGTTGACCGAACAACATACCAGCCTTTTCTACACCTGTTTGAGAACGATGGTATCAATGGTGTTAGCGAAGAGTCTGGATTTTGAGCGCCTGAGGAAGACTTCTCTCGCTTCGATCGGGGTCATCAGGGAGCTCGATGATCCCGGGGTAGTTGATGCCCTGGAGGCGGTGGTTAATGGGTTAAAGCAACCTATTAACGAACATTTGCAGCTGACTCGGGGTCTCGATGCTGATGTTCAGGCTCGGTTTGACCTCATGACTTCGCGGCTTGCTACGAAGCTGGAAAGCCTAGACAACTCTATCCAGAAGCATAAGCTGGAGGTGGATAGGAGAAAAGTTATCGTGGAAGAGGCTCTTGCTGTTGAGACGCAGTGTCGCTCTGAGCATGAAGGAAATGCAGCGAGGGTCTCCAAGCTGAAGGAAAAACTCGTTCGGGCAGAGGAGTGGGCTTCTCAGTCGCTGGCAGGTCTAGACGTAGCGTCCGGTCGACTGAGCACAGCGCGACGGGAGATGGACCGTGCAGAAGCTGCTTGCGCAGGCTGTCTTCGGGCAAAGGCTGATCTGACCCTTACGAACACTCCCGAGGCACGGCTGGAGCAGGCTCGTACCGACGCCTTGGTTCTTAGGAATGAGAGGATAGCTGCGTTGGAGCGGCTGATTCACAATCTGACTCACCCGCCATCATGATGTATCCTTTCCCCTTTTTGCTTGCCCAGATGTAATTCTGCCTCCCTCTCGGGAATAAATAAAGGCGACTCTTTTCTGACTTTTGTGGACCCATCATTTCGGAATATAAATGACAGGTTTTGGTGAGAGTGATATCAGAGGTAGTATGGACATGATAGACTCTCGATAAACTTCTTAGCAGGACACATCTATTCAGAGGTCATACGGACATGATAGAGCGTAACCCTACCAATTGCGTTTTGGAAGTAGTTTTGTCAGAATCGAGATCCTTGCTATGTCCCACCCGAGCAGGGGAGATTAAGCATAGTACCTTTTCAGGAATTTTCCGTTGATAGGAGCCATTAACAGGTCTCCATTAGGCTGGGCTATCCTGTAGGCGCCGTTCGAGAACGTTGTCTCGATCACATAAGGGCCTTCCCACTTGGGCTGGAATTTGCCTTTACTTCTGTGGGTAAGAATCATCGGCCTTCTTACGGCTAGAACTAGCTCGCCGACCTTGAACACTCTTTCCTTCACTTTATGATTAAAAGTTTTGGAAATGCGTGCTTGGTAGAGCGCGATGCGCTGTTGAGCTTGTAGGCGTTTCTCGTCTAATCCTTCAAGTTCTTGGAGCCTTAACCGGTCATTCTTTTCTCGAGTCAACTCACTAGTCACGGCTATCCTGAGCGACGGGATCTGGATTTCGATAGGAAGAACTGCCTCGCTCCCGTAGACCAGTGAAAAGGGGGTACAACCTGTAGGTGTCCGTACCGTTGTGCGGTATGCCCAGAGACATTCGCCCAGCTTCTCGTTCCAGTCTCTTTTGTTTGAAGAGACGAACTTCTTCAGGAGTTTGATAATGGTTTTGTTGAAAGCTTCCGCCAAACCATTAGCAGCTGGATAATATGCCGTAGAGGCAATATTATGTATTCGACTTTTATCGCAAAATCGATGAAACGCTTGGCTGATGAACTGAGGCCCATTGTCATGGATTATCCTTCGAGGAATCCCAAAGCGATAAATGATGTGGTGCTTGATGAAGCTGATCACGTCATACGCTTTTACCTCAGCCAGAGGGATCGCCTCTGCCCATTTGGAGAAGTAATCCGTGATGGCTAGTATGAACCGGTGGCCTCTGGAGGAAGACGGGTGAATGGGACCGACGATATCCATACCCCATGCTTCGAAGGGCCAGGATGCGACCGTAGGATGTAGATATTCAGACGGTTGGTGTATGAAGTCTGCATGAACCTGACAGGCTCTGCATTGTCTTGCATAGCTGATCGCGTCTGTGATCATAGTGGGCCAGTAGTAGCCCATTCTCCTGATACGATCCTGTAGCTTAGGACCGGACTGATGCGCTCCGCATACGCCATCGTGAGCTTCTCGGATAATCTGCTGTGCTTCATCGTCTGAGAGACATCTTAATAGCAGTCCGTCGTAGGTCCGACGATATAGGCAGTGTGAAGATGCATCGAAATAGAAGCGTAATGATCGTCTTTTGACGGATACTGCTTCTTTGGGGTCCTCTGGCAAGATTCCGTATGCGACGAAATCTATGAAGGGACTTCTCCAGTCTCTTCCGGAGGGATCTATGTTCACAGAGTGGCTGCGTTCTATGTGAAGGTTGTTCTTCACGCAGAATAAATCTCTGTTAAGAAGGATCACCGAATCTTGCCTTCTTATAGGGGTAGCTAAGTCCGCAGCTAGACTGGCCAGGGCATCAGCTTCCAGATTCTAAGATCGAGGTACATGCTCTAGGAAGAACCCTTTGAACGTCATGGCATGGCTATCTCGATTGTGGCTCGGTGATAGGGGATGAGGTCTGGATTCCGGACTTCGTATATTCCTCTGACTTGATTGACGATAAGCAGAGAATCACCGAAAGCTTCCAGGGATTCGACCCCCAGCTCTTCAGCGACTTGGAGCCCGATCAACAGGGCGTTGTATTCCGCCACATTTTTGGAGCATGGTTCATTAAGAGAGTATGCCTGGTAGATGACGAGTTTATCAGGAGTGACCAGGATGATTCCTACCCCTGAAACCACGTTTCCCTGGGGACCAGTCCTGGAGGCGCCGTCAAAGAACAGTTGCCATGTGTCACTTTCCATTGCGGAATTACACTCTGCAACTTCGTCGGAAATGTCTTCGTATAACTTGGAGGCCTCCGGGATCGGATGAGCATCCAGGAAGTCGGCCAGCGCTTGGCCTTTGATGGACTTCTGCGGGATGTACACCATGTCATATGGTGTTAACAGCATCGCCCAGGTTGTGAGTCAGGAATTAAGAATACTCGGCTTGCTCATCAGTACTCGAAGAGGGTTGATCTTGGAGATGATATGAATAGTCTGGCCGGTGACATAGTGTCGCGTCTTTTGGATAGCGAACATCAGAGCCAGACATTCTTTCTCCACTGGGTTGTATCGGTGTTCGGCTCCGACCATCATCCTGCTGATGTAGTAGATAGCCTGATCATGCCCCACGTCGTTCTTCTGCGCTAGAAGAGCTCCTAGCGAATAATCCATTGCTCGGATGTACAGCAAGAATGGTTTCCCCATGATAGGGGGCACCAGGACTGGCGGACTGGTGAGGTAGCGTTTGATCTCCCCGAATGCTTGCTAACAGGTTTCGTCCCATACGAAGGATACACCTTTCATCATGAGGTGCGAAAAGGCTGGCATCTTCCTGAGAGGTTGGATATGAACCTCCGGATATAAGCCAGACGGCCTTGAAATCCCCGGAGTTCCCTCAGATTGCGGGGTGGTCGCATTTCTATGATGGCCTGGACTTTGTCAGGGTCCACCTGGATGCCTTTGACGGTGATAACAAATCCCAGGAATTTGCCACTAAATACGCCCAGGAAGGACTTCGTAGGGTTCATCTTGAGTTGATGTCGGCGCATTAACTCGAATACCGTCCTTAGGTCCTGAATGTGATCATCCTTGAGGCGGCTCTTGACGGCTATGTCGTCTACGTAACATTCTACTATTTTGCATAAATGTTCATGGAATATGCCGCTCATAGCCCGTTGGTATGTAGCCCCGGCGTTCTTCAATCCGAAGGGGATGACCGTATAGCAATACACTCCCAACGGGGTGCGGAAGGCAGTGTGCTTCTCGTCTTTAGGATGCATCTTGATCTGATTGTATCCCGAGAACCCGTCCATGAAAGACATGCGTTCAAAACCGCAGGTGTTGTCGATCATGATGTCCGTGATGGGAAGAGGAAATTCATCCTTGGGGCAGGCCGCATTCAGATCTCGGTAATCGATGCAGATACGTACCTTCCCATTTTTCTTCTTGACTGGGACAACGTTGGCGACCCAGTCGGGATATTGTTCTTCCCGGATGAACCCACAGGCTATCAGCTTTTTGACTTCAGCTTCAATGGCGTCCATCATGTCCGGTCGGACCGGCATTGGTGCTACTTCACAGGCTTTGAGTCAGTCAATATGTTGAGTTTGTGAGTAGCCACCTTCGGGTCTAGGCCCGGCATGTCTCCATAATCCCATGCAAAGACGTCGACGTATTCCTTTATCAGCTGTATGATTTCTTCCCTTTCGGCTGGTGGAAGATTGTCATTGATAAATATCGGCTTTTGCGAAAGCTCACCCCCAACATCGATTTGGATAACTTCGTCTTTGGTTGGAGGTTCCCTCTGTTCGAAGCGGAATTTCCACTGTGTATCCATTTGTTGAGCCCAAGAGTCATTCTCAAACGGCTCAGAATCTCGTTCCTCTACTTCTGAGGGATCTGTCATCACCAAATTTGCTGATAGTGCTTGTTCGGGAGCACTAGGTGAGTCGGGGGGTGACGAGCCGTCCTTGTGACATCCGCCGGGAATGGAGGCACACATCTGCTCAGAGGTGATATGGACATGGCAGCTTTTATGGACTTAACACCACTGGCGTACTTAGAGTTAAGTACGGATGTTAGGTGTAGGTGACAGTCGATTATCAGAGGTAATATGGACATGATAATTGATGGTCGGGAGTTTATTCAGAGGTAACATGAACATGACAAACTTCTTGGGATGCAATTCTATCGGAGATGGAAGTGCGTATCTGCTCAGAGGTGATATGGACATGGCAGTCTTTGTGTAGGGAGCTTTGTTCAAAGATATCTCCCTTGTTTTTACACACATGAATCTTGGCGGGAGCAATTTGTTATGTAAGAAGGGAAATCCAATCGGGTAAGGGCTGTCCCCTCGTTTACAGATTCAAAGTGATGACCTTGGCCTCTATCAACTCCTGAATCTTCCTTTTTAGCACGTTGCACGCCTTTGTGGGGTGATGTGTGTACCGATGAAAGAGACAATAATCTGGGTCATCCACTTTGCCAGCCCTCTCAGGACGTCTGATGTTGGGTAGGTGAAGCTTGTGCTCTTTCATCAACATATCGAAGATCTCAATGATGTCGTCTTCGCTGAAGGAGAAGGTTCCTTTTGGTATTCGGGCTCCTGATGTCCGAATTTTGTGGTCTCGCGAAGAGATGGTCGTTGGTCTATCATCTACAGCCTTTGAGGGGATTCTACCCCTGGCCTTGGACGTCACTTTGTCCTGTCGAGGTATGTTACCTCCGGACATGCCGCGGTTCCTGGCCATAGAGACCGATTCATCAAGAACTGTCTCTGGTTGTTCAGGACTGGACTTCGGGATTTTCGGTCTCTTGAGAGATGCGGCATATCCCAACCCGAAACGAGCTTCTTGATAGCGAGAATTACTGCGCACCGGCGTTCGCCTACATTTCCCATAGTTGAGACCTTGTTTTAGTTTTAAGTCGTAACCCATATTTTGCATAATATTTAATGCTTGTGGGCTGTATCTGTGGGTTTGTACTCTGCCAGACTCAGATTCGCGTGATTCTTCCTGTACGACTGGAGTATTCCGCCTACTACCGAAGATTATCGGACGCTGATCGTCGTGGGTGGGTGGGATGATAAAGATGGAGTCTTCCTGTGGCCCACCTGTGATGACGACATCAGACGTTGACGTATCCTCCCATAAGATCTCCCCGCGTTTGATTGTTAGGGGAACTGCAGGCTGTTTATGATTCCTGCCTTCGCGTTTCCGGGTCAGATAATCTCGTAGGTCTGAAGAATTTACAGAAGAGGATGACGACTTGTTTCTTCTGTTCCTATCAGTGGGCACGCGGAGATTGGGCACCCTGGCTTTCCCTATGCCACCTGTGTATAATAGGCTGGCCATCTGGGCGGCGGATAATCCCTGGGGAGGGTGCCTTCCCGTAATCCGAGCTCGCCCTGCGTCATGACGTAATTTAGGGATCTGCTCAGACTGGCGTAAAGCTGAAGAGGTCCTCAGTCGGCCATCGGCTTCTCGCATAATCCGGAGGGTAGGCAGATTGTTCTCTTGCTGGCGTAAAGGCCGAGAGGCTGAATATTCGCCTGCTTGCTTCCCCTTGCGGAGATCACCGCGCTCATCTGTTTTACCGTAGAAGTCAGATGTTGTTTCGCGCGTGGAGCGTGATCTGTTCTTTCGATTTGGCGTTGAAGCACCCTCGGAAGTTTTGTCTGTACCGCGCGTAGCGGGAGACTGATTCCTACGCGTAGAGCGCAGTGGATACTTCTGGGTTAGCGCAGAGGCCTTGCCCGAAGTTTTGTCTGTACCGCGCGCAACGGGAGACTGGTTCCTACGCGTAGAGCGCAGTGGATACTTCTGGGTCAGCGCTGAGGCTTTGCCCAAAGTTTTGTCTGTACCGCGCGTAGCGGGAGACTGGTTCCTACGCGTAGAGCACAGTGGATACTTCTGGGTTAGCGCAGAGGCCTTGCCCGAAGTTTTGTCTGTACCGCGCGTAGCGGGAGACTGAATTTTACGTGCAGGGCACGGAGGGAGCGATGCTACCACCTCATTGGTCGGAGAGATCGGAGAGATCGGAGAGTCCACAGGAATGGTTGAGGATGTCTTGGGCATCCACACTTTGTGCAGCTTCCTGTTGTCTTGGACGGAGAGAGAGTGAGAGCTACCCCCGGTTCGAAGCATGTCTTCATAAGCAGACTGGTCGAAATGAACGACCAGCGTCTTCTTCACGGTTCCTATAGATACCGCATCGCGTTGAGCAATTACTTCTTCGTCAAAAGAGAAAGACGTCCCCAGCAGAGTCGCCATCTTGTTTGTGGTATTAAACGAAAGAATGAAAGTGTATTTCAATGACGGAGTTTGTGCGAAACCCGCGCCCTTTGGTTTACAAACAAACTTGTATAATGTAATCCTATACGAGGATGTGGGAGTACAATTTATTTAATCTGGGTATAAATTGCTATAGGTGTCTGATCTGCGGTCGATCACTTTAGCCCTTGGACCACGCGATGTTGAAGAAGTGCCGTGGAAGACAGGTAGCAGCTTCGAAGGTTGTAGGAGAGGGTGGATGCACGATGCCAAAGTCGTCGATCCCCGCTCTTTGCCTAAGCTCCGGGCTCTCTCTCTCTCTCTCTATTCCTGCTTGTTCGATCTTCTTCCAATTGTCGACCTTCAAGTCTTCCGTTTTCCGACTTTGGGTCTGATATTGGTATTCTTGACCAAATGTTTTGACCTTGTTCCCCATTGACAGGGGCCTCTATTTATAGAGTCTTTGGTGACAGTGACCACTCCGTTGGTGTAGCAACCGAGGAGTGGAAAGTACAGCACCCTTTTACACAACGGTTAAAGTAACCAATGCCTACATATAGATGATCTTTTGACTGAGCGGGTGACGTGGGTCCAACTAAGGGGACACAACACGTACGGTTGCTACTAAGATCACAGCGTAAAAGCCATGTAGGTAGGTATCCATTGTGTAGAAGAGGTTGGCGTAGAAGCCAAATGTCCGTCACCATGGCATAGAAGCCAAGTAAGCATAAAAGTCGAACAGGCATAGAAGCCGAGTAGGCGTGGAAGCCGAGCAGGCATAGAAGCCGAACAGGCATAGAAGCCGAGTAGGCGTGGAAGCCGAACAGGCATAGAAGCCGAGTAGGCGTGGAAGCCGAGTAGTCGTAGAGACTGAGTGGTCGTAGAGACTGAGTGGGCGTGGAAGCCGCATGAGTACAGATCCTGAATGGGCGTAGAAGCCGCTGCATATCGTGCCGGAATGGGCATAGAAGCCGCTTGAGCACAGATCCTGAATGGGCGTAGAAGCCGCTACATATCGTGCCAGAATGGGCGTAGAAGCCGCTTGAGCACAGATCCTGAATGGGCGTAGAAGCCGCTGCATACCGTGCTGATGTGGACGACTTAGCCGGAATTACGGCTTTTGAAGATATAACCAAATCTCTTGCAGAGATTTGCCATCATCTTATGCATTAAATGCGGAGGCGTATTTCGAAGGTCTGCAGGCCTTCTGTGCACCCGTCGCAGAGACGTGTCTTGAGAGAAACTGTCACCGCTCTGTGCAAATAGACGTGGAGACGTGCCTCGAATCCCGTACGAAGTGCAGCTTTTGACGTGGCAGGCGGTTTGTCTGCTGCGGAGCGTAAAATAGCTCATGTTTGCCTGTGTAAAACAGGGCGGCATATTCCCTTGTACGCAAAAGAGCGGTTTATGCTGAGGGGACTCCAGTAAACGACAGTTCGGTGATGCTTTACCAAATCCTCTGCATTAAATGGTGAGATCCGCCATCATACTGTAGGACGCGTCCCGAGAGGTCTGCCATCGTTTCCAGCCGTCGTCTGGGTAGCCGTGCAGCACCTTTTGTCAGGAGTCAGAGGTCAGATTTACTGCGTGACTTGACAGGTTCATTTCGGGGAAGATGAAGCGTTCCTCGTACGCTATAACACTGCTTTGAGAGCGGATGAGTTTTACGCCATGGAGGCGATGAAGAACTCTGTTCACGCTGGAGCGGCTGGACGCACTGCACTTACGCGGATGGTCCTTTGAGCTTTATTTTTCACGCTGTATTTTAGCGGAGAAAACTCTGTTGTACGCCTGATGGCTCTGAAGGCCTCTGCTTACGCTGCTCTGTATCAAGAGGCTGCGTAGCTCTTCCCAGCGTATTTTTTATGCTTCTACAGTGAGTGATTTCAATTATAATCTTTTTTTTTCTTTTTGAGTATGGTGAGGGGGTTGAATCTATTAGGGCAAAGGGTTCAACATTGATTCTGTCAATCTTATAATTTCACCTGTGTTATAAAGGTTGGGATTTGTCCAGGTGACGTAGTCACCACCATATACTTGTCTTTATCTGTACTTGGTGTTCGTTAGACAGGGGTTGGTTATCTCAGGTAGGTTAGCCTAAAGTTTTTGCTGCGGGCACTCTCAGACACACTGTCGGAATGCTTGCAGGGTGTGTCCAATTTCCAACATCAAATATCAGAGCTACTAGTTTTGGTTCTGGCAACTATATCTACGGAGCAGATGAACACTCATATGATCACCCTCACACGGGAGAATTAGGCGATATGGAGGCCAAGGATAAAGGATCTACTATGGTGCAAGGACTTGCATGGTCCGTTGGAGGGCGACAATGCTAAGCCATCGGACAAAGTTGCTGATGACTGGAAATGACTGGATCGGAAGGCCATTGGATTCATCCGTCAATGGCTGGACAACTCAGTATTTTACCACATGTCCATGGAGAGTTCGGCAAAAGCATTGTGGGATAAGCTACATTCGCTGTACAAAAGGAAGACGACTGATAACAAGGCATTTCTGATTTTCCAACTCGTCAACTTGCAGTACACGGAGGGTGCCCCAGTGACATAACACCTGAATGAGATTCATGGTATTATCAATCAGCTATTTGCGATGAAGATGGTGATTGATGATGAGCTTCAGGCCCTTTTACTTTTGAGATCTCTGTCGAAAAGTTGGGAGACGTTGGTGGTGTCGATGAGCAACTCCGCGCCTGGTGGATTTGTCACGATGGAGGTAGTCAAAAGCTGCTTATTGAACGAGGAGATCCGGTATAAGCAAGTGGAATCGTCCCAGGAGTCTGCTCTGATGGCTTCCTACGGGAAGGGAAGACCCAAGTCAAAGGCGAGGACATAGGGAAGTTCTCGAGATCTTGTGACTGTGGAACGCAAGGAGGGTTGCTATTACTGTGGCAAAATGGGTCATATCAAGAGGAACTGTATGAAGCTCAAAGATGAGAAGGCCAAAGACAATGATGATCAGGAGGATCTCATGGCTATGGGAGATCTCATCATCGTAGCAACCGATGCAGAGGAATCTTGTGGCATGTGTCATGATGGTAATTGGGTCATGGACACGGGAGCATCGTATCACGCCACTCCATATAGGAGGATCTTCATGTCATACCACGACCACAGGTTTGGATGTGTGAAGATGGACAACAAGGGGACGACTACAGTTGTAGGCATCGGTAATATGCACTTGACAACGGAGCTTAGTGAGAAGCTCGTTCTCTAGGATGTACGACATGTACCGAGTTTGCGCTACAACTTGGTTTTGGTAGGGAGGCTGACGGATGATAATTGTCGCAGTTTATTTGGGGACAAAGCTTGGATGCTTACGAAGGGTTTCCAACAGCTGGCTCGAGGATATTTATATTGTGGCATGTACAGGCTCAAGCCGCTGAGTTGTACAGGCAGGCCACAGATATCGGATGGAGGATTGAGGGGTATTAGACAAGAGTTGGATCGTCGAAAACTTGCTGAAGAGGGGGTTCGAGATACTTTGAGGATTTCGGAGGATTCGGTTCATTGAGACAAAGCGATGAATGGTGATGAGCGAATGATTGACGGTCAGTATGTCGGTCCCATAACAACTGGTCGATCTCCAGGTGGGGGTTGCTTCACGAATCCAATTTTGGCGATGGGTGATTTGTGAAAGCTTTATGGAGCGACATTGGTTTCAGCAGTTCGAAGCCAGTGAGGAGATCAAGGTTTACAGCAAACTCAATCTGAGGCGGGAGCATCACCATTCACAAAGTTCCAGGGGAGCTTTGGGTTATCGACGATATGCACAGTGCATGATATTCTGCTCGAAGATGCATATATATGGGGGACCTTCAAATTCGGACACGAAGGTAGGCAAATTCGGGAGTTCGAATCTCGGAAGAATCGTACCGTCCGCTTGGTTGGGCCAGCCAAGGGTGAAGAAGCTCATCGGAACGTTAACACGTTTCAGTAGAAGATGGAAGTTAGGAAGAGGGAGCCAAGAGTCACGGTAAGGCTGATAGTCAAGGACTTTGGTCTCAGCCGCGTCATTGATATCGACAGTATCCCAGTGGTACAGAAGGTGCTACACATGGCATCTAGCGTCAACATGACGGTCGAGGAGCTGGAGATGAAAGAAGATGCAAAGCAACTCAGAAGATCGGAGATCGGTGGCATTAAGGAGCAAGAACTCTGTCGCGGGATGACAAGCATGTAGTCCAGTTAAGAAGTCATGGGGTCAACACTCTCTCATCAGACTGGAGGGGGAGATTGTTTGGGTGTGAATTTTGGAGCCCAAATATGGTTAAAGATTTGATTTTATATAATTTAAAAATCTGCATTAAATATAAGATTTGATTAGATTTTAAATTTGTATCAAATATTTAATTCGACCATATCTAGACGTCCATAATTTGTGTTGGACTATTTTAGGTGGAATAAGATTTTTATTTTAAGGTTTTCTATTTAGGAAATCCTATTATGACCTAAAATATGATTTCACACCCTATAAATATAGGAGGAGGGTGGAGGCACAAAGATATAGTACAAGTCGGAGATTCGGAGTGCTTATCTACAGAAAATCTAAGAGAAAGTTTATGCTTTTCTATTAGGACTTCGCCATCCAAGACAGAAGAAAGAAAGAGATCTGATCGAGGAGTCGTCGCCTTCACCCAAGGAGATTCCTACGGGTTGGTGAGTGATTTCAATTGTAATCTCTTTATTTTCTACTTGAGTGTGGTGAGGGGGTTAAATCTATTAGGACAAATGGTTCAATATTGATTATGTTAATCTTGTAATTTCACATGAGTTATAAATGTCAAAATTTGTCCGAGTGACGTAATCACCGCCATATACTTGTCTTTATCTGTGCTTGGTGTTCGTTAGACAGAGGTTTGTTATCTCAGGTGGGTTGGCCTAAAATTTTCGACACCGTGTCGAAACGCTTGCAGGACGTGTCCGATTTTCAACAAGTAGAACTTCAATGACATACTTAAACATGTATATGATTAAAAGATCGCAAGGAAAACAATATCAGTGTGAAGAACATTAGAGAACTAGTTTCTGAAGTATTTAATGCTTCCATTATTTGTTGATACTGAAAATGATTAACCAGTAACTAGGTTTAGATATAGAAGAAAGAAATAGATCACACCTTGGCACCACTTATAGAAACATAGATTTTATCAAATGATGTTTTTGACTGATTTCATAATCCAGTAATAGGAAACTTCGATTAATATTAATGTCAAATAACTGTCGAGAATGATTGTGGAAGATTATATCTTGCTAGAGATTAAAATCTCAACAACGAAAACAAATATAAGAAAACAATAGACGAACTGCTAAGCAAAATAATCTGCTATAGAAAAGAAAGTAGTAGAAACTGCTGAAAGTTCGCTAATCAAATTAGCAGAACAATCTGCTGGAGTCTTTAATTCAATCGTTGCACAAAGAAAAATTCGACATATCTGCTCTTGGGAACCATGTTCCGATTTATCTCCTTTATATTTGGATTCTTTCGTTCTATTTTAGTTTATCTCAATTGTGTGCATAGTATATTAGTTTATCTCATTAGTGTGTGAAAATGAATTTGTTTGAGAATTTCCTTCCCAAATTCTATGCCTTTATTGTTGGGCTGGTTCAGGCCATCCGTGATGCAAAATTGAACTAGACCTAAAAAATAGATGAGGGTTATGCAATCCATGTTGCCTAGACCTAAATGATGCAAAATTAAACCAAGTGTAAATAGTACCGGATGGTATTGTCCCCAGCTTTGGTGACTTAACCAATTTGAGAGTATTTGCTCAATTTTATTCCTAACTGATGCTATTTCCAGAGATGTGTTGAGTTGTGTTTATATAACACTACTATGTGGAATGGCTCTCTACCTGTTGCTTGGTAGCAGTTGAAATCGTATATGAAACCGTAGAATCTCGATTGTATTCCTAAGTTAGAAAGCAGCTCCACTTATTTTGTATTGCTTAGAGCATCAATTGTAAGGCTCATCTCAATTTCGAGATTCTAGATTCATAATGTAGGAACTCTTTTTTTAGCATAATAACGCTCAATTGGATTCCATGGTAATCCCTTCCCAACCATAGTAACTGTAGTCTGGACCTTATAATTTCTACATTGTAAGAACTCGCTCAATTTGGAGCCCCGACTTCTATATTTTATATTTTATATTTTATATTTTCTATTTATTTATTTTAAAAAAAGAAGGATCGCACATTGATCAACATCTAATCATCTTATTTGGGCCTCAAGATATACACACATATAGGTCCCTTGATATGCTGGCATTTGAGACCCTTGGCCTTTTCCATAATATATAGCAATGGGTAGAAAAAAACGAAATAAAAAGGAAAATAGTAGAAATTTGAACTCGAACACCACTATAGTGAAGGTAAAAAGCAAATGTTTCTCTCAGACAGTTCCAGCTGAAAACATGAAATTTTAGCACGAGTACATTTAAAACATATTTACAATTTACTTGACAAGGATGCTTGTGACTTAGCACACTTATTCTCCCTCTGCAGGCATGGATGGATCAACTAGTACACCATACAAGGTTGGTACTCTAAGCTACGTAGAGGTTCAATATATCTCATCGGCACGGGCGAGGGGCATATTAATTACTTCAGTCAATGAGCTGTAGCTTCGGCCATAGAATAGATATATGACAACCCCAACCAACAACCATATAGAAACGCGTATCCAAGTGCCAGCACTGGAGAATAGAAATTTAGCGGAGATAACAGATCAGGTAGTTATTCCAGTGCTATTTCTAAACTAGATAAGAAGCATGAACAACATAGAAATTTGATTGTATCGGAAAGTTCAGACAAGTCATAGAAAAATCATTTCGTCGTAGTTCAGGAGGAAACGACCAACGGACTTTTCAGTTCAACGATGTGAAAGTTCAATGATTTTACACATTATGCAAATTTCTAATTTCAAGATTTTATCTTCTTACTGTCTTTTTTACTTCTATTTTTCCTTTTCTAATTTGGCATTCCTAAGAAATCTCAAGTTGTACTAATACAATTTTCTATCAAATCAATACAACAGAACATGACTTCAAGAATACAAAATTTACAATATAACATGATGAAAGCAACACAAGACTGGGTTTGTACTCTACTCACCTAAGGTTTATTAGTAACCACACATTTATAAGAACCTAACAGATTGGCAGTAGTGGGACAAATGGACAAGTGAATCCTGGAGAAGGGCAAATTCTTGCAAGTTATCAAATTAGTTTCAAGGAATCAACTGATTTAAATAAAGTACTTGTACTAAATTTAATGATTCATACTGAGTATTGTGCAGAACTAAAAATTATGCCAGCCATCATCTTGATCAATACAAGAAAGCACTACCAATCCTCCCAGTAGGAGAAAGCCACCAACATAACATACTGAGTATTATGCAAAACTAAAAGTTGAACAACAAACTAATAAATAAGAATACCATCATATACATTAACATAATTGTGAAAGATCTTTGCAAAACATTCATGTCAAATGTCTCAACAGGCTCTCTGTCGAGTATGATCGACACTGAATGTTAGATTTCAATATGCAAGCAACAATGTAGATTGTTGTTCCACATAAAGATACTTTTAGAGGTGAAAATAATAATTGGAAGCAGTCATTCTAAATCAAAAAAAATCTGCAGATTTTATAGAGACCAGAATGTGTCTGATACTCACACAACTTCTTGCTGAGATGATCATATTTGTCTACCTATCTTGATGTGGGTAAGTAGTTCACTTTTGCAGCATGGTAAAAAACATAATGTAATACAGTAATTCCAGTCATATTTTCGCGATTGGAGATTTAGTGTCCCAACAATAGAATCAAACGAGGTATGAACTAAAATTCCATCATCCCCTCCCCTCTTTTCAGTTCTTTCACTTCACTTTGCCAATTTAAACCAATTCAAGTAATTACCATGACTTCAACAATCAACTTAATTAACCATTTCAGTGAGAAGATATTTTATAGCTGAAAATAAACAATGGAAACTTTTCTGCAGAACCTGACAGGATATAGTTCATATGGAAAAGCTAATCATATCAATCCCAAGTGGATGCTTAATACGATATAGAATGCAATCACTGAAAAATATATAAATTTTTTCAACAGGAAAACTTACACATGCAAAGAGGAAAATGATGCTGAAGAAGTAAGGATCAGAACTCCAACGCACACGGATGCTCTGCCCAAAGTTGCAAGTTTTCTCCTTTTTTCTTCGTTCATTTTATCTTCAAAGCTCAAACGAGTGGAATTACTCACAGGAATAGCACATTAATATATGAATGTGCATTCAGCATATTAAAGATAAAAACATAGTATTACAGTTCCAACTCAGTTCCATCTACGGTATATGATTAAAATACTTTGCTCCTACTAATTTTACAAACAATTGTGCAAAAGAACAATGTGTATTCAGCATATTAAAGATAAAAACACTCATGTAAGATATTACCATTCCGGCCAATTGTGAAACGTCTATGAAGAAAGCTAGGAAAGCTGCGAAAATTCCAGTCAGAATTGTGCTCTTGACAGGAACTTGTGTACGTTCGTGAATATCCGAAAAGAAGGGTGGCAACAATCCATCTCTATCCATTGCCATCAGTATCCTAGGCTGAGAAGAAAAAAACAATAAATTCACATTGCCAAGTGTTAAGTGCCAGTAATTCTATAAAGCAGGTTGACAAGAGAGTAAAGATTGTTTCACAACTTGAAGTAGCTACAAGATATTGGTACTTATAGCGATTATTTCAAATATACTTATCTGGATGGGGTTATTGGGTGAACATGAAGGCCCATGCCTAGGACAGTGGCATCCATTGTGTAAGAGAGTGAACGTCCTGCCCAACTCTTACTAGAATTTTTCCAACACTTACTAGAATTTTTCTTAGTATGTCAAAGCATTACTTGGAACGAAATATGTAGTTTTTATATTTACAAGAGTACCAGGATATTGACTTTTAAGCAAAATTTACAGAAAGAACCGATAAAAAATTCAGGTTGCAATAGACAAAAGGCAGCAGAATACCTTCTCCTACCCAACCCATTAATCAAAATTTGATTTGAATGTTTGATCCTTTGAAGATTATGTAGACATGCTTAAATCCAAGCCTCCGAAGGACTAATAAGCAATAACGCTAGACATGCATGATCATAGTTAATCTCCAACATGCGACATCACCAGGAGGTTATATGACTTATTTGGAATAAAAGCTTTGTTGTTGTTGTTAATGATGTTGATGATGATGTTTGAATAAGCAATCTTCTATAGAAAAGAATGTGGTAGAAACAGCAAAAATTTTGGTAATAAAATTAGCATAACTGCATACTGAGTAGCTCATATTAATCAACATTCAATAGTGGTAATTGTCAAACTAAGCAATCAAGTTGTTAGACAATCAATGGAGCTGTGACGAAGCTACCACGCATTATAGGCGGAGCTATCGTACAACTACTGCGAGGCTACAAGAGAAGCTTGGCTAAGATAGGTGACGGGGCTATCCTGCGAGGTTAAGAAATGAGGCAGCCCTGCGCAATGTCCAAACATATTGACCCTACAAGTCCTCCTGCTTGGCTACGATGAATACTATAGTCACTCATAGAGGAGCCATCAAAGCACCACTTCACCCCTTTCTTCCACCCCCCCCCCCCCTCCCCTAGTTCGAGGCCTAGTTCCAAAGGGATTTATCTAGAAAATGATGATAAAAAGAAATATTGTTCATGAGATTTGAACCTTTTTCACTCATAAATCCCAATGACATTTACCATTTGACCTAACACATCACGTGTATACAAGTAAATAAATAAAGAATTTAAATATTGAAATACACACAAATTGGGTTTGTCTCAAGGGGTTATATGGGACGGGCGGCCCGTAGCCCGCCTTGAGATCGGCCCGGTCAAACCCGGGCTGCTTGGCCCATGTGTAATGACCATCTCCACTTGGTCCAGAGAGATGGTTCGTTGGTTCACAGTGTCGTTTGTACTTGATCTCATTTAGAGGATTGTTTAGAGATCTGTTCTGGCAAGGCAGAGTACTTATTTAGGTGGGTGGTTTTGATGAACCTTTTCTTGCTTTACCTTTACACTTAACAAATAGATTCTGTATGTTTAGTTTATTATTTTATAAGTAGATGCATGTTAATAAAGAAAAGAACCAACATAGATAAGAGAGTAATATCATTTTGTATCATATTGTATAGAACATGGATTATTAACTGGTTGTATAAGATAGCCTTTCGTAATACTGCTTTAAAACATGGAACTTTAAACTCCTGCTATAGACTTGGTAAATTAGAGAAGTTCTTATCATTGCATTTGTATTATCAAATTGTTGTACAGATGTAGACTTCATGCATTTTTAGTATCCTATTACTTGAAGTATGTTACTATTTTTAGAGTTATCATATAAAATATTGTTATATCGCTTAGGCGGGAAGGCTATCACATTGGGTTTCAAAGATACACAATAAAAAGTTGTGGGACCCCTGGGTCGCTAAGGCAATATCTCTGGACTGGAACTGCGTAAGTATAGTATTATGGTAAGAGAGATGGTGTAGCATATATCAGTTTTTACCATATATTTATGTAAAGTCTAGATGTCTACGCATTTGCATGGTCATGGACAACTTGTGCACAAGAAAACGTTCTCGAGCGATCATCGTGGCACCATGATCGTATCGGACCTGGAGAACAGTGCTAATGTACTAGTGCAGTAGTTTGTTGTTGAACTAGCATTTGGTGATTCAGGAACTTTCAGTCGAGCTCGTTACCTGCATTAAGAGGATAATCCTCTAATCTATGTACAGTCCAAGATGGCTTATGGTGCTAGTAACCTACATATAATTTATAGGATACATGCTAATGTCCATCAGTGTGTAGGTTTATCGAGGATGTTCTCAGAAAATAGTGCACTGTAAACTATTTGTATTTATGGGCCTAACGTTTATCTTCTGCAGAGACACACTCGTGACACTTTTAGTATAGAGTCTTTCGATTCATTCTATGTTGTTGTCATTATTGTATCTGACAAGGAACTCTATTGCGTGGCATATTTATGCTTGTAAGACACATATTTTATGCCATGTAGATGCAAGATCCTAAGATAAGACTAGAAAGACCATATATAATTATTTGCACTCACATAATGAACCTATTGTTCTGTTGAGTGGGAGAGAGGCAAGGTGGCGGTGCTACACAATGAGGCAACCTTGCATAATGCCTAAAATAATTACCCAATAAGGCTACCCGCTTGGCTACGATGAATACTATAGTCTCTCATATAGGCACCATCAAAGCACCACTTTACCCCTTCATCTACCCAGAGTTTGTCGCTTAGTTCCAAAGGGATTTTTCTAAAAAAAACTAATGATAAAAATAAATGTTTATGAGCTTTAAACATTTTCCACTAATAAAACCCAACCACACTTACCATTTGAGCTAACACATCACATGTATACGTTTCAATAATTAAAGAATTTAAATATTAAAAGACACACACATAGGGTTTTCCTCAAGGTGTTAAATGCGATGGGCGGCATAAAGCCCGCCTTGAGATCGTCCTGGTCAATCCCGGCTGCTCGGACCATGCCCGATCAATGGGCCAGCCAAGCCCATCTTCAGCTTCGGGTCAGGTTGGGTGTTATACAGTCTAAACTGTGCCCGACCTGATTCTAAACCTAGTCCAGGCTTCATCTGTCCCCCACCCCTTGTAGTGGCCCTCCCTCTGTTTGAAACTAATTATTTGGGGTTGGGGACGTTTTACCATTTTACCCCATAATAATCGTTATTAAAATGTTGGGAGGTATTAGGTTAAATAAAACCCCCAATAGCCAAATTTTAGGGTTATATGATCTTACATATTTAATTTTTGTCATATTTTTCTTCTTTTTGCCTGAGTTAGTTTGAGCTATTTGTAGTCTATATGGTCAAATTAAATTCAAGGGAAATATTATGCTCTGAGTTAGTTTGAGCTATTTGTATATTCGACTTATTGAACTTATAATGGATTTGTCATATTTTTCTTCTTTTTGCCTTGTCCTTCGTTTTTATTCCGACATAAGTAATAATGTGATTATTCGCTAGCTCGTGCTAAATGAGTTTGCATGCTAGACCTAACCATCATTTGCTGACTTTGAGGTTTACTAACATTAAGGTTCTAAATTTTGTAGGTTTTCAGGTAAAGCTTATCTTGGCAAAGAGGTGGTATATCCTAAGGTTACTTACACTGACCTTGACAACAAGTATTTTACTTTCCTCTGATAATCGAAGCATATGAATACTTTGCCATCTCTGGTTCCATGTGCAAGAAGAAAATAGAAGAACAAGGAATTGCTAAGTGTGGTTTATATGGTCAAATTAAATTCAAGGGAAATATTATGCTCTGAGTTAGTTTGAGCTATTTGTATATTCGACTTATTGAACTTATAATGGATTTGTACTCAATTGTACTGCTAATTTCATCTTGATACTCAACTCTAATTTGGATTGAATACCAATCGTATGATAGCTAAAGTATTGCCAAGGGAATATTTTAACTAAAAAGAACACATTATTACTAATTAAGAGGTAAAAATATGTCCCAAGTCAGTTGACCATAAATATATTCCCTGTTAGTTATTATATCATTGCTACATTAAAGTTAATACATGATTCATTAAATCTCTTAAACTATAATTATCAGCTTCAAAATGAGGTATTGTTGATCGTCCTTTTCGTCCAAAATTTATACATGATTCATAACTTATCTTAATCTATAATTATAAGCTTCAAAACGAGGTATTGTTGATCATCCTTTTTTTCTTCGTAGAAACCTACGACCCAGACCTGGCCCAACCTATCTCCCTTACCGGGCCCGATCTGAATTTCACCCCGAATTCAGTCGACCCGGCCAGGTTGGTGACCAAGGTCTGGCACAAACCGAAGCCTAATCCCACCCTCTCGGCCCAGTCCCCTCAATATGCATGCCCCCCTTTGTCATTAACTGCCAAGGGGTGTTTTACCATTTTATTCTCCCTAACTGTTATCAAAACAAGGTAGGGGATATGTTGAAAAAACCCTCCAACAACCATATTCAAGGTTATTATTGATTTGTGGTTGGTAGTTTACCAAATTACCGCCATTTTAATTATTTTTGAACGTTAATAAGGGGTATTTTGGTTATTTTCTAAAAATAACCAAAATACCCCATGACAACCATATTCTAAGGGTATTGTGGTCATTCAGCATCTGAAAAAATGCTACAAATAAGACCGATTAGTCAAAATTTACCACAATAAAATTTCTTTCTAGTTTTCTAACACTTGCTAGCAATCTCATATTCTATTAGGTGAAGTAGCTTCTTATTCACAACCATGGAATATGAACAACCACCGCAGCAACCGCAAGATCAACAACCTCAACCCACGCAACTTAACGGGGTACAAGGCTATGTTGGAGGAGTGAATCATAATTACTAAGATCAAAAGTTTGGCACTACTTTCGCGGTGTTTATAATAAATATCATCCTGAAAGTGTTGGGGTTCAATCTGGATTTGGTAAATTCTGTAGCCCAAATATGGTCAAAGATTTAATTTTATATAATTTGGAAATCTACATTAAATGTAAGATTTGATTAGATTTCAAATTTGTATCAAATATTTAATCTGCCATATTTGGACGTCCATAATTGGTGTTTGGCTATTTTAGGTGTAATAGGATTATTATTTTAGGGTTTCCTATTTAGAAAATCCTATTATGACCTAAAATAGGTTTCATCCTATAAAGAGGGAGGAGGGTGGAGGCACAAAGAATAAGCACAAGTTAGAGTTTCGGGGTGCTCGTCCACAAGAAATCTAAGAGAAAGCCCGTGCTTTGCTCTTAGGACTTCGTCATCCAAGACAGAAGGAAGAAGGAGATTTAATCGAGAAGTCGTCAACTTCGGTTAGAGAGATTGCTATGGGTTGGTGAGTAATTTCAATTGTAATCTTCTGCCTTTCTTCTTGAGTGTGGTAAGGGGATTGAACCTATTAGGGCAAAGGATTTCAAAATTAGTTTTTACAATCTTGTAATTTCATCTGAGTTATAAAGGTTGGGATTTGTCCAGGTGACGTAGTCACCGCCATATACTTGTCTTCATCTGTGCTTGGTGTTCGTAGATTGGTTGGTCATCTCGGTGGGTTGGTAAAACGCTTCCGCGACGCTCCTAACACGTGGTATTAGAGCGCACGTGTTTTCAACAGAAAGAAGACACCATTGTGCAACTCTTTTTTAATGCATGCATTATGAAAAATGAATCAAATAGTCACCTAATTATAGCACTTGAAATCTACGTAGGCATCTAGGTAATTGTATCTAGTATCTTGAATTTTCTTAAAGAAATGTATATTTAAATTTATTTAGCTGTTAGTATAGGAATTTAGGTAATTCACATTTCAGTTCGAAGAATTAGCTGCAATAATTCTTCTAATACTTACTATTTTATTTATCATTAGTCTCAATTATCATGTATCATTTTTAATATATGTTATTATTGTTAGATATGTATTTTATTTTTCTTATGCGACTTATGTTTTACATTTCGACTGTCAAATATGTTGAAAGAAAAACACAAAACTTAAGTCAAACAAACCCCTATGTAATAATAATATATATTAAAATTTTCTTAATTAAATATATGTTTCTATTTTTTGTTTAGTCAAAGGCTCAAAGCCCAAAGCCTTAGGCAAAACCCAATATTTTTTGTTTTTTCTTGAAATAAAACTCGGGCCAACCAGTGCCCGGCCTAGATCCGACCCAACCTGGACCAAAACTGGTAAAGCCCGGTCCAGTTTTCACTAGGTTGTAGGCTGAGCCGGGTTTGGGTTTTACTCTTTGAGCTCGGCTTGCCTGGATCCGATCTCCTAACCTAGCAGACCCTGCCTCGTACAAGCCTAGTCAAACCCGATCAATAAAGGGATTGGGATGGCCCTACCCGACTCATATAACACCTTGACATATAGAGCCCTTGATAGAATTTTTATATATCTATGTGGCAAATAAAAATTGGTCCCACAATATTTTTTTAGTTGATTTTCTATATAAATAAATATATGTGATATATAAAAGCCTTTTTTAAATGATACGTATGACAAATAAATATAAACATCAACAGTTGGAGATATATTTTTATAGTTGAGTTACTATATTTTAAAAATGCCACATAAAATTGAAATATATGGATAACCAAGGATAACCATTGGAGAAGATGTAAGATATTTGGGCCTAACAAACTCATAGACTTTTTCAACAAATTTAGAAGTAAAGATAATGTCGTAAAATATGATTTAGTAAGAAAATATTGTGGTTTCTTTAAGAGAAAAGAGACGTCATGGATTATTTAATGTTTTTTTATTTTTCAAAATACAAATATTATTGCTCCTATTAATCAACATTCAATATTAGTAATTGTCAAAATTAGCAATCCAGGAATTAGGCAATTAACGAAACCGTGACGAAGCTACCACGCATCATGGGCGGAGCTACCACACAACTGCTGCGAGGCTATATGAGAATCTGGGCGAGGCTAGGCGGCCGGACTATCCTGCAGGCAATAAAGTGAGGCTACCCTACGCAATGCCCTAGCACGATGACCCTACAAGACCACCTGCTTGGCTACGATAAAACTATAATAGTCTCTCATAGAGGCGCCATCGAAGCACCATTTTACCCCTTCGTCCATCCCCGAGTTCGAGAATAGTTCTAAAGGGATTTTTTTGAAATAATGATAAAAAGAAATGTTGTATGTGAGATTTCAACCTTTCCATTAATAAAATCCAACCACACTTACCATTTGAGCTAACATATCACATGAATACAAGCCAATAATTAAAGAATTTAAATATTAAAATACACACACATGGGTTTGCCTCATTATGTTATATGGGTCATGCGGCCAGAAGCCTACCTTAAGACCGACCTGGTTAAAACTAGGCTGCTCTTACCATGCCCGGTCAAAGGGACCAGTCAATGGTTGCATTAGCCGATCACCTTTGATCCTCTGGTTGCTCCATCGAGTGTCGGTGTCACTGCCACATTTCTACATGAGTTTATTTTTATCATTTAGCATATTTATTATTTAGTAATTAAATATTTATATTATGTGCTACTAATTATTATATTGAGTTATGCTATTTAATTATTGATTAGTGGACTAGCCTATTTTATTTAGACTTGTCATTAGTGGACCCATTAGATTGTCATGACACATTAAGCCCAATAGACTAGGCACATTAGACTAGACCCATTCTCTTAATTAATTAAGGAGATTAGATTAGTTTCATGTAGAATTAAATGCTTTCTAATATAGTCCTTCCTAATTAAACCTCATGACTAGCTAGTAGGGATATCATGAACATTATACATTGCTTGGAAAGGGGAAAAGAGGGAGCCGACCATTAGAGGAGGTCTCACTATCTCTCCTCTCATTAGTTCATTCATTTTAGATCCTCGATTATGTTTTTTCCTCAAATTGACTCATTCCTCCAACAAATTTAACCCAATTCACACACATTCCCTCTAAATTTCATCATCTAAGAAGCATTGGAACTTGGATTGCAAGGAGTACTTGAAGGAGGAGGAATTGACAAGGAGATTGTGTCCTAATTATGTAAATTAATTATTTCATTAGGAATCCATCTTCCAATAGGTAAATTCTAAATTTTTGCTACAATTTAGGCTCTAATTCATGCATTTAACCATTAGGAATCATCCCTTGGCTTAGGGCTACCCATAGGACCAAGAACTAGATTTATATGACTTGTATTATGGAATCTACATGACAATTTGTGTCCAACTAGGGAGAATTATGAGATTGACACATCAAGTGTGTGTTATGAGACCAATTAGATCTAATTAGACATAGATTAGGGTTTTGGGACTTGATACATATCCATAATTGGACACGAGTAGAGCGTATCATAGTATCTTGTGATACAGTATGATACGTGACTCATTTTATGGGATTTGGCTTGTTGGATGAGAGTGTATCATGGAAATTCCTAATTGTACACTCAAGGTGTTTGATGAAATGACATTAGTGTTAGTGAGAGTGTGTTTATCTATAGTATCATATAGATATTGTATATATACATTGTATTAGCATTAGTATATGTTTATATGTGTGTAGTGGATGTGTGTGTGCTTTTGGTGTGAACTGTTGGGTGTGATAAGGGGGGGATGAGTATCATTGCATTGCACTTTGTGCAATGATATGTGTTAACAGATAATTACAGTAGCTATAACAGTAGGTACACTAAGTTTAGCAACTATTGCAGTAGCAGTATGTGAGCTCGGGTGAGGGAAGTAGACAAAGAGGGAGGTGCAGTGCTAAGGAAAGGAAGTAAATCAACAACAGTAGGAGCTGCAGGAATTGTGGGCACATTAGTTTAAGGAAAGTTTGTGTTGCAGCAGCAACGTGAGGCAAGATCACAGTATTTAGTTGTAAGGGGGAATTGGTGCAAGGGTATCACTGATACCCAAGATTATCAGAAAAATGGAGCAGTAGTAGCAGCTACTGGGAAATGGTTAGCAACAGCAGTCAATAATAGCAACACAACAAACTATTGCGTGAGGACCTGCAATGACTTGAAGGGGGCTCAGGGAGGACTGTCAAGTATCAGCAACTTACTTACAACATCAGTTGGAATAGGCAATTAAGTAGCAGTTACAATTAAACATAGTAGTAGCATCAATGAAATAAAAGAATAACAACAATGGCATATAGCATTGGTACATACTGCTGTGTATTCTGTGGGAAGTTGGCTCGTGTTCAAGTTTGCAAGTCGGTATCGGTGGATATTAAAATAAATGGCTTTGGGGATAAGTGTTGTATGAGGTATTAAAGATTAGGATATATGAGAAGCTTAAGTGTGTGTGTGTGTGTGTGTGTGTGTGTGTGTGTGTGTATATATATATATATATCCTATGAGATACAACGTATTGGTATAAGAGTGTATCTATATTAAGGTGTGTATCAATGCTTGGGTGAGAGTATTGGATGTTGGTGTTGGTATCATTCAACTTGGAGTATCAGTATATACAAGGAGCATGTGGGTGCAAGTTTATGCAATGCTAATAACTGGTATGGCCACATAGGTTAGGTCAATTGGTTATGAAGGCTCTAACATTGGTGTTAAGATATTGACTTTAGAAAATGAGTTGTGAATTATTGAGTAGGTGAGTATCTCAAGATACCATGAGGTGAGCATAGATATTGGGTATTGGGATATTAATCTAGGTATTGTCATAATTAAGGTAATAGATTGATACTAGTCCATAACTTAGATACTAGTATATATATATATATATATATATATATATATATATATATATATATATATATATATATATATATATATATATTAGAAAATAACTGTTGTAGTTGATATTAGCTAGTATAGTAATCCCTTCAAGGTATTGGCCCTGGAACCTAGGTATGACCTAGTACAACCTAGTATCAACTAGTGTGGACTTGTAATGAACCTTTAATCTATGTATGAACCTAAAACCAAGGTAAAAACCTAGTTTGACTTAGTTTAACTAGAGTGACCTAGCCTTGAGCTAAAAAAATCATATTTAGTGCATTTATAGCTCATTTATTATTCTTTTTACCGATTTGACATGTCATTCATATATAGGTGAACGTGACACCAGCTTGGATATCGAGATATACATCTTTTTCTCAGGACCAGAGGTGAGTACATTCTCTGATAGTTTTTTTATTTGATAGCCTCTATGTTTTATGTATTTAGTATTGAGATATCTGATTCCTGACACGATGGTTACACGGATTGGTATACATAGATCTTGGTCATAAGATGTTACTATCGTGATTACTCAGTGATCATCGTGTCATACTTCATGATTACTCAGTGATTAACGTGACATCTTATTGATTATATAGACCATGATCATAGCGCATGATATTATAGACCGTACAGTGTGATATACATGCTATACCATATCGTGATTTGGATCCGTGTACTTGTCGGGGGTTGGGAAAGTAATACTAGATATGCAATTATACCTTATTGCCCATGATTTAGTTTAGCCGGTGATAATTAGAAGATCATGCAACTCATGTGTGATCACGCTAGCTCACCTTTTATATATGCCCGTATTAGGCCCAAACCGATCACATTATCTTACTAATATTTTAAGGCACATTTATTATATTGTTTTCTTTATTCAAATTTTTTACATTGATGTTCCTCACAATATTGTTCTCTGTTTTTTTGCCATTTTACCATGATCTCTTTCTTATAATATTTGCTAGTTCAGTAATTTCCATTATTTATTTTTATTGCTATTACTGTTTCATAGTTTATGTCAATTATTGGAACTGCTATTTGGGTTGTACTTTGATCCAATTCTGACTGGATATAGTTTTCAAATGATTCATTAGAGGACTGGTGTCCTAAGCACTACGTGCCACAGGATGGCGAGCCAGTTGAGTTAGCATCTGTTGAGCCTTTTGAGTTAGTACTAGCAGTCGTTGAGACTTAGCTAGTTCATTTATGATATTGTATATGTCAGATAGATACTTTGGCATTGTATTATTATTTGAGATCTTGTGTTGAGATTAGACTTGGACTTGTGATGTATTGTGACTTTATTTCTTTCCTTCTATTCTATATCGTGCCATATCTTTCTCTAGTTTGTTATTGTAATTGAGAATTGTTTACCATTATCATATTATCATCCATTTGGGACTTGAGATATCTTGACATGTACATTATATATATTATGTGAGATGTTTAGATAGTATTGTTAACCTAGACAGCGTTCTACCATTGATACTACAACGTAGGCTGGAGATAACCACGTACTCATGTCCATATACTAGGTGCGGATCGTGATACTATGAACCAGCTATTGGATATAGGACTAGGATATAGGATGTGAGGATACTCAATCACTACTAGGAACATTTCTTATCTATTTAATTTGCTATCTTTATCCTTCAGAATAATTACTTTCTTTGAAATAACTGTCATTCCTTGATGCTATCATATCTTGCACAATATTTATTCTTTGTTTGAATCTGTCTTTAGGTTGCCGTCGAAGACCCGATCGCAGCGCTCTGGAGCAGTTCCGGCGAGGTCTATTACTTCGTCACCTCAGAGAGAGACAACAACGACTATTCCGCCTTCTTTCGCACAGATGATTGCTTCACCAGTCCATGTGGGCATTTCAGTAACAACTTTTGGGGGTGCTCTACTACCCGTTTCGAGGACTGTTCCATCAGTCACGGAGGATCTTCCACTACCACTACCTATGCCAGCAGACGGGACACAGATGTTTGTTATATTCTAGGAGATTATGGCAGCACAACAGAGGAAGACAGATATTCTACGTCAGGGCATCAAGAGTGCTCACTAGTTAGCACTAGCTACTATGGAGAAGGTAGTACTTGTTCAGCCACAGATCATACCACTTTATCCCGTACCGTACCAGCCGAGGCCGGGTACCATAATTGACTTCAAGAATATAGGACATAAGAACTTCAGAGGCATCAAAGGGATATTGTACACGACGATTGGATCGAGGACGTAGAGAGGGCCCTAAGGCTAGCACAGATTCTAGAGGGCCTACAAGTGGAGGCAGCAGGCAGCCAGATGTGTCACTACCCAATTCTAGAAAATAGGGTTTTTTTTTATTTGATAAATAATGGATTATATTTAATTAATTATATTTATATTTATTTAGTGCTTATATTATTTTTTTAATGATTGTTTTAGGGTTTTGGCTAGCCTGGACCCATGTCAGACCCTAGTGGACCCATGTCCGACCCAGCCCACACCCCTGTGAGAATTATTTTGGGGCTTAGAAATATTTATTTTATTTTTAGGAGGTTAGTTGGAGAGATTTGGAGTTAGTTTGAGTGTTTTTGGAACCCAAAACCCAAAACCAATTTAGGGGAGGGTATTTTGGGCATTTGGAGCTTGTGTAACCCTTTTATATTGCTTTGGCCGGCCCCTACCTAACCCACCCGTGAGAATTCTAGCAGCCCCCTCTCTTTATTCTTCACTTCTTCATTCTTCTTCTTCTCCACTTCTTCTTTCTTCTTCTTTCTACTCCAAAGTAAGTTCTTCTTCACTTTTCTTCCTTCTTTCTTCCATTCCTTCTCCTTATGCTAGTCCTAACCTTGCATTTTCCCTAACCTAGGTGTGAGGAGCTTAGATCTAGTGTGGAAGCTAGATTTGGTGGCTTGGAGCTTGAGGGAGGTGATTTCTAGGGGTTGTGAGACTTTGGCCTTGGGATTTCAACTCCCAAGAGGTAAAACCTAACTTTTCCCTTGCTAATTATTTTTGTGTAGTGTAATTAGTGTTGTAGAACCTTCCTAGACCCTATACCTACCCGTAGGAGGAAGTTGGAACTAGTTTGGTTGAGTTTAGAGACTTTGACATTAGGTTTTGTGTCAAATTCGGATGGAATCCAAATTTGGCCCAATTTTGGATGATGCTCTAGGTTAGACGGACCTAGGTAGACGTTGTCAGGTGTCTAGAGGGTGAGTGCGTGTCTCCGTTCGGACACGGGAAGCCGTGTCGCGGAGAAACGGGCGTTTCGGGCGAATTTGGGGCTTTTCATCGTCGTCGATTCTAAGTGCGTGCGCGTTTCCGCCACGGACCTAGAATCGATGCAGGAGCACTTTTTCTAGGATCTAGGCATCGTTTAGAACGTGTGGGTAAATTTTGGGCCGATTCCGAGTTCGTTTGGTGTACGTTTCAGGAGGTTCTCCGAGCCGCGCACCACGTGTTCGTCGAAATGACCGAACGGCCATTTCGACTTGGTTTCCTCGTTTCGGGCTTGTGCGCGCGTTGGGTTAGTATCGGGGAGTGTGTGCTAGAGTTTTCGAGTTATATTTTATATTTTTAGGGTGTTGGTGAGTGTCGGTGTCGTTGGACGTGAGTGGGGCGTGTGGTTTGTGTGTTGTTGTGTGTTGTGTTGTGTTAGTGTATATGTCTATATATATATATATATATATATATATATATATATATATATATATATATATATATTTATATGTATGTGTGTTTATGTATATATATTTATATATTTATGTGTGTATTTATATCTATGTGCATGTGTGTATATATCTATGTGTATATATATATGTATATGTGTAAGTGAGCTTGTGTGTGCACATGTATATATAAATTTATATGTGTATGTGTATATATATATATATATATATATATCTTATAGTGTGTGTGTATTGATATGTATATATATATTAATATAGGTGTTTATATATATATATATATAGCTATGTATATATTTGTATGTGTGTGTGTGTATTAGTGTGTTTGTGAGTGTGTAGGTGTGTGTGTTAGTGAGTGTGTTAGAATAGATATAAGTATATATATATAGGTATCTAGTAGAATATATATGGTTATATATGTGTATATATATATATATATATATATATAGGTTGATATGTATATATATATATAGGTATGTGTGTGTGTGTGTGTAGCTAGAGGGGGGGTGGTCCAGCCAACAGCAGGCAGGCAGCAGCTGCTGCTGCCTGCACAGCAGCAGGAAGCTGCAGCAGCAGCAGCAAGGCTGCAGTAGTAGCAGCATAAAGCAGCAGCATCAGCAGTAGCAAGGAGCCAGCAGCAGCAGCAGTGCAAGCTCCAGCATGCAGCGAGGTTTGGGTATAGATAGGTGGTTATGTGGATTGTTAGATAGATAGTTTATAGATAAATAAATAGTAGGATAGATAGTATCATAGATAGATAGTTAAATTATTAGTTAGATAGTTGGTTTGATAGTTAGGTAAATAAGATAATAGGTAGATAGTTGGATTTATAGATACTAGATAGGTAGATAGCTAGATACCTAGATATACATCTATCTAAGATATAGATATCTATACCTATAGCTAGATAGATAGTTAGATATCTAGATATAGTATATATACATATATATTTATGCGTAGGGTAAGGTATAGGGGTATATATGCATATGTGTGTGGATATCTATATACATAGATATATACCTACTTAGATATTTATAAATATGGTAGATATCTATACTACCTAGCCTAGATTAATAACTAGGTGCATAATTAGTAGCTAGATAGCTAGCTAGTGGGGTTTTAGAGCGAAACCTCAATACCTTGAGATACCGAGGTATCTCGATACCTTGAGATATTCAAGGTATTGAGTTTCGAGCGGGGTATTTGAGCATTAGCCTAGGAAATACTTTGGAGTGATTTTTATATGTTTATATATATATAATTACGCGTGCTAGCTTAGGTTTTAGCGGGTTTAGGCGGGGTGCGTGGCCTATGGCCAGGTATCGGATACCGAGGGTATCCTGGTATCTCGATTAGGCGAGTTTGTGAGTTTAGTAGCTTAATGAGCTCGGTTTGACCTAGAATTTCAGGGGCACCCTAGTTTGACCTAGCTTTGACCATAATTGTCCTCGTTGACCGTAAAAGTCAATGTTTGACCTAGTTTTGACCTAGAGTTGACTTTTTGGACCCCGGGTTGACTTTTTGACCCAATTTTTACCGGTTCGACCTAGAATAGCCCTAGAAGCCTGTTTTTAATTATTTTATATTAGTTTAAATGCTTAGAACCCTGTTTAATCCTTGCTTTTCGTATTAGGTCCTTGCGACACCGGTCCGGATCTCGATCCTCATCAGTTGCTCAGGACATCAGGCGAGTACCTATCTCTGATAGTTTCCATTTCATGATAGCGTTTATATCACCTGTTCTAGAACTGTAATACTTGATTCTGACACATTATTACACGAGCTGGTACTAGTGGATCCCGTCATGAGATGCTATCCCCCTTACCGTGTTCAGCGGGTACTCTATCACGTGTATTTCATCATGTGCTTCGGGTATTGATTCTCATGTGCTATCATGTGCTTCTTGTGCTCTCGCCTTCATGTGCGCGAGCTATTATCATGTACGTAGCGTGTTGTGGTTGGATCCAAGAGTATTAGTGGGGGAGGGGAGTAGGAGTTGGTTATGTGATCAAAGCCAAACAGTATTCATGTGTATGTCGGTTATGCAACTCACGCATAACGGAGTTATCGTAGTGTTTTTCATGTGCAACCTAAGCCGATCACATAACGAACTTGTGCTCAAGGCACTTAGCTAGTATTCATGTTTCTCACCTGCAGTTACTTTTCCAGTACTTATATTGTTCTCCAGTGTACATTGCAGCTACTTATTGTGCTACTTATTGTGCTCCAGCATATATTTATTTCCTGTGCATCTTGTATACTTTTCTATTGCTCGTCATATACACCTTACCATGTATTTGGAGTTGCTTTCAGAGTTATGTACTTCGCTCCAGTCCTGACTGGGCATATTTTTTCCAGAGGATCCTGAGGACTATTGCCCGACGTTCTACGGGCCGGGTGTTGACGACTGTTGTGACCCCGTGACCGAGGAGGAGTGCGCCGAGGAGACGCCGTTAGCACCCTAGTTAGCTAGGTGGGTTTCCTGGGTTATTTTCAGTGGTTTGTATTTTGGATGACTGTACCTATTCTTTTGATGCTGTGAGATGTTGTAGCTATTATGGCCTTGGACTGCATTATTTTGGATTGTCTTGCTCTCTTGGTTCTGTTTCTTTGTTTATATCATATCGTGCTTATATTCTTCCTTTAGATTTTGTGATTGAGATTTTTGATATATATATTGCGTGGTTGCCCTCCTTTTGGAGAGGTCATGCCGGATTTTTCTGTGAGATATAGATAGATATGGTTGACCTAGAACGTTCCTTTACAGCGTTCTACCGCCGATTCTGCGGCATAGGCTGGACATACCCACGGCTCATGCCCGATTTTCGGGTGCGGGTCGTGACACGTTTTTGGTGGTGGCCCATGCAAGGTCTAGTTTTTAAGTTTACCTGCAATAGGATATAGGATATAGGCTGAGAGAGAGTGTGCTCAATCACAACTAGGACCCTTCCTGTTTCCTTTTGCTATCTTTAATTCTTCTGAAATTGTTTTCTTTTGCAATATTATTGTCCTTCATTGATGTTATTGTTTCTTGCACTGTATTGACTTCTTTTGATCTGTGTTCGGGATGCCTCCGAAGACCAGATCTCAGCGCACCGCCCCAGCAGCTGCCACCGAGAGGTCTGCCACCTCTCGACCTGCTCGACTTCCGGCAGCCGCTACCGCTCTACTCGCCACTCCTGCGGTTGAGGGAGCGTCAGCTTCTCTCGGAGATCCCCTTACTCCCATTGATCCGAGAGTCACCCCAGTTGTTCCGGTGGTACCTCCTCCACTACCGCCTGCGCCAGTGGATGCTACGCAATTGTTCGCATTCTTCCGAGAGATGATGGATGCGCAGCACCGCCAGGCAGATGTTATGAGGATGGGCATTGAGAATGCTCATCAGGTGGCTATGACAGCGGTCGACAGGGTGGCTCAGATCCAGCCACAGTCAGAGCAGGCTCAGTATCCTTGGCCGGGTACTATCATCGATTTTCAGAGGATGCGGCCTAAGGAGTTCCGCGGCACAGAGGGGATCCTGTACGCCGACGACTGGATTGAGCATATAGAGTGCATTTTCAGGCTGGCGATGATCCCAGCCAGCATGCAGATAGAGGCAGCGGGCAGCCAGATGTTCGACCTTGCCCTTACTTGGTTTTGCACGGATACGCGGATAGCAGCTCCGGGATTGACTTGGGAGGCTTTCAAGAGACTTTTCAAGGAGTTCTTCCCGGACGTGGCTCTCAGTGCATTGGAGAGTCAGTTTGAGGCGCTCGTCCAAGGGACCATGCTAGTGGATGAGTATGCAGCGGAGTTCTGCCGTCTGGGCAGATTTGTTGAGGGGTTGTCTGAGGCAGCGAAGGCGCAGATTTGTAGAGGGACATAATCCTCTAGGAAGGCCTAGAAGTTTCGGAAGGGTTTGATCAAGGAGATTAAATATTTCACTAGAGGACACCGCACAGCGATATTCTAGGATATCCTGATTGACGCACAGATGGCTGAGTATGACTTGGAGCTCAAATCCAAGATGATGCGAGACACATCAAGAGAAGTTTTTCGTAGTGTGGGTCCCGCGAAACAACCCCACTTCCAGCAGCAGAGGACCTTCCAGTAGCAGAGACAACAGTTTCATGCACCATTCTGAGCACCAGCGTAACAGACATACCAGGCCCCGAGAATGGCACAGCAGGTCCCGTAGTGTACTCACTGTGGGAAGATTGGGCATACACTAGAGGTTTGCAGAAAGAGGCTTAGAGTGTGCCTCTACTATGGAGAGCCAGTCCACCAGTTGAGGGAGTGTCTAGTGACTCGAGTTTGGGCAGGCCAGGTAGCAGAACTCGTAATACCACTTTCGAACTACGACATTGTACTCATGATGAATTGGTTGAGTAGGCACCATACAAGTATAGATTATCGTGGAGGTAAAGTTTTTTTTCGACCACCAGGAGAGCCAGACTTTGATATTACCAAAGGAGTAGTGAAACAGAGCAAGGATGCCATCTGTGGAGCCATGGTAGAAGAGAAGGAGTTGTCATATCCGTTGATAGCAAAGTTTATAGATAATTTTTTGGAGGAGTTGCCGGTTTTGCCCGTCAGACCGAGACATTGAGTTCTCTATAGATTTGGTTCCAAGCGCAGAGCCGATATCTCAGCACATCTATAGAGTTAACAACAGTGAACTGGTAGAGTTAAATAATTAGGTGGATGAGTTATAAGACAAAGGCTTCATTCGATCCAGTTTATCACTATGAGATGCTCTGGTATTTTTTGTACCGAAGAAGGATGGGTTGGTATGCATGTGTATCGACTACATGACTCTAAACAACCTCATTATCAAGAAAAAATATTCGCTGCCAAAGATTAATGATCTCTTTGATCATTTGAGCGGAGTGAAGGTATTTTCGAAGATAGACTTGAGGTCAGGTTACCACCAGGTGAAAGTGAAGGAGGATATTCCTAAGATAGCTTTTTAGACTCGGTATGGCCAGTTTGAGTTCATGGCGATGCCGTTTGGGTTGACCAATGCCCCAGCAGTATTCATTAATCTGATGAACAAGGTGTTCCACTAGTATCTTGATAAATTTATGGTGGTATTTATTGATAATATTCTGGTAAAATCGAAGACCCCGGAGGAGCATGAGGAACACCTGAGGATAGTTCTAGAGACTCTCAGAAAGGATAAGCTTTAAGGAAAGTTTTTGAAGTGTTAGTTCTTTCTTGACAAGGTTGAATTCTATGCTCATGTGATTACAAGTGACGGAATCTCAGTGGACCTGAAGAAAATTTTAGCAGTGGAGTCATGGGCTCTTCAAGTTCAGTTAAAGAGATCAGGAGTTTCCTAGGGCTAGCAGATTATTATCGAAGGTTCGTATAGGACTTCTCCAGGATCGTGGAGCCGTTGAGTAGGCAAACCAAGAAGGATGTGGAGTTTGTCTGGATAGAGGAGAGTCAGGCCGCTTTTGAGGAGCTGAAGAAGAGGTTGACGACAGCTCCAGTATTAACTTGCTATCAAGACTAGGTTGATTCACTATCTATAGTAACGCTTCAGGAAAGGGTTTAGGTTGTGTCTTACAGCAGAACGGAAAGGTGATTGCCTATGCTTCCAGGCAATTATGTTCTCATGAGAAGAATTACCCTACCCATAATTTGGAGTTGGCAGTGATCATTTTTGCTCTAAAGTTGTTAGAATACTATTTGTACGAAGAGCATGTGGAGATCTTCGCAGATCATAAAAGCTTGAAGCACGTGTTTACCTAGAAAGAGCTAAACATAAGACAACGGCGGTGGTTGGAGTTGATGAATGACTTTAACATATTATTGCATTACCATCCAGGGAAGGCCAATGTAGTCATTGATGCCTTGAGTAGGTATCCAGTGGCTATGTGCTTGACTAAAGACCGACATATATTGTCTGATCTTGAGAGCTTGGGTAATGAGGTACTGATACCAGGTGTCGAGATACAGATATAGGGAATGCATATACAGTCTGATCTGATGGACATGATTAGAGCTACGTAGTATGACGATGAGTCTCTGAGGAGACTTAGAGCATAGGTTCAGATAAGATTATCCGAGGACTTCACTATTGCTGAGGATGGTTCATTACGACACAGTACCAGATTGTATGTGCCAAATAGGATATTGCACGAGGAGGTTTTTCTGGAGGCACATCGATCACAGTACTATATACATCTAGGTGCCAACAAGATGTATAGATATCTGAGAGAGCATGTATGGTGGTATGGTATGAAGGGGGAGGTGGCGCACTTTGTATCTAGATGTTTAGTGTGCCAGTAATTAAAGGCAGAGAGCAGAGGCCAGGTGGTTTACTTCAGCCTTTATCCATTCCAGAGTGGATGTGGGAGGATGTTACTTTGGATTTTGTTTCGGGGCTTCCGCATTCTCCAGGAGAAAAATTCACGATTTGGGTCATCGTAGACAGGTTGACCAAATTGGCCCACTTCTTGCCATTTAAAGTGGGTACGTCTATGGAGAAGCTAGAGGAGACATATGTGCGACAAATTATCAGATTAAATGGAGTTCTTGTGAGCATCATCTCGGATCAGGATAACCACTTCACATTCTACTTTTGGAGAAGTTTGTAGGCTAGCTTGGGCACCTAGCTCAAGTTTAGTACCGCATATCGCCCCCGGACAGATGGGTAGTCGGAGAGGACTATTCATACTCTCGAGGATATGCTTCATACTTGTGTTTTGGATTTTCGAGGCTCTTGGGAGTATCATCTTCATATGATAGAGTTTGCTTATAACAACAGCTACCAGGACAGTATTAATATGTCACCATTCGAGTCTTTATATGGACGAAGATGTCACACTCCTCTATCTTGGGATGATATTGGTGAGAGAGTCTTGTTAGGACTAGAGATGACTATGGATGCAGCCAAGAAAGTAAAGTTTATTAGAGATAGACTTCGGGTGGCGCCGGACAGACAACGACATTAGGCCGATAGCCACTAGAGACCTTTGGAGTTTGAGGTATAGATTTTGTTTGCATTGCTTGTGATTATTTTATTTTAGATTGAGTTTTAAGCATGTGTTTTGTTCTAGTTTGGCAATCTGGTATTCTTGCATATTTCTCCGACACAAGGCACTATTTGCTTGGGTGGTGGCATAAAGCTTAGTCTACAGTACATCAGACCCTTCGATGTTCTTGTGATGGTCGGTGCAATAGCCTACAGACTAGACTTACCACCTGCACTAGAGGGAGTGCATGATGTATTCCATGTATCACAGCTGAGACGATACATGGAAGATCCTAGTCATGTATTGGATCACTTGGAGATCGAGGTGGGTCTGACTCTCAGCTACCTAGAACAGTCAGTGGAGATTCTGGACCGTAGGAAGAAGGTGCTGTGGAACCAGACGATCCCCTTAGTATGTGTCGTGTGGAGTCGTATGGAGGCATCACTCTCTGGGAGAGTGTACCTGGGAGAGGGAAGCTGAGATGTGCGAGCAATACCCTTATCTTTTTGAGCCGTGAGGTATCGTTCTTTCTTGCATGCTGTGGTTGCTTGTTGTAATATTAGTTCTTCCTTAAATTTTGAGGAATTTTTTTCTTCTAAGGGGGGTAGACTTGTCACTATCACATTTCTAGATGAGGATATTTTTTTATTTAGCATATTTATTATTTAGTAATTGAATATTTATATTATGTGCTACTAATTATTATATTGAGTTATGTTATTTAATTATCGACTAGTGGGATAGCCTATTTTATTTAGACTTGTCATTAGTAGACCCATTAGATTCTCATGAGACATTGAGCCCAATATTGGACTAGGTCCATTAGACCCATTCCTTTAATTAATTAAGGAGATTATATTAGTTTCATGTATAATTAGAATCTTCCTAATATAACCCTTCCTAATTAAACCTCATGACTAGCTATTAGAGGCATCATGGACATTGTACATTGCTTGGAAAGGGGAAAAGAGGGGGACGGCAATTAGAGGAGGTCTCACTCTCTCTCTTTCTCCTCTCATTAGTTCATTCATTATAGATCCCAAATTGTGTTCTTCCCCACATTGACTCATCCTTCCACCAAATTTAACCCAATTCATATCCATTTTCTTTAAATTTTATCATCTAAGAAACATTGGAGCTTGGATTACAAGGAGCACTTGAAGGAGGAAAAATTGATAAGTAGATTGTGTCCTAATTGTGTCCATTAAGCATTTTATTAGAAAGCTATCTCCTAATAGGTAAATTCTGAATTTTATCTATAATTTAGACTCTAATTCATGCATTTAACCATTAAAAATCATCTCTTGGCTTAGGACTACCCATAGGACCAAGAACTCGGTTCATATGACTTGTATTATAGAATCTACATGGTAACTTGTGTCCAATTAGAGGGAATTACGATATTGACACATCAAGTGTGTATGATGAGAAAAATTAGATCTAATTAAACTTAGTTCAAGATTATGGAACTAGATACGTGTCCACAATTGAATACGAGTAGAGCGTATCATAGTATCTTGTGATACGGTGTGATTCGTGACTCATTTTGGGGGATTTGGCTTGTTGGATGAGAGTGTATCATGGAAATTCCTAATTGTACACTCAAGGTGTTTGATGAAATAACATTAGTGTTAGTAAGAGTGTTTATCTATAGTATTATATGATATTGTATATATACATTATATTTATATTAGTATATGTTTATATGTGTGTAGTGGATGTGTGTGTGTGTGTGCTCTTGGTGTGAACTGTTGGGTAGGATAAGGGGGAGAATGAGTATCATTGCACTGTGTGCAATGATATGTGTTAACAGATAATTACAGCAGCTATAGCAGTGGGCACACCAAGTTTAGCAACTACTGCAGTAGCAGTATGTGAGCTCGGGTGAGGGAAGTCGACAGAGAGGGAGGTGTAGTGCCAAGGAAAGAAAGTAAAGCAACAACAGCAGGAGCCTGGAGTTGCAGGAATTGTGGGCAATTTAGTTTTAGGGAAGTTTGTGTTGCAGCAGCAACGTGAGGCAAGATCACAGTATCTAGTTGTAAGGGGGAATTGGTGCTCGGGTATCACTGATATCCGAGAGTATCAAAATAATGGAGCAATAGTAGCAGCTACTGGGAATGGTCAAGAGAAGTATCACCAGCAGTCAATAGCAGCAACACAACAAACTGCAATAACTTGAAGGGGGCTCGGGGATGAATGTCAAGTATCACCAACTTACTTGCAACATCAGTTGCAATAGGCATTTAAGTAGCAGTTGTAATTAAACAGAGCAGTAGCAGCAATGAAATACAAGAATAAAAGCAGTGGCATATAGCAGTGCGAGGTATAAGGGAACTTGATTATTGATTGGTGAAAGAAGCATCAGTCCATATTGCTGTGCGTATTCTGTGGGAAGTTGGCTCATGTTCAAGTCTGCAAGTGGGCATCAGTGGGTATTAAAATAGACGGCTTTGGGGTTAAGTGTTGTGTGAGGTATTAAAGACTAGGATATATGAGAATATATATATATATATATATATATATATATATATATATATATATATATATATATATATATATATATGTGTGTGTATATATAAATATATATATATATATATATATATAAGGTATTGGTATTAGAGTGTATCTATATTGAGGTGCGTCTCAATGCTTGGGTGAGAGTATTGGCTATTGGTGTTGGCATCATTCAACTTGGAGTATCAGTATATACAAGGAGCATGTGGGTGAAAGTTTATGCAATACTAATAACTGGTGTGGCCACATAGGTTAGGTCAATTGGTTATGTAGGCTTTAACATTGGTGTTAAGGTATTGACTTTAGAAATTGAGTTGTGAATTATTGGTTAGGTGAGTATCTCAAGATACCATGAGGTGAGTATAGATATTTGGTATTGGGATATTAATCTAGGTATTGTCATAACTAAGGTAATAGAAAGATACTAGTTTATAACTTAGATACTAGTATATATATATATATATATATATATATATATATATATATATATATATATATATATATATATAGTAAATAGCTGGTGTAGTTGATATTAGCTAGTATAGTAATCCCTTCAAGGTATTAGCCTTGGAACCTAGGTATGACCTAGTACAACCTAGTATCAACTACAGTGGACTTGTAATCAACCTAGAAGCTAGGTATCGACCTAAAACCAAGGTAAAACCTAGTTTGACTTAGTTTAACTATAGTGACCTAGTATTGACCTAGAAAATCATATTTAGTGCATTTATAGCTCATTTATCATTCTTTTTTACCCATTTGATATGTCATTCAAATATAGTTGTGTGTGATACCAGCTCAGATACCGAGATATACAACTTTTGCTCAGGACCAGAGGCGAGTACATTCTCTGATAGTTTTCTTATTTGATAGTCTCTATGTTTCATGTATTTATTATCGAGATATCTGATTCCTGACACCATGGTTATATGAATTGGTATAGTGGATCTTGGTCATGAGATGTTATTATCGTGATTACTCAGTGATCGTCGTTTCGTGCTTCATGCTTACTCGGTGATTACCGTGATATCTTAGTGATTATATAAACCGTGATTATAGTTTATGATATTATAGATCGTGTAGTGTGATATACGTGTTATAACGTGTCGTGATTTGGATCTGTGTACTAGTCGAGGGTTGAAAAAGTATTAGTGGATATATGATCATACATTATTGCCCATGATTTAGTGTAGCCTATGATAGTTAGCTGGTCATGCAACTCATACGTGATCACGCTAGCTCACCTTTTATAAATAGCCCGTGTTAGGCCTAAGACGATCATAGTATCTTACTAATATTTTAAGACATATTTATTATATTATTTCTTTTATTCCAATTCATTATATTGATGTTCCTCACTATATTGTTCTCAGTTTCTTACCATTTTACCATAATGCACTTTTTTGTGATATTTGTTAGTTCAGTTATTTTCATTATTTATTTTTATTGTTATTACTGCTTCATAGTTTCTGTTAATTATTGGAACTACTATATGGGTTGTACTTTGCTCCAATCATGACTGGATATATTTTTCAGATAATTCATTAGAGGACTGGTGTCCTAAGCATTATGGGCCACATGATGGCGAGCTAGTTCAGTTAGCATCCGTAGAGCCTTTTGAGTTAGTACCAGCAGTCGTTGAGGCTTAGCTAGTTCATTTATAATATTGTATATGTCAGATAGATACTTTGACATTGTATTATTATTTGAGATCTTGTGTTGAGATTTGACTTGGACTTATGATGTATTGTGACTTTATTTCTTTCCTTCTATTCCATATCGTGCTACATCTTCCTCTAGTTTGTTATTATGACTGAGTATTGTTTACCATTATCATATTATCATATTGTCCTCCATTTGGGAGTTGAGATATCTTGATATATACATTATATATATTGTGTGAGATATTTAGATAGTATAGACAGCGTTCTATCGCCGATGCTGCATCGTAGGCTGGACGTAACTACGTACTCGTATCTTTACACCGGGTGCGGGTCATGACAGTCGGCGGTGACCACCTCGCGCTACCTCCAGTCTTTGATTCACCTCCAACTTGATCTTCCGAGCAACCGTCTCTCATTATGAGCCCATATTTTCTCTCTTTCCCTCTTTCTTTTGGTTTTTTAAGAATAAAATATTGTGCATATTGGGCTTAAGAGAATTCTAGGCCAGAGAGGTGTTTCGAGCTCAAGCTAGTAAAAACAAAATCTAATTATTTTTTAATTGTGTGCTCATATATATATATATATATATATATATATATATATATATATATATATATATATATATATATATATATATATATATTTAAGACATTTGGGTCTTAAAACTAAGAAGTAACATTATTAAAACTTTAATTTGTTTGGGCCTTTGTTTAGGCTAAGGAAAATAACTGTTGGCAAGACTGGACTTGATATGAGGCGGTTGCCTCTTGCCCAAAATTTTATAGGGCACCAATTTTTTATACTATATAATGTATACAAGCTTAATTTTGAAAAAAAAGCCAGAAAACTTATTCTAATCATTTTAGTTCGCGTGATTTTTGTTCATTATAGGATATCTAAACATAATATTCTAGAATACCAAGAGATAAGTCAATTTTTAAAATAAAAATTGGTACAGTCACTGTCAAAATTCTTTCCCCTTCCGTCAATTTAACAGTTCAACACTCTCAATCTTCTCTACCCTTCTATCATTGTCAATCTCCTCTTTCGATCTCTTTCTCTGTGTGTGTTTCTTGGTGGTAATTGAACAACAAAATAAGTTGCATTTTAATTTTTGATTTATAACATCTTCAATATTATTAGTATTTTATTATAAAATATATTATTTTGGATATTATATTTTGTTTATTATTTTATTTCTTGAATTTCAAGTTGATAATTCTATTATATCATCTTTGATAAAAAAATAAATTATGTAAACATTAATCTTTGAGGGCACTACTTATAGAGTTCACCTCGGGCCTTAGGCGTGCACACACACTCGTGTTGACCAACATTGCGCAGGTCGTGACAGTCGCTTCGCTCGGTCAGACCCGTATCTAGTCCTGATCCTGGCCCGGTTGAGCCCCTCCACCACCTAATATGCGTGTCCCCTTTATTATCAACCAATTGTCAGTAGGTATTTTATTATTTTATCCCCCGAACCATTGTCAAAATATGATATATTGAAAAAACCCTCCAACAACCATATTCAAGGCTATTCTAGTTTTCTGGACGGTAGTTTGATAAAAATGCCCCTATTTTTAATTATTTTTCAACGTTAATATGGGGCATTTTGGTCATTTTATTAAAAATAATGAAAATCCCCCTATAACATCTTTATTCTAAAGGTATTTGTAATGATTTGACACGAAAAAAATTCTTATGAATAAGGCTTGATTAATCCAAATTTTCAACACAAAAATTTCTTCCCGATTTTATAATACTTATATTAAGCAATCTCTTGTCCTATTAGTCGATGAAGTAGCTTCTTCTTCACGGTCATAGAAAATGATTAATCACAATAACAACCGTGACGCGGGACAGAAACTTAAGTTCAAATAACCCAATTTTATAATTAGGATTTATAGGAGATTACTAATTTGAACAAAATATATTGGTATAATTTTACAAAAATTATCACAAAATGTAATGATTTACCAATGAACTTAAATGTGAGTTTTAAAATATACCGAAGATTCTGGAATCCAATGCTGACGATGTGTTAACGAAGAGAGCACAGACGAAGATTATGGTAGATGAAACAATTTTTGAAAATTAAGTTTAATTTACTTAGGCATCACACCAACGTATATAAACTCAATTATCAATTTTTTTATTTATCTTCCCCTCTTATACAATTTTTTGGCGGCTATTTTTATAGCCATGCATTCAACTATAAGATAACACAAAATAACTTCAAGGATAACAAAATAATCCTAAGGAAGATAAGCTTCCTATCTAAACTTGTCACACCTCGATCTCCCGCAGGATCGACCGTCCCCGCTGAACACGAATCACAACACTAGCGCTCCCGCGGGATGATCGTTCCCATAATGACGTGATACCGTGGGAGCACAAGATGTGCCTGCACAAGGCCAAGGTTCGAACATGCGATAAAATAACTAAGCTACAAAGTCGCACAAATAGTCTCCAATGCAGCAAAAAAATGAACGATACGAGTAAACGGCCGTTCGATAACTAGTTTACAAGGTCGATATAGCGGAAGCATATAATAAACACAAGTATAATACAAAATTAAGCTCTTTATTGATAATGAATAAGATTACAAGCGGCGCTAGGCCGAGATTATAAGTCGCTCAAGCTCTCTCTCTCTCTCTCTCTTGAAACAATAAAAGCGTGCCAAGCGACTTATAATATGGAAATATACATAGGCAATGTTCCAACATTATGTCTTGTATACGTGCTCCAGCTCCAGACGCAACATTCTGAGGCTCCAGAGCGAACTCAAGTCTTAGCACGCACGAGGAGATACTCCGCACACGAATTCGATGTAATGACTCGCACACGGATAGCCGCTAAGCGAGATGACTTAATCTATATGAACATGTCACTTGTAGCCTCCGTATAGTTATTGGGCTCTAGGTCCCTCGTGTATAGTAATTGAACTACTATGACATAAAACGGTCGCTGGCATAGCCATAAAGGACGAGTTATAGTCTCTGGGCTGTTAGATATGTGAGTTAAGAATCGTTACATACCATGGGGTGTTTAACTCTATCCCGCCCACTAACATGCGACTATCGTAAAGTTCCGTCCGGATCGGATCAGATCGGATCGGATTGGCCCCATTGCCCGACGACCGTCCGTAGGGCCCTGAACATGAATACCTTGTGTAAAAGTTGTCCGCGATAATGCAAGTCTAGGGTCTACAAGATTACACGACAGGAACATGATCATTCTTGATTCAGGGCGAGTATTGCCCCGCGAGATGTATTGATATCACGATTCTTGTTTGACTTGACACGATGCAATCCCTTAGTTCAGGCACTGCCTTGGCGACCTAACGGTCCCGCATACTTTCAGGTTCAAGCTTGCACAGAACGACTATTCGATAGTCTTCCAGTGAAACTAGATGATACAAGACATGAATTATGTTTTTTTATCGTAGCATGATTCTACGTGACAAGCATTGAAATGAGATGAGCGAGTATTAGTTAACATATAAAGCAGGCAAGAATTAAAATAGTAAAAACATAAGCCTTTATACTAGCGTTGGTCTAAAGGGTTAATGCAAGGATTGAAACCGTACAGAGGCATATAGAGAAACATATAAGAAAATCTATCAAGTTACTTCTCTTTTTATGTTCTAGACAAGCAATACAAGATGCAATTATTTCCTTAGCTAGGTGTGTTGTATTCTTTATTAGCATGCAAGGGGTGATACGCCTAGCGACTAGCATGTATCGTCCGTATTTTTAAGTGTGCATGCTATACAAAGATATGTTAATCGTAGCCCACCACCTTAGCAATGGTTCACCTCGGCCGAACGATACTCCGAGCGCGCCTTTAAAAGTCTAATTCTAAACTCCTAAAGGGACAAGTCTGAATTCTTTTGCATCAAGCGAGTCATCTCAGGGAGCAAGACGGGACGGGTCGTCGCACTTGAGCTGTTTGAATCAGCTCTCTGCGTTGAGCGAAAATGGGTCGTTACAAAACTAACCTCCAAATAACAAACAAATGTAGTCAGATATACGTTAAAAAAATTTGGTTAAATATTCGTAAAACAAAAATATTGAGGTTATAAACTTCACATACTTAAACAGGTTGCCAAATTTGGTTAATGAAATAGGTTACCACAAGTTTTTTTTGCCAAATTTGTCAATAATTCGTACATAACCAGTTTAAGACTTCACATGCTTAAAATTCGTAAACTAATCCGTATCTTTCAAAAGTACATAAGTATTATACGTTTCTGAAAGATACGATTTTTTTTGCATAATACGAGTTTTATTCTGGTGATTTCTATGAGGGCTCCTAACAGGGCAGACTCGGCCCGACACAAGCTCGGTCAATCCCGATCAATACAAGGATCAAGTTGGCCCTAACCGACTCATATGACACCTTGACATGTAGGGCCCTTGATAGAATTTTTTTGTCTGTGTGGCATATGAAAATAGGAAATAAGATAATATCATAAATTTTGATTCAAAATTAAAATAATATTGTTTTATAAGTGGAAAGCGACATCAAGGACTATCTAATTTTTTTTCTTTTCAAAATGCAAAAAATATTGCTTTCTTGAACCCGTATACCTTTGTTTTGGTCTGTAGAACATGTAATGAAGCGTACAAGTTCACCTTCTTCTTTTGGCCTTTGCTAAGGTAAACCATGCTCCTGCGCGGCAGTGCACTGCACCCCTAATAAAATTTTCAAACATCTCATTTTACGTCATGGTTGGCCAATATAATCTGTATTCTAAGAGGGTGGTCATGCATGATCTTCGTCTCTCTCGACCAAAGTTAATTGTTCAACAAGGCCTTTTGGCCTGTATTTCTCACAACGTGATCTTCCATGTGGAGATTCGAAACCCCTTCTTCCTTCTCTCCACCATAATCCAGCCCTCCTCCCTATCCTCCCCTTTAGCCAAGCTTTGGCTACCAGGATCATGGTATAATGGAGTGAATATATTAGTTAGCGTCATGGTGTTGCTCCCCCCCCACGTGTTGGTGTTTTTCTTTTGGACTAGTGAAAGATTATCCTACTTTGGCTACACCACTAAGTAGGTATCTCAATATAATAATTTGTATGAGTTGAGGTGTGTACATGGGGTCTGGTGGGGCACATGTGTGTGTTAGGTGGGGGTGTTTTTCTAGCAGGAAAAATGAATAACTCGTCAAAGAAAGCATTTATGCTTTTTGTCACTTTCTTGGAAAAATTCCCTTATGAGTTAATTCCTAATGGTGATTAGCGACTCAGACTCGGGCTATGCAGGTTGCATGCGTGGTTCCTGTGTATGCAGGATATGCACGGTTATGCATTGTTATGCACATATACGTGCATGTCCAGCACATGCGACTATGCACAACTGCATGTTTGCAAGTCTGCGCGCATGTGTCGTTGTGTTGTTGCGCGCATGCGCGGGCTGTGTTGATTGCACGTAGACTCCGTTGATGGAGGAATATAGAATATCAATCCTTGTTTTCGGAGTTGATATTTTACTCCCACATCAGCTAGGAATGGAGATGGGTTTCCACCCTTTCTCTATAAATAGAGTCCTCGGGCCTCCTTTTGGGGACACATAAAAAATTAAAATTAGAGGAGTCCAGGGAGTTCGTTCAAGTCACACACAGAGGTGATTACGAGCATTCCAAAAGTTCTTTTGTGAACTTGCTGACTCCTGGAAGTAGATCGTCGATAGAGGACGAATCTTGCTTTGAGCAACGGTGGTCTTCACCATCCCAGCAAGAATAATTTTTTATTCTATCTTATTATCTCTTCTTCTAGTTATAAATGTTCTGTCCCAATTGCAACTGCATTTGCAGTCTTTAGTTCTGTGATCTAGGAGGAGTCATTTTATTCTAATTTTTGTAATCTGGTTTGGTAGTTGTAATCGATAATAGTTAGAAAGAGAACCCTGTGGAGGAACCCTAGATCTCGCCTTCATCTTCAGGAATTAACAGAGGCGATAACCTCACGTATCCGTGGTTGTTTGAATAATGTACAACTGAAAATGCATACGGTTAATTAGAAAGCAAATTAAGTTTATTTGTTTGCACAATCCAATTTTATAATTAGGGTTTATAGAGATTCCTAATTATGAACATAATTATTGATATAATTTCACAAAAATTGTCATAAGATGCAAAGATTTATCAATGAACTTAAATGCGAGTTTTAAAATATACCGAAGATTCTAGAATCCAATGCTGACGATGTGTTGACGAATAGCGCACATAAGAAGATTATGGTAGATGAAACACTTTTGGAAATTACGTTTAATTTACTTAGGCTTCGCACTAACGTATATAAACTCAATTTTTAATTTTTTTTATTTATCCTCCCGTCTTCTATAATTCTTTGTTTATTTTTATATCCTTGCAGTTAACCATAAGATAACACAAAATAACTTCAACAGTAACAAAATAATTCTAAGGAACATAAGCTTCATATCTAAATTTGTAAACCCCCTGATTTTTTAGGAATTTTTAAAAATAATTTTACACAATTTTCTGTAATTTTCTGGGATTAAAACTAAGGTGTTTTGATTTTAATTAATTTTTAAATGATGTTAAATAATATTAGAATATTATGAAAATAATATTTTTGGGTGTAAAATGAAAAATTAGACATAGGATTATATATTCTACTATTGTTAGATATATAGTATTTTACATCTTCATGAAAAAAAGTCTATTTTAATTTTTTTAGCTATTAGTAATTTGAATTTAGGTAGTCACAATAATCATGTATGAGTTCGAAGCATTAACTGCAAGAATTTTTCAATACTTATTATTTTATTTATCATTAGTTGCAATTATCAGCTATTTTTATTATATATTCTACTATTGTTAGATATGTATTTTATATTTTTTATGGGACATTTTTTTTATTTCGGCTTTCAGAGAGTTTGAAAGTAAAAACTCAAAACATAAGTCGTATCAACAAACACATATGTAATGAGAATGATATAATGAAAATGTTTCAATTAAATAAACTGTCCTTTTTTCTTACAAGTTTTTCTATATAGCCAAAGGCTTAAAGCCCATAGTCCATAGCCAAGGCAATGACCAACATTTTTGGGGTTTTTTCTTGAAATAAAAATTTGGCCAGCCCGTGCCTCGCCCAGACTCGACCCGGATCCAGCCCAACCCAGTTTCACCGGGTTGTAGGCGAGATGGATTTAGAATTTTCTCTTTGAGCCTGGCCCGATCCAGACCTGACTCCAAACCCTTGTTAGCAATTCAGCAAACGAAAAAAATTCGGAACGTCAAAAGTATGAGTATAGGGTCAAATATTCGTCAAACAAAAATATTGAGGTTAGAAACTTCACATACTTAAACAAGTTGTCAAATTTGGTTAATTAAATAGGTTGTCACACATTCATTTAGCCAAATTTGTTAATAATTCGTACGGAGCACGTTTAAGACTTCACATGCTTAAAATTCACATACTAATCTGAATCTTTCGAAAGTACATAAGTATTATATGTTTCTGAAAGATACGAAAAAAATTCACGTATAATATGAGTTTTATTTGGTTGATTGCTAATAAGGCTCCTAACAGGGCTGACCCAGCCTGACACAAACCCGGTCAAACCCATTCAACACAAGGATCCTAACATTTTTTTTTCCTTTTTTTCTTTCAAAATGCAAATATTATTGCTTTCTTGAACCCATATACTTTTTTTTTGGTCCGGAAGAACAAGTATTGAAGCGTACAAGTTCGCCTTCTTCTTTTGGCATTTGCTAAGGTAACATACGTTCCTGCATTCTACCGCACTGTCTAATGATTTTTTCAAACGTCTCATTTTCAGTCTTGGTTGGACAATAGAATACGTATTCTAAGATCTCGACCAAAGTTAATTGTTCAACAAGATCTTTTGGCAAGCATTTTTCACAACATGAACTTCCAAGGATATTTTCTCGATCGAAAAGATTATGATGCATAAAAATGAAAGAAAACTAAATCATTTGATCCTGGATCATGATATTTGTTTCATTTTTTGTTTCATTTTCCATTCTCTCTTACTTTCTAAGCATAAAAAAAAATGTAGTCAGATATACATATCACGTTCCAAAAAGTAGGATAATGATTCTATTTTAAATCGGCCAGTTACGAGTAGGTAGGCCTTATGGATTTAGAGTATTTTTCTGCCCATGTTTTAGCAATATTATTGTTGTTGCAATATGAAAAGTAAATATGGTGTAATGGAGTGAAGAGATCAGTACTTAGCGTCTTGGTGTTGCTTCCCCCACGTACCCACCCGCGGCCGTGTGAACAATGTACAACTGAAAAAATCCATACGGTTAATTAAAAAGCAAATTAAGTTTATTTATTGAAAAGTAAATACTGCTGCTTTTATTGTTTTTGGCCAAATGACCCCAATACGAACCAAGAGTAACAACACATTAATATGAAATTGTTGAAGAGTAAACCACCGGCCAGTTGATCTTCTAATGTGGGGCATGTTGTTCTCCTTACATTTATTTAATAAAGCTAGAAAAGAAAATGGTGCTGCCCACAACTAGCTAGTAGTGCATGTTTTTAAGATGAGGTACGTAATGTTTTGTACGGATGTGATGCCAAGAAGGATCATAAGCTAGGTAGCAAGAGTGTAAGTCACAGAATTAATTAATTGTTGAAATATACTTACTATAGTCCCACATCGGATGTGCACAAAGCACGAGGGAAGAAGAGCTGGCTATAAATAGAGGGCCTTGTCCAGCTTTTAAACATACTTACCTGGACGGGGTCATTGGGTGAACATGAAGGCCTAGGCCTAGGACAGTGGCCTCCATTGCACTTTGGAGGGGTGCTGGCCTATCATCTCCCCAAGTGGGAGAGTGAACGTCATAATTTGTTCCACCGGGGGCCTGCGTTCGCGCGGCCCCTGCCCAACTCTTACGACAAATTTTTTATTGCTGTCCCTGCTCAAGGTTGTTGTTTCAGAATGGTTATAGATTTTGTTGTATGATTCTTTAGACAATTTCAAACTTGCTTCATTATTTTGTGGAGGTCAAGTTACATCGTCATTAGATGCCATGGAGGTGCTAAAATGTAAATTATGCCTTAAGCCTCCACCCACCAAATTAAGGAGCCCCCACTAGCTGGATTGTTGTTGAAGAGACCTTAATTTCTAGGAACAATTGATAAATAGCATGTCTCTTTTAAACCCCTTGGGCTTTAAAAAATTAAAAGACGCATGTGTTCAAACGGTTATAATGAAACCTTATCTATACTATTATATAATAATAATAAAAATTAGTTTCACGGTAAAAGCTCGGGTGTGCAAAAGACGAGATTCTGGAACATGAGAGGTCGAACTCTGGCCGAGTTCGATCCCCATCCGAAATCTGGCCGAGTTCGGTCCCATGGGTTCCAGAACCTCGCTTCGGCTGCTATTTTAATTTTTTACTCACAAACACCAATTCTACCGAGTTTGGTCTGAATTCGGTGGCGGCAGACTGAAGTTTAAATTAAGGTATTTTATACACCGTTGGATCGTATCCTACGGTCCAGGTTGGTTACGGAATTGGTGAGCATAAGTTAGATTTTTTTCTAACCCTAAAAGGCGTGCAATAAGAAGAGAAAAAGGAGGCAAGAGTGTCATTGTAACTTTGAGAAGGAGAAAGAAGAATTGGAGGCCGTTTCGGAGGAGTAGATCAATTTTGGATAATTTTTCATTGTCTTATATCTTCGTGGTGTAATCTATTTTCTATTCCTAAGTGTTGTAGAGATCCATGTTGGATTGGGAGAAGCTTATATAGGATGTATTCTTTTTATTCCATTGTTGGGGGTTCTTCAGGATTGGATTCCGATCGTCTCGTGGGTTTTTTCGATCGTCTCGTGGTTTTTTCCATCTGAATTTTTTACGTAAATATCTCTGTGTCTGCGATTTGTGTTTGACGTTTTAAATTTGTGCATTTTTGTTCAGTTCTCTCGCAGATACTTTCTGATTTGGGAAACGATTTTCGCGTTTCGTTTCCAACACGTGCTGCTTCTATTCATATTCTTGAGAAACTTTCTGATTTGGGATTTGTCCAGGTGACGTAGTCACCACCATATACTTGTCTTTATCTGTGCTTGGTGTTCGTTAGACAGGGGTTGGTTATCTCAGGTAGGTTAGCCTAAAGTTTTCGCTGCGGGCACTCTCAGACACACTGTCGGAATGCTTGCAGGGTGTGTCCGATTTCCAACATCTAATATCAGAGCTACTAGTTTTGGTTCTGGCAACTATGTCTACGGAGCAGATGAACACTCATATGATCACCCTCATACGGAAGAATTAGGCGATATGGAGGCCAAGGATAGAGGATCTATTATGGTGCAAGGACTTGCATGGTCCTTTGGAGGGCGACAATGCTAAGCCATCGGACAAAGTTGATGAAGACTGGAAATGATTGGATCGGAAAGCCATTGGATTCATCCGTCAATGGCTGGATGACTCAGTATTTTACCACGTGTTCATGGAGAATTCGGCAAAAGCATTATGGGATAAGCTACATTCGCTGTACGAAAGGAAGATGACTGATAACAAGGCATTTTTGATTTGCCAACTCGTCAACTTTCAGTACACGGAGGGTGCCCCAGTGACATAACATCTGAATGAGGTTCAGGGTATTATCAATCAGCTGTTTGCGATGAAGATGGTGATTGATGATGAGCTTCAGGCCCTTTTACTTTTGAGATCTCTGTCGGAAAGCTGGGAGACGTTGGTGGTGTCGGTGAGCAACTCCGCGCCTGGTGGATTTGTCACGATGGAGGCGGTCAAAAGCTGCTTATTGAACGAGGAGATCCGGTATAAGCAAGTGGAATCGTCCCAGGAGTCCGCTCTGATGGCTTCCTACAGGAAGGGAAGACCCAAGTCAATGGCGAGGACATGGAGGAGTTCTCGAGATCTTGCAACTGTGGACCGCAAGGAGGGTTGCTTTCACTGTGGCAAAATGGGTCATATCAAGAGGAACTGTATGAAGCTCAAATATGAGAAGGCCAAAGACAATGATGATCAGGAGGATCTTATGGCTATGGGAGATCTCATCATCGTAGCAAACGACGCAGAGGAATCTTGTGGCATATGTCATGATGGTGATTGGGTCATGGACACGGGAGCGTCGTATCATGCCACTCCATATAGGAGGATCTTCATGTCATACTATGACGACAGGTTTGGACGTGTGAAGATGGACAACAAGGGGACGACTGCAGTTGTAGGCATCGGTGATATGCACTTGACAACGGAGCTTAGTGAGAAGATCGTTCTCTAGGATGTGCGACATGTACCGAGTTTGTGCTACAACTTGGTTTCGGTAGGGAGGCTGACGGATGATGGTTGTCGCAGTTTATTTGGGAATAAAGCTTGGATGCTTACGAAGGGTTTCCAATAGCTGGCTCGAGGATATTTATGTTATGGCATGTACAGGCTCAAGCCGCTGAGTTGTACAGTCAGGCCACAGACATCGGATGGAGTATCGAGGGATATTCGAGAAGAGTTGGATCGTTGAAAACTTGCTGAAGAGGGGGTTCGAGATACTTTGAGGATTACGGAGGATTCAGTTCATCGAGACAAAGCGACGAATGGTGATGAGCCAATAATTGAGGGTCAGTATGTCGGTCCCATAACAGCTGGTCGATCTCCAGGTGGGGGTTGCTTCACGAATCCAATTTTGGCAACAAGTGGTTTGCGAAAGCTTTATGGAGCGATATTGGTGTCAGCAGTTCGAAGCCAGTGAGGAGATCAAGGTTTGCAGCAAACTCAATCTGAGGCGGGAGCATCACCATTCACAAAGTTCTAGGGGAGCTTTGGGTTATCGACGATATGCAAAGTGCATGATATTCTGCTCGAAGACGCATATGTATGGGGGAGCTTCAAATTCGGACATGAAGGTAGGCAAATTCGGGAGTTCGAATCTCGGAATAATCGTACCGTCCGCTTGGTTGGGCCAGCCAAGGGTGAAGAAGCTCATCGGAACGTTAACACGTTTCAGTGGAAGATGGAAGTCAGGAAGAGGGAGCCAAGAGTCACGGTGAGGCTGATAGTCAAGGACTTTGGTCTCAGCCGTGTCATTGATATCGGCAGTATCCCAGTGGTACAGAAGGTGCTACACATGGCATCTAGCATCAACATGACGGTCGAGGAGCTGGAGACGAAAGAAGATGCAAAGCAACTCAGAAGATCGGAGATCGGTGGCATTAAGGAGCAAGAACTCTGTCGCGGGACGATAAGCATGTAGTCAAGTTGAGAAGCCATGGGGTCAACACTCTCTCATCAGACTGGAGGGGGAGATTGTTTGGGTGTAAATTTTGGAGCCCAAATATGGTTAAAGATTTGATTTTATATAATTTAAAAATCTACATTAAATATAAGATTTGATTAGATTTTAAATTTGTATCAAATATTTAATTCGACCATATCTAGACGTCCATAATTTGTGTTGGACTATTTTAGGTGGAATAAGATTTTTATTTTAAGGTTTTCTATTTAGGAAATCCTATTATGACCTAAAATATGATTTCACACCCTATAAATATAGGAGGAGGGTGGAGGCACAAAGATATAGTACAAGTCGGAGATTCGGGGTGCTCATCTACAGAAAATCTAAGAGAAAGTCTATGCTTTTCTATTAGGACTTCACCATCCAAGACAGAAGAAAGAAAGAGATCTGATCGAGCAGTCGTCGCCTTCACCCAAGGAGATTCCTACGGGTTGGTGAGTGATTTCAATTGTAATCTCTTTATTTTCTTCTTGAGTGTGGCGAGGGGGTTAAATCTATTAGGGCAAATGGTTCAATATTGATTATGTTAATCTTGTAATTTCACCTGAGTTATAAATGTCAAAATTTGTCCGGGTGACGTAATCACCGCCATATACTTGTCTTTATCTGTGCTTGGTGTCCGTTAGACAGAGGTTTGTTATCTCAGGTGGGTTGGCCTAAAATTTTCGATACGGACACTCTCAGACACGGTGTCGAAACGCTTGCAGGATGTATCCGATTTTCAACAAGTAGAACTTCAATGACATACTTAAACATGTATATGATTAAAAGATCGCAAGGAAAACAATATTAGTGTGAAGAACATTAGAGAACTAGTTTCTGAAGTATTTAATGCTTCCATTATTTCTTGATACTGAAAATGATTAATCAGTAACTAGGTTTAGATATAGAAGAAAGAAATAGAACACACCTTGGCACCACTTATAGAAACATAGATTTCATCCAATGATGTTTTTGACTGATTTCATAATCCAGTAATAGGAAACTTCGATTAATATTAATGTCAAATAACTGTCGAGAATGATTGTGGAAGATTATATCTTGCTAGAGATTAAAATCTCAACAACGAAAACAAATATAAGAAAACAATAGACGAACTGCTAAGCAAAATAATCTGCTATAGAAAAGAAAGTAGTAGAAACTGTTGAAATTAGTTGATAATTTTATTGATTGTCTCATTGGCATTATATAGCCTTACAGTCATTAATACAATGATTTCAATCATTATGACAATAATCTCATAATGGAATATCCTGTGACATATTCTGGCATCCCAAATATGTCCTCAGGATATTCTCATGTGCTTATACTATACTTAAATATGACACCCAACATACCATATCAACACTCTCCCTCAAGATGGGTGAAAGATATTCACTAAGCCCATCTTGTCACATCCTCTAATCATGTTCACTGAGGCGAGTCCCTTGGTTAGTCCATCTGCTACTTGATCCCTGGTTGGAACATGGCCAAGCTCCAGTAATCCTCTATCCAACTTCTCTTTGATGAAGAATCTATCAATCTCGATGTGTTTGGTCCTGTCATGCTGTACTGGATTGTTGGCGATACTAATAGCTGACTGATTGTCACACCACAGCTTCATCTTGGCTCCTTGATCCAGCTTCAGCTCCACCAGCATATTCTTCAACCATAGCAGCTCTGCAACTCCCAAGGCCATAGCTCTGTACTCTGCTTCAGCTGTCGATCTGGCCACAACAGACTGCTTCTTACTCCTCCAGGAGACCAAGTTACCTCCTACAAATATGCAATATCCCGAGGTAGACCTCCTGTCATCAGCACAACTAGCCCAGTCAGAATCACAGTAGCCCTCGATGCTCACGTGATTGTTCTTCCTGAATATTAGTCCCTTCCCGGGAGCACCTTTCAAGTACCTCAGAATCTGGTACACTGCATCCATATGACCCTTCCGTGGGTCATGCATGTAGCGGCTCACCACACTTACTGCAAAGCAGATATCAGGACGTGTGTGGCTCAAATAGATCAATTTGCCAACCAGTCTCTGGTATCTGTCCCAATCAACTGGTTCTCCAGCCTCAGCATCAATCTTGAACCTCTGATCTATTGGTGTCGCTGCAGGTTTGCACCCCAACATCCCAGTTTCTGTGAGAAGGTCCAGTGCATACTTCCTTTGAGAGAGAACAATCTCCTCTGCTTCTCGAGCAATCTCAATCCCAAGGAAGTACCGAAGAAGGCCGAGATCCTTCACCTCGAATTCCTTGCCTAGCTTTCCTTTGAGTTGGGCGATCTCCTGCTCATCATCTCCTGTGATAATCATATCGTCCACATACACCGCGAGCATGGTGATGTGGCCTCCACTCCGACGGAAGAACACAGTATGATCAGCATTGATCTGCTGATATTCCATCCCTATCATCGCCCTTCTGAATCTGTCAAACCACGCTCGAGGAGACTGCTTCAGTCCATAGAGGGACTTCTTCAACCTGCAGACCTTGCCTACTGTCTGATTGGTGCCAAATCCTGGTGGTATCTCCATGTACACCTCCTCCACTAGATCTCCGTGAAAAAACGCATTCTTCATATCCAGTTGGTGTAGCTTCCATCCACCATTCGCTGCCAGAGAAATCAGAGTCCTGACAGTGCTCATCTTTGCAACTGGTGCAAAGGTCTCGTCATAGTCGATGCCGTACGTCTGACTGTATCCTTTGGCTACTAGTCGAGCTTTGTAGCGATCAACCTGTCCATCTGGGTTCTGCTTCACGGTAAAGACCCACTTGCATCCAACTGCTCTCTTCCCCTCTGGCAGTCTCACAAGCTCCCAAGTGTGGTTCTTCTCCAGAGCTTCCAACTCCTCGTGCATTGCCGCTTTCCACTTTGGATCATTCTTGGCAACCTGCCAATTGTTAGGTACAGTAATACTATCCAAAGATGCTATAAATGCTCCATGAGAAGAAGGGATATGGTCATAAGAAATAAACTGAGCAATATCCCAACCATATCTGTTTGGAGGATTTCCTGCATTGCTGCGAGTGGTCCTCCGTACAGATAGTGGTATGGGAGGAGTAGTAGTAATAGGAATGATATCTTGTGAAGGAGGGGGTATCACCTGAAGGGGGGTTGGTGTCGGTGCCTCAGGAGTTGGGACGAACGCAGGCAAGGGACTTGGCATTGGCACTGTCGGTACTGGTCCTGTAGTTTGCTTCTCTCTCCTGTTGTAGGTAAGTAACTCTTCCTGAGCCGTAGGCCTAACACCTTCACCTTCTTGTCCCTTCTCCGTGCCTCCATGCCAAACTTCTAAATCGGTTACCACAAAGTTCTCCATCTCTCCCTCTCGCCTAATACTGGCAGTATTAGGCGTGTTGTGTGAAGTTCCGTCCTGGCGGTAGTATGGCTCATGCTCCCGAAAGTGGACATCCATACTGACAAACTTCTTCTTCTCTACTGGACTCCAGCACACATACCCCTTTTGGGTCGCCGAGTAGCCTACGAAGATGCATTTGACCGCTCTAGGGTCAAGTTTCCCAACTGATGGCCTGTTGTCCTTCACAAAACACACACACCCAAACACCTTCAGTGGGAGTATTCCACTATTATTGCCTTGCAATACCTCACATGGGGACTTCCATCCGAGGACCTTCGAGGGCATCCTGTTGATGAGTTGAGCTGCTGTCAACACTGCATGCCCCCACAGACTCTGTGGGACATTCATGTCGATCATCATACTTCTTGCGACATCCAGAAGGTGTCTGTTTTTCCTTTCTGCAACTCCATTTTGTGCTAGTGTGTATGCACAGGTGGTCTGATGCTGTATTCCGTGTGCTGACAAGTATTCTGCAAGCGTCCTGTTGGTATACTCTGTTCCATTGTCAGACCTCAGTACCTTCACAACTGCTTTGTACTGAGTCTGGACATGCTTATGGAAATCCCGAAAACAAGCAGGTACATCACTCTTATTTTTCATCAAATATAACCAGGTAACACGAGAGGCACACTCAATGAAAGAAACAAAGTACTTATAACCATTCATAGTGTTAGTAGCACATGGACCCCAGACATCAGAATGTACTACCTCAAAAGCAAAAGTGCTCCTATGACCCGTGCCAACATATGAGCTCCTAGTAAGTTTTCCTAACTCGCACGCATCACATACTAATTTCTCTTTATTTGTTTTTGCATAAATCTCTGGATACAACTTACTTAGAGTATCAAAGGAAGAATGTCCCATCCTCCGATGATGGAGTATCAAGGTATCCTCAGTCCTCTGCTGCAGTCCTTCCATGCCAGCCTTCTCTGCCATAGATACCAATGCTGAGTCCAGTCCTTCTCGATCTAGGTACCACAGTCCCTCATGCCAAGTGCCAGTCCCAATTCTTCGTCCTGTCCCTTTCTCCTGGAAGGTCACCTTAGGAATATCAAAAGAAACAATGCATTTAAGTTGGAGGATTATAGAACTAATGGACAAGAGACTGACTGGAAAGGATGGAGCATGTAAAACATTGGATAATCTTACTGAACCTGTACAATTAACAGTACCCTTACCGACCACTGGCTGGAAAGTGCCATCAGCTGTCTGAATGCTGTCTGCTGATGCTAGGTGAGTGTAGGAAGAAAACTCACTAGCATTCCCCGTCACATGCCGAGATGCTCCCGAGTCGATAATCCAGTCTGATGATTTAAGGGAAGAGATAGACGCAAGGGCAAGTGATTCGTCAGTACCTTCTGATGGATGGGCATACATGGCAGCGTTGCCCCTAATAAAGAATGAGGTGGACGCCTCCTCTGTTCTACTCCTCATGTCTCCCAGTGCCCGGTCCTCCACAGTAAAGGTGTCATCAGCTTCTCCGTTCCCTTCTGATATCAGGTGGTTTGCCCGATAACCTCCTCGGCCGCCTCGTCTATCCCCTCGACCACGACCACGTCCTCCATTATATCCTCGTCCGCCGAACGGTCCTCGTCCACCACCTGAATCTCCCTCCCTAGGTGGTTTGGTACAAGCATACCGATGATGACCCATCTTCCCACAGTTGTAGCACTGCCGGTTATGCTGCCAGGGCTCTCCCTTAGATCCTGTGTTACCTGAGCTGGTGATCGCTAGTGCTGACTTTGCTTTGGGGGGACCACCTGTCCCGGCTTGCAGCCTGATGCGTGTCTCCTCCTGGATCATGGCTGAGATAGCCTCCTCAAGGCTAGGGATCTTTGGTTGGGCTAGAAGTAGGGCCGTCCTCTGTGCGAAAGCTGCAGTCAGCCCTTTGAGGAACTTCATCGTCCTTTCCTGCAGACACACCTGTCTCTCCTTACACTTAGGGTCCCCGCAGCTCGTCCGATCTGAGGAGTGATCATAATCCAACCACAGACGCTCCAACTCCGTGGCATACTCCTGCACCGTCTTCTCTCCCTGTACGGTGTCATCAATCTCCCCCTTTATCTGGAAGACCCGTAAGTTGTTCCCCACACCATCATAGGTCCTTCTCAACTTCTCCCACACATCTTTCACCATCTCAATACCGTCTACTGTGGCGGCAATAGACTGGACTAAGGAGTTGAGAAGCCAGATGTAGATCACCATATGAGTGGACTTCCACTCATCGTGTCCTGTCGAGCCCTCGTCCGGCTCTGTCGTCTCGCCCGTCAGGAACCCCTCCATGTTTTTTCCTGCGAGGGTTCTTCTCACCCGTCGTGACCAACTCAGATAGGTGGCTGGTCCATCTAATTTCAGATCGATGGAGGAAAGCTTCAACTCCGGCGACGTTCGTGTCGTGTTCTCACCAGCCGACATCGTCAACAACTTCATCAACGTCGCCACCTCTGCAGAATCTAGCTTCTTGATGATCTCCTCCATCGATGCGTCGTCTATCCAGTCACGTCACGTTCGCTCCACGACTCACGCTTGTCCTCGTCGTCCGCTCCTAGATCCGAACATGTCCCCCCTTTTTTCAGATCTAGGCATCCCTATTAGGCGCTGCCTCGTGCTGGTACGGAGGAGGCGGCATCACGCATGTCACAACCGCCGTCGCAGCAGCTGCAGCAGCAGTAGTAGCCGCAGCAGTAGCGGGACGGGACAGCAACAGCGAAGGGCGGCCTGCGAAGGACGGAGAAGAGGAGAGGAGGGAAAAAAAGTGGGGGGCGTGGAATAGTTCGGTGGAGGAGATCTAGGAAATCCTCCTGTGGGTTTGTGGAAGCTTGGTGACGGCTAGGGTTTGTGGAAACCTGGCTCTGATACCATGTTGAAATTAGTTGATAATTTTATTGATTGTCTCATTGGCATTATATAACCTTACAGTCATTAATACAATGATTTCAATCATTATGACAATAATCTCATAATGGAATATCCTGTGACATATTCTGGCATCCCAAATATGTCCTCAGGATATTCTCATGTGCTTATACTATACTTAAATATGACACCCAACATACCATATCAACAGAAACTGCTGAAAGTTCGCTAATCAAATTAGCAGAACAATCTGCTGGTCTTTAATTCAACCGTTGCACAAAGCAAAATTCGATATATCTGCTCTTGGGAACCATGTTCCGATTTATCTCCTTTATATTTGGATTCTTTCATTCTATTTTAGTTTATCTCAATAGTGTGCATACTAGATTAGTTTATCTCATTAGTTTGTGAAAATGAATTTGTTTGAGAATTTCCTTCCCAAATTCTATGCCTTTATTGTTGGGCTGGTTTAGGCCATCAGTGATGCAAAATTGAACTAGACCTAAAAATTGATGAGAGTTATGCAATCCATGTTGCCTAGACCTAAATGATGCAAAATTAAACCAAGTGTATCCAGGTGCCAGTACTGGAGAATAGAAATTCAGCGGAGATAACAGATCAGGTAGTTATTCCAGTGTTATTTCTAAACTGGATAAGAAGCATGAACAACATAGAAATTTGATTGTATCGGAAAGACAAGTCATAGAAAAATCATTTCGTCGTAGTTCAGGAGCAAACGACCTACGGACTTTTCAGTTCAACAATGTGAAAGTTCAATGATTTTACACATTATGCAAATTTCTAATTTCAAGATTTTATCTTCTTACTGTCTTTTTTACTTCTATTTTTCCTTTTCTAATTTGGCATTCCTAAGAAATCTCAATTTGTATTTATACAATTTTCTATCAAATCAATACAACAGAACATGACTTCAAGAATAAAAAATTTACAATATAACATGAAGAAAGCAACACAAGACTGGGTTTGTACTCTACTCACCTAAGGTTTATTAGTAAGCACACATTTATAAGAACCTAACAGATTGGCAGTAATGGGACAAATGGACAAGTGAATCCTGGAGAAGGGCAAATTCTTGCAAGTTATCAAATTAGTTTCAAGGAATCAACTGATTTAAATAAAGTACTTGTACTAAATTTAATGATTCATACTGAGTATTGTGCAGAACTGAAAATTATGCCGGCCATCATCTTGATCAATACAAGAAAGCACTACCAATCCTCCCAGTAGGAGAAAGCCACCAACATAACATACTGAGTATTGTGCAAAACTGAAAGTTGAACAACAAACTAATAAATAAGAATACCATCATATACATTGACAAAATTGTGAAAGATCTTTGCAAAACATTCATGTCAAATGTCTCAACAGGCTCTCTGTTGAGTATGATCGACACTGAATGTTAGATTTCAATATGCAAGCAACAATATAGATTGTTGTTCCACATAAAGATACTTTTACAGGTGAAAATAATAATTGGAAGCAGTCATTCTAAATCAAAAAAAATCTGCAGATTTTATAGAGACCAGAATATGTCTGATACTCACACAACTTCTTGCTGAGATGATCATATTTGTCATGAAGTGTGACATGGATGTATTTAGAGCTTAGTCAACCTATCTTGATGTGGGTAAGTAGTTCACTTTTGCAGCATGGTCAAAAACATATTGTAATACAGTAATTCCAGTCATATTTTCGCGATTGGAGATTTAGTGTCCCAATAATAGAATCAAACGAGGTATGAACTAAAATTCCATCATCCCCTCCCCTCTTTTCAGTTCTTTCACTTCACATTGCCAATTTAAACCAATTCAAGTACTTACCATGACTTCAACAATCAACTTAATTAACCATTTCAGTGAGAAGATATTTTATAGCTGAAAATAAATAATGGAAACTTTTCTGCAGAACCTGAATACGATATAGAATGCAATCACTGAAAAATATATAAATGTTTTCAACAGGAAAACTTACACATGCAAGGAGGAAAATGATGCTGAAGAAGTAAGGATCTGAACTCCAACGCACACGGATGCTATGCCCCAAGTTGCAAGTTTTCTCCTTTTTTCTTCGTTCATTTTATCTGCAAAGCTCAAATAAAGGGAATTACTCACAGGAACAGCACATTAATATATGAATGTGCACAAAAGAGGTGAAATTGATGCAATTCCTACTTGTTACCTGAATCTTTCTCCTTTAAAATAAGAGGGTACTCAATGGAATCACTGTCCTTATCGACCGTTCCAGCAAGAATTTTCTAACTCCCACTCTCTTTTTCTTCGATACTATACCGAAATGATACCGAGTCGATTGACTGTTGGAGATACGATGGTAGAGGTACCTCATTTGGAGGAACATATCTTAGTATCAAGATTGAAATTGCTACAACAGTAAATGCAAGCAGCGTGCCAACACTAACCTGCACAACATAGTATTGCAGTTCCAACTCAGTTCCATCTACTTTATATGATTAAAATACTTTGCTCCTACTAATTTTACAAACAATTGTGCAAAAGAACAATGTGTATTCAGCATATTAAAGATAAAAAACACTCATGTAAAATATTACCATTCCGACCAATTGTGAAACGTCCATGAAGAAAGCTAGAAAAGCTGCAAAAATTCCAGTCAGAATTGTGCTCTTGACGGGAACTTGTGTACGTTTGTGAATATTCGAAAAGAAGGGTGGCAACAATCCATCTCTATCCATTGCCATCAGTATCCTAGGCTGAGAAGAAAAAAACAATAAATTCACATTGCCAAGTGTTAAGTGCCAGTAATTCTATAAAGCAGGTTGACAAGAGAGTAAAGATTGTTTCACAACTTGAAGTAGCTACAAGATATTGGTACTTATAGCGATTATTTCAAATATACTTATCTGGATGGGGTTATTGGGTGAACATGAAGGCCCATGCCTAGGACAGTGGCCTCCATTGTGTAAGAGAGTGAACGTCCTACCCAAATATGATTTTTATATTTACAAGATATTACTTGAATTTTTCTTAGTATGTCAAAGAATTACTTGGAACGGAATATGTAGTTTTTATATTTACAAGAGTATGAGGATATTGACTTTTAAGCAAAATTGACAGAAAGATTCGATAAAAAATTCAGGTTACAGTAGACAAAAGGCAGCAGAATACCTTCTCCTACCCAACCCATTAATCAAAATTTGATTTGAATGTTTGATCCTTTGAAGATTATGAAATGTTGTAGACAAAGAAATATTGTTCATGAGATTTGAACCTTTTTCACTCATAAAACCCAATGACACTTACCATTTGACCTAACAGATCACCTGTATACAAGTAAATAATTAAAGAATTTAAATATTGAAATACACACAAATTGGGTTTATCTCAAGGTGTTATATGGGACGGGCGGCCCGTAGCCCGCCTTGAGATCGGCCCGGTCAAACCCGGGCTGCTTGGCCCATGTGTAATGACCATCTCCACTTGGTTTAGAGAGATGGTATTTTGGTTCAAAGTGTCATTTGTACTTGATCTCGTTTAGAGGATTGTTTAGAGATGTGTTCGGTCAAGGCAGAGTGCTCATTTAGGTGGGTTGTTTCGATGAACCTTTTCTTGCTTTACCTTTACACTTAACAAATAGATTCTGCATGTTTAGTTTGTTATTTTATAAGTAGATGCATGCTAATAAATAAAAGAACCAATATAGATACGAGAGTAATATCATTTTGTATCATATTGTATAGAACATGGATTATTAACTGGTTGTATGAGATAGCCTTTTGTAATACTGCTTTAAAACATGGAACTTTAAACTCCTGCTATAGACTTGGTAATTTAGAGAAGTTCTTATCATTGCATTTGTATTATCAAATTGTTGTACAGATGTAGACTTCATGCATTTTTAGTATCCTATTACTTGGAGTATGTTACTATTTTTAGAGTTATCATATAGAATATTGTTATATCGCTTAGGCGGGAAGACTATCACATTGGGTTTCAAAGATACACAATAAAAAGTTTTGGGACCCTTGGGTCGCTAAGGCTATATCTCTGGACTGGAACTGCGTAAGTATAGTATTATGGTAAGAGAGATGGTGTAGCATATATCAGTTTTTGCCATACATTTATGTAAAGTCTAGTTGTTTATGCATTTGCATGGTCATGGACAACTTGTGCACAAGAAAATATTCTTGAGCGATCATCGTGGCACCGTGATCGTATCGGACCGGGAGAACAGTGCTAATGTACTACTGCAGTAGTTTGTTGTTGAACGAGCATTTGGTGATTCAGGAACTTTCAATGGAGCTCGTTACCTACACTAAGAGGATCGTCCTCTAATCTATGTACAGTCCAAGATGGCTTATGGTGCTAGTGACCTACATATAATTTATAGGATGCATGCTAATATCCATCTGTGTGCAGGTTTATCGAGGATGTTGTCAGAAAATAGTGCCCTGGAAACTATTTGTATTTATGGGCCTAACGTTTATCTTCTGCAGAGACACACTCGTGACACATTGAGTATAGAGTCTTTCGATTCATTCTATATTGTTGTCATTGTTGTATCTGACAAGTAAGGATGGATGATAAGTATTTAGTAAGATCAACTCTGTTACTCTATTGCGTTGCAGATTTATGCTTGCAAGACACATATTTTATGCCATGTAGATGCAAGATCCTAAGATAAGACTAGAAAGACCACATATAATTGTTTGCACTCACATAATGACCATATTGGTTTTGTTGGGTGGGAAAGAGGCAAGGTGGCGGGGCTACACAATGAGGCTACCTTGCACAATGCCTAAAATTATTACCCTACAAGGCTACCCGCTTGGCTACGATGAATACTATTGTCCTTCATATAGGCACCATCAAAGCACCACTTTACCCCTTCCTCTACCCCGAGTTTGTGGCTTAGTTCCAAAAGGATTTTTCTAAAAAAAACTAATGATAAAAATAAATGTTTATGAGCTTTGAACATTTTCCACTAATAAAACCCAACCACACTTACCATTTGAGCTAACACATCACATGTATACAATTCAATAATTAAAGAATTTAAATATTAAAAGACACACACATAGGGTTTTCCTCAAGGTGTTAAATGTGATGGGCGGTATGAAGCCCGCCTTGAGATCGTCCTGGTCAATTTTGGCTGCTCGGCCCATGCCCGATTAATGGGCCAGCCAAGTCCATCTTCAGCTTTGGGTCAGGTTGGGTGTTATACAGTCTAAACTGTGCCCGACCTGATTCTAAACCTAGTCTAGGCTTCATCTGTCCCCCACCCCTTGTAGTGGCCCTCCCTCTGTTTGAAACTAATTATTGGGGGTTGGGGACGTTTTAGCATTTTACCCCATAATAATCGTTATTAAAATGTTGGGAGGTATTAGGTTAAATAAAAAACCCAATAGCCAAATTTTAGGGTTATATGATCGTACATATTTAATTTTTGTCATATTTTTCTTCTTTTTGCCTGAGTTAGTTTGAGCTATTTGTAGTCTATATGGTCAAATTAAATTCAAGGAAAATATTATGCTCTGAGTTAGTTTGAGCTATTTGTATATTCGACTTATTGAACTTATAATGGATTTGTACTCAATTGTACTGCTAATTTCATCTTTATACTCAACTCTAACTCGAATTGAATACCAATCGGGTTATAGCTAAGGTATTGCCAAGGGAATATTTTAACTAAAAAGAACACATTAATACTAATTGAGAGGTAAAAATATGTCCCAATTCAGTTGACCATAAATATATTCCCTGCTAGTTATTATATCATTGCTACATTAAAATTAATACATGATTCATTAAATCTCTTAAATTATAATTATCAGCTTCAAAATGAGGTTTTTTTATTGTCCTTTTCGTCCAAAATTTATACATGATTCATAACTTATCTTAATCTATAATTATCAGCTTCAAAATGAGGTATTGTTGATCATCCTTTATGTCTTCGTAGAAACCTACGACGCGGACCTGGCCCAACCTATCTCCCTTAACGGGCCCGATCTGAATTTCACCCCGAATTCAGTCGACCCGGCCAGGTTGGTGACCTGGGTCTGGCACAAACTGAAGCCCAATCCTACCCTCTCGGCCCAGTCCCCTCAATATGCATGCCCCCCTTAACAGCCAAGGGGTATTTTACCATTTTATTCTCCCTAACTGTTATCAAAACAAGGTAGGGGATATGTTGAAAAAACCCTCCAACAACCATATTCAAGGTCATTATTGATTTGTGGTTGGTAGTTTACCAAATTACCCCCATTTTAATCATTTTTGAACGTTAATAAGGGGTATTTTGGTTATTTTCTAAAAATAACCAAAATACCCCCATGACAACCATATTCTAAGGGTATTGTGGTCATTCAGCATCAAAAAAATTGCTATAAATAAGACTGATTAATCAAAATTTACCACAATAAAATTTCTTTCTAGTTTTCTAACCACAATAAAATTCTGCCTTGTTGGCATAAAAGCCAAATAGCTGCCTAATAGGTAACCAGCGTAAAGGTAGCCAATTATCCTTCTTGACTGAGGTCTTGAGCGTATTCTGGGTCAAATAGCCTTATCACGTACCTTTGCAAATATAGCCTGAGTTGGCGTATTTCGAGGAGATAGCATACGGCGTGTTCCTATAGTTGAAAATAGCCTGATTGGCGTATTTCGAGGAGATAGCATACAGCGTGCTCCTATAGTTGAAAATAGTCCGGTTGGCATAAAATGCCAGGATGGTGATGTAAGCGTATTAGCCCTAGTATTAGCTCTCCCAGTCATGACAAAATTATAAAGGATAGAACTAAATCTCGTGCATTTAATGCAGTGATATGCCTCAATCTCGTGCATTAAATGCCGAGATATGCCTCGAGCTCTGTACGAGAAACAGCTTTTGACGTGGCGTCTGATTTTGTCTCATCTTGAGCGTAAAAGCTCATGTCTGTCTGTGTAGAATAGGCGGCGTATTCCTTGAGTGCGTAAAAATGGCTTGTATCAAGGATATGTCACTAAATGACATTCTGGGTCTCTGTGCAAAATCATCATCACAATCGTCCTCTTGATCGTCGTGCAATACTTTGTCAAGAGTCAGGTTCACTGTTCTGTCTGACAGGTTCATTCGGGGAATACGAAGAGTTCCTCGTATGACTTTACGATGCATTAAAGACAAACATATTTTATGCCGTAGGGAGGTGTAGCTACCTTTTACGCCAAAACGGCCTTGAAAGCGCTGTTTTACGTGGGCAGCTCTGAAGTCCTTCTTTACGCGGATGGCTCTGAAGCTCTGTTTTACGCGAGCAGTTCTGAAGCCGTGTTTTATGCCACACAGCCTTAAAGTGCTGCTTTACGCGAACTTTATGCATGATGGGGCTTTTAACTGTATAACACGCGTACAATTCCCCAGCGTATTTTATGCTTCTACAAGACCCCCTTCAAAGTTTTTAAATTTCTCGTAATTTGAAATACTTTGAATGAAGCATGAAACGATCAAATTTGACTCGTTCTTTGAGGCTGATTTTTCGGCAATAATTAAGAAGTTGTTGGGATTTGGTATGTTTTCTTCGGCCTATATAAAGGCAAGCGAATGAACCTGTTTTTCCATAATCCCTTCACCACACAGATGGTTGCCGAGATTCATTGGGCTGACCTGAGAAAGAAGAAGATGATGCTCTCCCAGCATGAAAGGAGCCGTAAAATGAGGCATCTTCGAGCAAATGTCCTCTGCAACAATGGATCATGGAAGGATATCATAGCTTCCTTTGCTCGAGATAATCAGCAATTTTATATGACGATTCGTCCAAGAGAGAGGAAGGGTCTCATTAGACCACACAGCTTGCTAGCTGTATTTTACCCTATTATGAAGCTAGACTCTTAGGGGCAGCTTGGCCGTGTCTTCCAGTATTATGTTGGGTCAGAATACCTAACATAATTCTTGAGCGTGGCCGCCAACGACGTGAGGAGGGGGGCTTGAATAATTTAAACAAGCCCAGTTTTGTATCCTCCCGCCATTCACCATTTTCTTGTTCATCGGCCGAAGAAGCCGAAGAAGTTCCATAGAAGGAGACAAAGATCTCCATCAATATGAGAACCTGGCACAATAGATTCCCATCGTGATCTTGAATATTAATAAAAAATCCTTTGTAAAAATGGATTTCCCATCATATGTAATCATGATCTTGAATATTAATGAAAAATCCTTTGTAAAATAGATTTCCATCATATGTAAACATGATTAATAAATTTGTCTTCTTTTACGCATCATTGATTTGCTATATTTGCTGTGAGGAAGTCTGATAATACGCAGCTTCAGCATGCTTGAGTAATCTTTACGTTGATTCTGATAAAAATGCTTCCAGTCATGTTCTGACTTTTACGCATAGAGGATTATGCGTAAAAAGCTCTTCAGCATTAAACTGTCTTAAAAAAAATCCAATTGTCATGCTGTCTTTGGACGAGGAGTCACACAAAATTCTGAACTGTCACTTCTCTAATATGAAGAATTTCTGTTCAGAACATCATCTTCAAGAATGGTTTCCCGAGAGTTTCCCGAAACAGGGTGAGAAATATCCGCCGAACAGGCCATACTTGAACCTAGATGTAAAGGATTCTGGCTAGACTTCGAATGAACTTTCAATGGCCCAAGAAGAAAAGTCATCTTCCATGCTGACATCTGTGTGTTTTAGGCACTTGCAATATTTTGTAACCAAAAAGGAGCATTTTTTGCGTAAACCCTTGTAATTGGTCATCTGTAACTTCTGAGCGTAGAATCGTAGATCTGTAGCTTCTGAGCATAAAAGCTTCTAAGCGTAAGATCGTAGATCTGTAGCTTTTGAGCATAAAATCGTAGATCTGTAGCTTCTAAATGTAAGATCGTAGATCTGTAGCTTCTGAGCGTAAAACCATGGATCCTTGCTCTGCGCGTAAAATTATGGATCCGTTACGCAGTATGATTGTCCGGCTTCTTTTTCAAATGATAGGCTGACATGGTCCCAAATCATAACCGACTATTAAAAATCAGATTTGGTTAAGGATTCGAAGAGTTATCTGAGCTCTATAAATAGCGCTAGGTTGTGAGAGAAAAACCCTTCATCTATTTCTGTAAAACCCTTTCGTCTCTTTGAGAACTCATCATCTTCGTCTCTTTTCTGAGAACTCTCAGTTTCGCTATGGCACCAAAACAGGCCTCCGTCTCTAAGGGAAAAAAAGTTGCATCTTCATCTCGCTCCACTGCTCAAGCACGAGCGACCCCTACTAGGCCAAGCGAGCCTCGTTCTGAATGAAGTGCTCCGTCGTTTAGCTGCGCCCCAATTATCACAGGTAAAGACTTCGAGAGGAAGAAAACCCTTCGCACACGTTGTACGTGTACGCGCAAGGTCATTTTTTGTGCTAAGAGTCTCTTCGAGGAAGATGATGCACAGACATGTTTTATCATTACGCCCACATTCCTAATGTGTCAGCGTAAAAACTCTATATTTTTGCAGTCTGGCGTAAAAACTCAGACTGTCAAATTTTGGTGTATACTGCAAACTTTGAGTTTTACGCGTTGGTTTAAATTTCAGCATAAAAACTCAAATTTTGGCAGTCTGGCATAAAAACCCAGACTGTTAGAATTTGGCGTATACTGCCAACCTTGAGTTTTACGCACTGGAAATAGGTTCCAACGTAAGACTCAAGTTTTTGCAGTCTGGCATAAAAGCTCAGACTGTTAGGCTTTGGCGTATACTGCAAGAGTGTAGCATCTAGCGTAAAACTGACTTATTTTCTTGCATTTTGCAGTGGATCTGCAGATCCCTCCTTTGGCTGAAGTGATGGGCTCTGCTGCTGGAATGCTGAATTCTAACTATCTGGAGGACTTGTCCCATGTGACATTCCCCATCTCTGGAAACGAGTATCCTGAAGAAAGGGGAACTCTGATCTCGGCCCAAGGAGAACGAATGTTGCTGAGTATGATCAGTGGGGAGCCCCTGACGTATATAGATGGGACTGAATATAAGAAACCGGCTTTCTTATTCGGGGATATGATTGATTAGCAATCCCAGACGAAGCCCAAGAAGGAAGATTGGGTATTTACTACTTAGGGCACGATCATGTATCTGCCAAAGATGCCCAGAGATTACCCTATCTCTGCATTCTTCCATGCCACTCATCCCAGGAAGATGATATGGACTCTGACTCCCGATCTTCATGGGCAGCCAGGGAAGATCTTTTACAAGAAAGGATTAGGCCGAGGATTATTTGTAAGCAGTCATTCAGGTTATATTATGCCCTTCAGAGGCTTACTGCCGGGCATCGTCCCGAGTGGAGACACTTCACTGATCTAGCCGATTCAAATAGCGACTTTCTGCAATGACTTTATGGGGCAGGGAGGAGTATACCCTAAGGTTAACCCTCGTACCAGTGGGTGGCTTAGCCCTCAGAATCTTCGTTGGGCCAGTTTAACTACATGGGCCCTGAAGCACTTTCAGACGGAGCTGGAAAGTATTGTCTTGTTTGCGGCTGTGAGTGCCACCAGTGTTGGGCTGCCTCTCAACCCCAACTTATTTTTAGCTTTGATGGAGCAGTATAAATCGCTCACTGGGACTTTCGCCACTCTGCTACGGGAGTTAGGCCTGCACTTCATGAGATGGCCGACATCTCAAAGCTGCCAATGGGAGACACTCCTTATGAACAGTACATTCCCACCAATAGGGTGCTGAAAGATACCAACCCTCGGGTAGTGGCAGTGTATCAAGAGATGATGAGCCACTACCTTGCATGCACCACCTTCTACGAGGAGCCCTCTGATTTAGCCTATGTCAACAAATGGGTATCCTACCTCTTCTTCCACCAGGCCAGAAATGCCAAGCAGGACAAGGTAGTAGATAGCAGAGATAAGCCTTTGAATCTTCTGAGTATGCTTAGTGCCAATACAGTCGATGATCTCATTGAAGACGCAGGAGCTTCAGATTATATTCTCGATGAGGAGATAGGGGGTTATCCTGCAGGCACTAAAGCCTACAGTTATATGAGGCATTATCGCAAGCCTCTGTCAAGGGAAGCTCAACTGGCTGACTTCCTCTCCATCTGGCTACGCCGATGGGTGGTTCCTGGCATCGCGTCTGCGAATCGCATTCATCATAATACCTTATAGCCCGCAGTGCGTTTGGTGTTTGGAGCAAGATTGGGCCTGCTCCCTGCCATGGTATGCAGGATTCAAGCTGGCCTGAGAGCCATTACTGAGGGACTGCTGGCTGATGAAACACAACGTGAAGGATTTTCCAGAGTGGAATTACCATTCCTATATCTGATGGGATGCTTAATCCTTCACAACACCAGAGTGATGTCTCCCGGATCGGCCCACGGTTCGGGCAATAACTTCCTGTTGAATTACAAGAATTCTTCTTGGAATGTGACTAGCGTCATAGATTGTCGGCTAGCACTAAATTTTGCCCATAGTTGGAAGTTCTTCTGCATCGTCCCCCCTGTGCATATCAATCAACAGGGGATGAAACTTTAGGATGCGGGTCAGGGGAAGACTATTCTTTCTTCTGAAGCCTTTTACTGGTTGGTCTGCATTAGACCTTCCCATATGTTGTACAGAAGTGAAGACCACTGCTACTTGGAGCCTTATCTGCCTAGCCGTTTTGCCAAGAAATTTGGGTATGATCAGTTGCATATGGGGAATCCTATCACCAGCTTCAAGTTCAAAGGTGGACTTATTGATGGAGCTAGAGGATAGCGGTACTTCATCATGGGTTGTACCGGATCAATCTTTGATATGCCCGTGACTTCTCTCTCCATGGAGTTACGCATTCTCCATTAGTACGCGCAGTTTTATGCGTCCATCAATACCTTCCATCGTGATTTTGATGTACATAGAAGTTTCAGGATGCCCTCCCAAAGGTCCACTGGAAGGGAGGAGATACCGTCTGTTTTCTCGGATGAAGGTGATGAAACCACTGGTGCAGACGACTATTTGCTGATTGTACCGAGAGGCGTAATAGCTCCGCCTGTAGAGCCTCTCATAATCTCCCATAAACGAAAGTCTTCCGCTCTGAAAGAGCCTTCTCCCCGCAAGAAGAAGCAGATGACCAGAGGTCCCAAAAGGACTTCTGCCAAGGGGACTTCTTCCAGGAGAGAGCCTATTGTTTCCCCTGTTCGGGATAATTCTTTGATCAGGGGTCCTTCGCCTTTTAGAGAGGGAATCTCCACAGTTCTAGCTGACAGTACTGGAGACTCTTTGCCCGCGACTGTTGCCGCTGTCACCGCTACTGGTAGTGCTTCTAGATCGCCTTCGAGGCCGAGCATAATAAGAATCAATGTACCTTTACCTAGACAAATAACGGGACTAGCCCTTCCTTCATCTGTAAGTTTCTCAAGCGAGATTCCGTCGATGAACCTCGAGTGGATCTGGGTGACGACTGGGATGATTACCCTCAAGTGTAATTTGGTGTACCCTCTTCTCCAGGTATGACAGTTTGTTTAGCATCATTAAGAAATGATTTAGCAGTACAAGCTGCAAACACAACATACGTACCATCGGCCATGGGTAAATATTGCCTTCACGCTTTTTTCAGGAAAATTAACATCAAATCGATATTAACTTTTCCTTATCTTATATGCAGGTGAAGACATCTCGGGGGAGGGCAGAGTTGACACAACTTCTGACTTTGTTGTGGATCCAACTAATGAAACGGCGGTGTCCGACGTCGAAGAAGCATGCTTTGAAGCTGCCGATCTTTCATCCGCAACATTCTCGGGTGCCATCCCGCCAGTAGTAGTTCAAATAACATCAGAGGAGGATGAACCCACCATCTCGATCGTGCCTCCTTCGTCGAGCATGCCAGCAACTTCAACCGTTGTTGGTGTCTCTTATTTTGTCGCGCCATCTGTTGAAGTGACGATTGTGGCAACATCCTCTGCCGACGTTCCAGAAAGGGGATTTACCGATATCGCGGCCACTCCCAGTGTCCATTCGAACTTTGCCATGCTAGTTGAATAATATACTAGCATATTCTACATCACTTTAAAAGCATTGATATCCATGGTGTTGGAGAAGAATCTAGGCTTTGATTCTCTGAAGATGTCCTCCAATCTTACCATAGCGCAGATTAGAAATTTCAGTGACGCTGAAAGAGCTAATGCGCTAGAGCAAATAGTTAATGGTTTAGAACAACCCATTAACGAATATTTGCAACTATCCCGAGGCAGCATCAACGACTTGGTTCAAGCTGAGTACGACTCCCTAACTACAGATTTTGCTCAGCAAACAGAAGCTTTAAGCAAATCCATCTCGGAACATCAACAAGCGATGGAGAAAGAGCAAGCAGTATTGGTGGAGGTTATTCCTCAGCTAGCTAAGTGCCAGGCCGAATATGAGGGAAATGAAGCGAGGGTTCGAGAATTGGAAGCTGAACTCGCTCAGGAAAGGGAGAGGCTTCTCAAGTCATCGGTAGTTCGTGATGTATTTAAGGGCCAAGTGAAGACAGCTCAACAGAATTTGAAACATGCGGGTGTCATCCACGTAAGTTATGTTGATTCTTTGTCCGAACTATCTTTCTTGAACAATGATGAAGCAAGGCTGGAACGGGCTCACGCTAACATTTTGAACTCCAGGAATGAGAGGATGGCTGCTTTGGCAAAACAGATCCGCGATTCAACTGCTCCTCCCCAATGATGTACTTTTATTTTGCTCCTTTTGTAATTCCATAGAAAATAAAGATATATTTTCTGACTTTGTGGACCTATCACTTTGGAATATAAATGATAGGCTAAGATGAAAGTGATATCAGAGGTAATATGGACATGATATCCTTTCGGTAAGGTTTAGTTGAACATATCTATTCAGAGGTAATATAGACATGATAGAATATGATCCAACTAAATTTGTGTACAAAACACTATCAGAGGTAATATAGACGTGATAGGTTTTGATGTTTCAAATTAGTTAAACATATCTATTCAGAGGTCATAAGAATATGATAGAATATGCTCCAACTAAGTTTTGTACGTAGTATCATCAGAATGAGATCTTCATCATACTCCGTTTAAGCAAGGGAGATTAAGCATAGTACTTCTTCAGGAATTTGCCGTTGATAGGAGCCATTATCAAATCTCCATTAGGCTTGGCTAATCTGTAAGCACCATTTGAAAATGTCGTTTCAATCACATAAGGGCCCTCCCATTTGGGCTGAAACTTACCCTTACTTTTGTGTGTAATGATCATTGGCCTCTTTACAGCCAAAACTAGCTCACTAACTTTGAACACTCTTTCCTTTACTTTCTGATTAAAAGCTCTGGAGATGCGTGCCTGATAAAACTCGATGCGCTGTTGAGCTTGAAGGCGTTTCTCGTCTAATCCTTCTAGCTCTTGAAACCTTAAGTGATCATTATTTTCCTGAGTCAACTCATTAGCCTCTGCTATTCTGAGTGATGGAATTTGAACTTCAATGGGGAGAACTGCTTCACACCCGTAAACTAATAAAAATGGGGTACAACCCGTTGGTGTTCGTACCATCGTGCGGTATGTCTAGAGACATTCCCCCAGTCTCTCGTTCCAATCTCTTTTATTCGAAGAGACAAACTTATTTAAGAGTTTAATAATGGTTTTGTTGAAGGCTTCCGCCAAACCATTAGCAGCAGGATTATATGCCGTTGAGGCCATATTTTGTATCCGATTCTTATCGCAAAATCGGTGAAACACTTGACTGATGAATTGAGGCCCATTGTCATGAATTATTCTTCGGGGTATCCCAAAGCGATAAATTACATGGTGCTTGATAAAGCTGATCACGTTGGATGTCTTTACCTCGGCAAGAGGGATCGCCTCCGCCCATTTGGAGAAATAATCGGTGATAAATAATATGAACCGATGTCCTCTAGAAGACGACGGATGAATATAACCAATGATATCCATACCCCATGCTTCAAAGGGCCATGATGCAATAGTAGGATATAAATACTCCGAAGGCTGATGTATAAAATCTGCATGAACCTGATAGGCTTTGCATTATCTTGCATATTTCACGGCATCTGCAATCATGGTAGGCCAGTAGTAGCCTATCCTCCTGATACAATCCTGTAACTTAGGACCGGGTTGATGTGCTCCACATACACCGTCATGAGCTTCTCGGATAACCTGCTTTGCCTCATCATCAGAGAGACATCGTAACAATAGTCCATCATATGTTCGGCGATATAGACTTTATGAAGAAGCATCAAAATAAATGCGTAGTGATCGTCTTTTGATAGATACTGCTTCTTTAGGATCCTCTGGTAAGATTTCGTTTGACGCGAAGTCTATAAAGGGACTTCTCCAATCTCTTGTCGAAGGAAGCGTGTTTATAGCATAGCTGTGTTCTATGTGAAAATTATTTTTCATACAAAACAAATCACTGTTAAGAAGGATCACCGAGTTCTGCCTTCTTATAGGAATAGCCAGATCTGTAGCTAGACTAGCCAGAGCATCAGCTTCCAAATTTTAAGATCGAGGCACATGCTCTAAAAAGAACCCTTTGAAAGACATGGCTATCTCGATCATTGTTTGGTGATAAGGAATGAGGTCTAGATTACGGACTTCATATATTCCTCTGACCTGGTTGACGATCAGCTGGGAATCACCAAAAGCTTTCAGGTATTCAACATCCAATTCATTAGCGACTTGAAGCCCAATCAGTAGGGCATTATACTCTGCCACATTATTAAAGCAGGGTTCGCTAAGAGAATATGCTCGATAGATGACGAGTTTATCAGGAGTCACCAGAATGATTCCTACTCCTGAAACCACGTTTCCCTTGGAACCAGTCCTGGAGGCACCATCGAAGAATAACTGTCATGTATCGCCTTCCATTGCCGAATTATATTCTGTAACTTTGTCGGGAATGTCCTCATATAATTTGGAGGTTTTCGGAATTGGATGGGCGGCTAAGAAATCAGCCAAGGCTTGACCTTTCATGGACTTCTGAGGGACGTACACCATATCATACGGTGTTAATAACATCGTCCAAGTCGCGAGTCAGGAATTAAGACCACTTGGCTTATTCATCAATGTCCGAAGTGGATTGATTCTGGAGATGATATGAATAGTTTGGCCTGTTACGTAATGTCGCGTCTTCTGAATGGCCAATATTAGGGCCAAGCATTCTTTTTCTACTGGATTGTACCGGTGTTCATCTCCAACCATCATCCTGCTTAGATAGTAAATGGCCTGTTCATGACCCTCATCGTTCTTCTGTGCGAGAAGAGCCCCTAAAGAATGATCCATCGCTCGAACATACAGCAAAAATGGTCTTCCTATGACGGGAGGCAACAGAACTGGAGGATTAGTAAGATAGCATTTGATATCATTAAATGCTTGCTGACAGGCTTCGTCCCATACGAATGACACACCTTTCTTCATTAGACGAGAAAAAGGTTGACATCTCCCAGAGAGGTTGGATATGAATCTCCTGATGTAAGCTAGACGACCTTGAAATCCCCTGTGTTCTCTCAGATTACGGGACGGTCGTATTTCTATGATAGCTTTTATTTTATCAGGGTCAACTTGAATGCCTTTAGCGGTAATGACAAATCCCAGAAATTTGCCACTGGATACCCCGAGAAAGGACTTTGTAGGGTTCATTTTGAGTTGATGTTGACGCATTAACTCGAATACTATCTTCAAGTCTTGGATGTGGTTATCCTTGAGACGGCTTTTGACAGCGATATCGTCTACGTAATATTCTACCATTTTGCGTAGATGCTCATGGAATATGTTACTCATAGCTCGTTGATATGTAGCTCCGGCATTCTTCAATCCAAAAGTCATGACTGTATAGCAATATACCCCCAATGGTGTACGGAAGGCAGTATGCTTCTCATCTTCAGGATTTATCTTAATTTGATTATATCCTAAAAATCCATCCATGAAAGACATTCGCTCAAAACCGTACGTATTATCGATCATAACGTCTGTAATGGGAAGAGGGAACTCGTCTTTAGGGCAGGCCGTATTTAGATCTCGGAAGTCGATGCAAATACGAACTTTCCCGCTATTTTTTAAGACCGGAACAACATTAGCGACCCAATCAGGATGTTGTTCTTCCCAGATGAACCCACAGGCTATTAGTTTCCTGATTTCAGCTTTAATGGCCTCCATCATGTCCGGGCGGAACCGGCGTTGATGTTGTTTTACAGGCTTTGAATTGGGCAGTATGTTGAGTTTATGGGTAGCCAAAAAATTGGTGACGTCTTTCCCTCAAACAAAACCATAGCCTGTGGTTTGTATTTTGGTGGGAAAGGGATCTCGTCCCAGATAGCTGGGTATGGCTAGTTGATTCCCAACTTCTTGAGTTGATCCTTATGCTTCAAGGCATCAAATTGGGCCTTTAATTCCCGAACTGCTTGTATCAGATCTTCAGTTGGGAAAGGAGAGATCGGTTGTATTGTGACTCCAACAGGAGGTAATAGATTCTCCGGGTTGAGAGGTTGAGGAGCAGCTGATTCTTGATTTTGAACAGGCTCCTGGCTTGATGGTATATCTACCCCTACCTTCATTCCGTGTAACTGCCCCCATTTTCTAGAGTTTCATGAGGGCTAGATTTTGCGAAGATGATGATTTATGTAGGGCAACTCCATACAAAGCTGAGTTTCGTAGGGGCTAGACTCCGCAAAGCAGCTATTTTTTTGGAGCATCTCCATTCCTCAGAGTTACTCTATTCAATAGGACTGCTTTATTCTGTGGGACTGCTCTCTTATGCAGTGTTTGCTTCTGGAAACTTTTGTGGCGCTTGCTTTTGGTCAAAAACTTTTGCAACATTTGCATCTGGAAAAACTTTTGCGATATTTTCTTCTAACAAACTTGCAGGGCCTTTGCTTCTGGAAATACTTCCGCTACCTTTACTTTGGCAAGATAGTAAGTCTTAAGTGGTATTTTCTTATGCCAAACTTCAAAGCCGACAGACTATTCTTCAATGAAACTCCTGATTGTAGTGCCCCTCTCCTAGCTGTGCACTATATAAGGCTTGTGGCTCGATTGACTCAGTCAAAATTGAGTAAGAAGAATCTTTATGGTAGAATCGATCATGGACAATGCAATAAACCTTTCCAAGTGATGGATCGACTTCTGTTGGAATGAGTCCAATAGTTTTTGTTGGATTTTTGGTTGACTTTCTTGGATTTTTTGCTGCTTGGTTTTGATGAATGCGTTTTCATGATAGGTTTTCGATGATTGAATGTTTAGCCCATTTTTATCGATTGTATGCATTCATTCTAGAGAACTCTGAGAGAAATGAAGACGGTAGTCTAACCAAATATTGGTGCCAATACAGATTGACGCGTGACCGGAGCCTGAGCGAGCAAGCGTCCTTTTCTCTCGACATTCTCTATTTGGTGATCAGTCATATCCCTTCTTCTCTACTCCTCCATGCCAATAATCAATAATGTTAGCTTGTAACCTTGCTAAGTCCAATGATCGATAAACCCACTAATGCCACAAGTTTTATACCACTATTATAAATTATTGAATTACATTGACAAGAGGAAATTTTAATTATGTAACACAGGGAAGGATATAATCATTTTTTCGTAGTTTGGTGCTATGCCTTAGCGATAAATTGGAGTCTACGGACTACCAATCGAATCAATGAATAACTTTGCTGAAATAAGAATGGTTAAATGTGTATTGTTGCTCTAAATATTTTAATACCTTACACTAATATTTATGCTTATCATATAGTCGTAGATGCATTGCATGGTCATGGACAACTTGTGCACACGGTAGTAAATTTCTTCGAACGGAACCTGGGGCACTGGGGACCGTTCGGCCTGGGAAAAATAGTAGCACTTTGGTAGCGCCGGGTATAAGCGAGACATTCATTGAGGCTTTCTACCTGCTTTGAATTGCGCATCGCATACCTATCAAAGTCCTATACGGTATGTCCATCGTAGTGCTACACCATAAATGACCCAGTAGGAATGAGTTGCATGCTAATGATGTCTGATGCAGTGGCGGTAAGAACAATCATGTAGATCATACAGGAATGGACATTGGCCGAAGTAAGAATTTTATATGTGCAAAGCTTATATGTATTTTACTGCATGAACTGTTGCTTATGAACTATTGTCTATTGAAATATTGCATATATAATATTGCCTATTGAACTGCTTCTTTAATTAAGAAGTGTTGGTTTAGGTGAGTGGGCTAGTTCTGCTCACCAGTACAAGTTGAGTACTGACCCACGTCTCTGTGGGAAAACCAGGTGACCGAGATACCGGGGACGCTTAAGGGAGTTAAAGCTTTCGTTGTAGTCTTTTCAAGATTCTTCCTATTTTAAAGTATTTTAAAAGATTTCTAGTTGCTACTTTCAAGTTTCCATGGAAGTAATAAAGTGGCATAATGTATGGGATAAGAACATTATTTCATGTCAGCCTATTAGTCTTTGTTTTTATGAAAAAGCTATGTAAACCATTCATACATTTCCATTTCGGTCCTGACAAAATTATACTTCGTTACAATAAATCAATAAAAGAATTATTGTCTTTCTTTACAAATGTATGCTTTATAAACTGTTGCCGTGTTGTGAAACTATTTACAAAAGATTTTGACACAATTTGCACATTCTTGCCTTGTACAAGTGCAACCCCAGACTTGTACGACATCATGTCCAGCGAGGACGATCGGTTTTATGGAACCAAATACGAGCATGAATCGGTTCTGCGGAACCGGGGCATGACAAGTTGGTATCAGAGCACGATTTAAAGTTTCTCAGATTTCAAAAATTGATTTTCAAGTGGAAGTTTTCAAACAATAATGATTTTCTCAAATGATTTGCTTTTTGATAGTGCTGCATAAAATAATGTTTCATACAATAAGCCCATAAATATTTCATGAGTGCTAATGGAAGTAATTTTTTTGTAGATGACTAAGGGTGATAGAGCCAAGGAAAAATCATCGTCTGACCCAATAGAGAAAGTAATAAAATGTTATAGGCACAAAGAAAGAAGAGTGATGTACATCACAAGATGATTGAGGCACATCATCGTGAGCTTCAAGCGCAACTAACAAACCAGTTTCAAGCGTGATTTAACGCACAACAGCAGAAAGTTGATAACTTGTCTCAACTGGTGGCTACATTAACTGAGAATAATAACGAGATCGAAGTGGCTGCCGAAAAAGAGACAGTGGTAGTAGAAGTAGAGAAAACTGAACAGCCTCTAAGAAGGCGACTGACATTCAAGTTTTTTGAATTCAAAAGCTGTAATCCGTCTGAGTTCAATGGCAAGACATAACCAGAGGAAGTAATGGTCTTTCTAAAGACTTTGGAGGGCATCTTCTGTATGTTGGATGTGCAAGGCACCAAAAGAGTGGATTGTGTGGCTGTGCAGCTGCATCTCAAAGCAGAAGACTGGTCAGAGTCGAAGAGACAAGCACTGTGCGGTACCAACCACGAAGCCAAAGTCTCTTGGGAGACATTTAAGCAGGCTTTCATCACACAGGTTATTCCACCAGTTGTTCATCACAGAAAGGAAAAAGAGTTCGTAGCGCTTAAGCAGGGAACATGTCCATCAGCAACAACGAAGCAGAGTTCTTAAAGCAATCCAAGTTCGACGGTTACATGATACCGAACGATGAGGAAAAATGATTATGATTCATTGAGGGTCTGAATGAAAGCTTACATCATGATGTTCTCAACCTGAAGTGTGCGACGTACCGAAAAGCCTATGAAGCGGCTCTCGAGATAGAGAAATTTTATCCTCGAAGGGCGACAGAGCACAACCGTGGGAACAACTACAAACGACCCATGGCAGTAAGCGGGTCTGATGCTTCCAAGCGTCAAAATACAAATGACAACAGGGGACCCTATCAGCGACCGTACTGTAACAGGTGCAAGTGGGTTGAACACCTTCAAGACGAATGTCAGGCTGGATATTTTAAGTATGGCAGTTTGGATCACAAGGTTGCATGGTGCAATAGTAGGAGAAGAAATCAGAATCACGATCAATATCTCAATCAGAATCGTGATCAACAGTACAATCAGAATCATGGACAAGCGCCACGAGCTCCGTAGACGGCAGCTGTGAATGCTCAGAACCCACGACCAGGAGGACATGGTAGAGTGTTCGCACTAACTCAAGAAGAAGTGCTTGCCTCAAACACTGTCATAACAGGTATATTACTTTACAGAAAAATACCTGCACGTGTACTATTTGATTTTGATGCTACACATAGCTTCATATCATATATATTTGCTAATGAACACAAATTTTGTAAGACACCATTAGATATGAATCTTAGTTTCAATACTCCATCCGGAATAGATTTGCCTGCTAGTTCGATTTGCAGGGATGGTTACATTTTTATTGGGGGAAGTACGTGTCCTTGGATTCAATAGTCTTGGACATCGTCGATTATGACATCATCTTGGGCATGGATTGGCTCGGGACATGCAATGCGATAATTGACTATGCGGAGAATCGGGTTGTGTTTCTCATTCCTGGCGAGGCAGAGTTCTCTTATTTTTTGTAGTCCGGCGGCTAAAACAGTGATGGTGGTATCGGCAATGACGGCAAGGCGTATGCTATATTCGGGGTGTGAAGGGTACCTTGCTTCTGTGCGGGATACTCGGATGAAGGGTGCAGACTCGGGTGAAACCGAAGTCGTAGCAGAATTCCCCGACGTGTTTCTAAAGGAGATATCTAGAATGCCTCAAGACCGATAAATTGAGTTCAGTATTGACACATTTTTGGATACTCGTCCGATATCAAAAGCTCAGTATCGGATGGCTCCTGCCGAATTGAAAGAACTGAAGTCACAACTATAAGAGTTACTAGATCGTGACTACATTCATCCCAGTGTTTTATCTTGGGGAGCACCAGTGTTGTTTGTGAAGAAGAAAGACGACACAATGCGTCTTTGTATAGATTATCGAGAATTAAATAAAGTAACAGTCCGTAACAAGTATCCATTGCAAAGAATTGATGATATGTTTGACCAACTTCAGGGGGTGACGGTATTTTCAAAAGTTGATCTTCGTTCGGGGTATCACTAGTTGAAGGTCAAACCAGAGGATATTCCGAAGTAGGCTTTTCTTACAAGATATGGACACTACGAGTTTTTGGTTATGCCTTTTGGTTTGACAATTGCTACAGCGGCTTTCATGGATATGATGACGAGTATTCCGACCCTTCTTAGACAAGTTTGTCATTGTGTTCATTAAAGATATCTTAATCTACTCGACAGATAGAGAAACTCACGTTGAACATTTAAGGACCGTATTGCAGACACTTTGTGAACATCAGTTATATGCGAAATTAATCAAGTACGAGTTCTGGATGAGCAGTATGGCTTTTCTTGGGCATATTTTTTCAGCAGATGGTGTATCAGTTGACCCAAATAAAATAGAGGCAGTGGTGGACTGGAAACAACCTACATCGGCTAGTGAGATCGGAAGTTTTCTCGGCTTCGCTGGCTACTATCGAAGATTCGTAAAGAACTTCGCGAAGATTGCATAACCTCTGACTCTCCTCACCGAAAAGGGAGTAGTATTCAAATGGACAGACGACTGTGAGAGCAGTTTTCAGGAACTGAAGCAGCGTCTCGTCTCGGCTCCAATTCTTACTCTTCCAGATGGACCTAAGGAATTTCAGATATACATCGATACATCTCGGTTGGATTATGATGTGTTCTTATGCACCATGGGAAAGTAATTGTGTATGCCTTAAGACAGCTGAAATAACATGAAAAGAATTACCAGACGCATGATTTGGAACTTACGGCAATTGTGTTCGTGTTGAAATTGTGGTGACACTATCTCTATGGAGTATCCGGCGAGATCTTCAAGGATCACAAAAGTCTTAAGTACATATTCACGCAAAAGGAATTAAACTTGAGGCAACGATGATGGCTGGAATTGATAAAGGATTATGACTTGACGATTGCTTTTACGCCGGAAAGAGAAAACGTTGTGGCAGATGCATTGAGTCAAAAATTTATCGGATCGTTATCTGTGTCACGTAGATTACTTCAAAAGTTGGAAGAAATGGTCATCGAACACAAAGTTCGTACACAGGGAACGCAACTGGCTCAATTACAGTTAGAACCAAACTTGCTCGAAAAGATCAAATCCGTGCAAGAGAATGACCAATTCTTACAGAAGATACGCGATTTGATTTTAGCAGGAAAGGCAACCGATTTCGTGGAATGCGAGAATAGAACGTTGTGGCTTAAGGGCAGATTATGTGTACCTAAGGATAATGAACTGATCAGGAAGGAGATACGGACTGAGGCTTATTATGCTAAGTATACCTTGCATCCAGGAAGCACCAAAATATACAAGGATATGCGCACAATATTTTGTTGGCATGGCATTAAGAAAGATATGGCATTTTTTGTGTCACGATGTCTGGATTGTCAACGTGTGAAGGCAGAACACCAGCGACCCGACAGATAGTTACAGAACCTCGCCATTCCAGAATGAAAGTGGGAGGATATCTCAATGGATTTCATAGTGGACTTACCAAGGACGCCAAAGGGAAATGATGCGATTTGGGTAGTCGTGGATAGAATGACCAAGTCAGCTCATTTTATAGCAATCAAAAATATATGAAGCGCAGACTATTTGGCTCAAATTTACTTAGATCAGATTGTCCTGTTACATGGAGTGCCAGTCTCAATTGTGTCGGATAGGGATGGACGTTTCTTATCTCAATTCTGGAAAAGCCTTCAAGAGACAATGGGCACCAAGTTGCTTTTCAGCTCGGCATACCATCCGTAGACTGATGGAAAGACCGAGAGAGTAAACCAAATCCTAGAAGACATGTTGCGACTGTGCGTGCTAGATTTGAAGGCAAGTTGGGATACCTATCTATCGCTGACAGAGTTCGCTTATAACAAGAGTTATCAAGCAAGTATTCAGATGGCCCCATATGAAGCACTATATGGACGCAAGTATCGATCACTGATATGTTGGGAGAAAGTTGGTGAACGACAAGTACTCGGAACAAAACTTATTGGACAAGCCATCGAGAAAGTTCGCATAGTTCAAAAAAATCTTCGAGTCGCTCAAAGTCATCAAAAAAGCTACGCGGATGTACATCTACGACCTTTGGAATTCATGGAGGGTAATCATGTATTCCTAAAGGTGACACCTATGTAAGGTGTGATGCGGTTCGGTGTCAATGGGAAGCTGAGTCCACGGTTTGTCGGACCTTTCAAGATTCTAGATAGGGTGGCACTAGTGGCTTATGGACTTGCACTACCTCCTACTTTCGAAGAAGTGAACGATGTCTTCCATATTTCCTAACTAAGGAGATACGTGCATGACCCGAGTCACGTATTGAACTTCGATCAGCTTGAACTAAGTGTCGACCTATCTTACTCGAAAGAACCAGTTCAGATCCTAGATAGGAAAGAGAAGACCCTACGGAATCGATCAGTGGCTTTGGTCCATGTGTTGTGGCAGAATCATGCAGTCGAGGAATCGACATGGGAGCTTGAGAAAAAGATGCGGAAGCAGTAACCTTTCTTATTCGATAACCTAGAGGTAGAACCTTTGTTTTAAGTTTTGAGGACGCAACTTTTCTTCGTGGTATATTATGTAGTACCCCACTCCTAACGGTATACTATATAAGGCTTGTGGCTCAATTGACCCAGTCAAAATTGAGTATGGGGAAACTTTACGATGTAATCGATGCAATGAACCTTTCCAATTGATGGATCAGCTTCTGTTGGAATGAGTCCAATAATTTTTGTTGGATTTTTGGTTGGATTTCTTGGATTTTTTTGCTGCTTGATTTTGATGAATGCGTTTTCGTGATTTATTTTTGATGATTAATTTTTTAGCCCATTTTCATCGATTACGTGCATTCATTCTAGAGAACTCTGAGAGAAATGAAGACGGTAGTCTAATAAAATATTGGTGTCAAAGCAAATAGACGTGTGACCGGAGCCTGAGCGAGCAAGCATCATTTTCACTCGACATTCTCTATTTGGTGATCAGTTATGTCCCTTCTTCTCTACTCTTCGATGCCAATAATCAATAAGGTTCTTTTGTAACCTTGCTAAGTCCAATGATCAATAAATCCACTAATGCCACAAGTTTTATACCACTATTATAAATCAATAAATTGCATTAATAAGAGGAAAGTTCAATTATCTAACACAGGGAAGGATATAATTATTTTGTCATGGTTTGGTGCCATGCCTTCGGGGTAAATTGGAGTCTACGGACTACCAATCGAATCAATGAATAAGTATGCTGAAAAAGAGAATGGTTAAACGTGCATTGCTGCTCTAGATGTTTCAATACCATACACTGCTATTTATGCTTATCATATAGTCGTAGATGCATTGTATGGTCATGGACAACTTGTGCATAAGGTAATAAATTTCCTCGAACGAAACCTGGAGCACTAGGGACTGTTCGGCCCAGGGGAAATAGTAGCACTTTGGTAGTACTGGGTATAAGTGAGACATTCATTGAGGCTTGCTACCTGCTTTGAATGGCATATCGCACGCCTATCGAAGTCTTATACGACATGTTCATCGTGGTGCTACACCACAAATGATCCAATGGGAATGAGTTGTATACTAATGATGTCTTATGCAGGGGCGGTAAGAACAATCCTATAGATCATACAGGAACGACCATTGGCCGAAGTATACGAATTCCATATGTATAAAGCTTATATGTATTTTACTTCATGAACTATTGCTTATGAACTGTTGCCTATTGAAATGTTGCATATATAATGTTGCCTATTAAACTGCTGCTTCGTGTTGGTTTAGGTGAGTGAGCCAGTTCTGCTCACTAGTACAAGTCTCTGTGAGCAAACCAGGTAACCGAGATACCGGGAGCGCTCAAGGGAGTTAAAGCTTTCATTGCAGTCTTTTTAAGCTTCTTCCTATTTCAAAGTATTTTAAAAGATTTTTAGTTGCTCTTTTGAGTTTCCAAGAAAGTAATAAAGTGGCATAATGTATGGGATAAGAATATTATTTCATGTCAGTCTATCGGTCTTTTCTTTAATGCAAAATATGTAAGCTATTTATGCATTTCCATTTCGGTGCTGAAAAATTTGTACTTCGTTGCAATGAATCAATAAAAGAATTACTTTTTCTATAGAAATATGTGCTTTATAATCTGCTGTTGTGTTGTCAAACTATTTACAAAAGAATTTGACATAATATGCATGCTCTTTTCTTGTACAAGTGTAACCCTATACTTGTACGACATCACGTCCAGCAAGGACGATCGATTCTGTTGAACCGGAATGTGACACTGACCACGAGGCGTACTCCACATTGTGGAAGCAAAAAAATTTGCATGTACTAGAGAGAAAATAAAGACAACAGTCGAAACTGCTACTAAAGAAACCAAGGGTGTTAGAATATATATGACTGGTTCTGTGAGGAACGGTTTCAATGTTTCAAAGGGCAATGATGGCCTCTGCGGTAGCTTTAATTCTAGCTAATTTCTTGGGGAAAATCATGTTAGTTTTTGAGGAACTTTGTTTTTCGCGAGGAATATCCTTGTTGTCACAAGGGGCCACGTTAGTTCCCATGGAACTTTGTGTTCCGCGAATAATATTTTTGATGTCATAGAGGGCCACATTACTTCTCAAGGAACTTTATGTGCCGTGAGGAGCAACTTTGTTGTGGATTCATAAGAAGAATATTTTGATCTAAAAAAATTCAGACCTACTTACTTGCTTGAAGGCAACATCGGATTTGTTGATCTGTAGGGTGCAATAGAGCTTGGTGCTGATAACGTTTTCTAGTTTGAAAGACTACGGAGTTCTTGGTAAACTCTACAGAAGAAAGATGAGAAAGAGAGAAACTATATTTATATTATGTATGTGAGAAGGAACCATTCAATGGTCTTCCTCTTTGCATTTATACAATAGCCAAAATGTTTACAATGGATAAACATATGTGATCTTAATAGATCTTTAAGAGATGGGGATATTTCTATTTAGTTGGCAGAATCTTAGTTATAACTAAATACAACATTAATATTTTATAGATTATCATTAGGAAGACTTTAAAAGACAGATGTTGTAATTATTTGTATCTTTATTAGGACTATTGAGGAAAAGTAAAAGATATTTGTCTTAATTATTATAAATTTATTATTAGAAAGATCAAAGCACAACTTCTTAATTACCTTGTTGCCCCTATGAACTTTAATGAATAATTTTACTTAATACACATATGTAAGGGTATATTTGGAAGAAAAACAAAATTTACGGTAAAATTAAATTTTTTTCCATTATATATTATTATTATTATTATTATTATTATTATTATTATTATGGTAAACGGATATGAGTCCTCATATTTCTACATGAGTCATGCACATGTGGACCAATAGAAATAGACTCATACATTGCATGTGCTTCCATGTACACTAGTACACTCTATTTCTATTGATCAACATGTGTATGACTTATGTAGGAATACGAACACTATGACTCATATCCCATTTATCCTTATTATTATTATTATTATTATTATTGGTAAAAGAAAACATTACGGATCCGGCCCATTAAAATATTGGTCTGAATAAACCAAATTGAAGCCTAAACTCCATCCTGGCTCGAACGGCCAGAAAGTACAAACCTTCAACCTCCTTATTTAATTTTTTTATTTTTAAAATTTTTTTTTTTAGGTTATCGACTTACTCACCACCAATAAAGTACCGAATATCTTGAAATAATGGTACGGTGAAGATATTGCGGAAAGAAAGAATATAAACAAAAGAGAAAATATTCCACTACTCGGTTTGGACGTCGTGATGGGGGAGGTTCATGCATGCAATAATTTAAGCAAGTAATTAATTAATTAATTAATTCTCATTCCTTTCCCTATAAATAGAGAGCCAATGGCACATACCAACACCTACACCACCATCTAATTAACACAAAGGAAAGGAAGCAGCTAGAGAAGAAAAGAATGGCAGGGATAATCCACAAGATTGAGGAGAAGCTCCACATGGGGAGCGGAGGAGAGCACAAGAAGGAGGAGGAGGAGAAGAAGCACCACCACGAGGAGGAGGAGCAGAAGAAGAAGCACAAGGAAGGAGGAAGCGTGCTCGACAAGATCAAGGACAAGATCCATGGTGGCGGAGAGCACAAAGATGGGGAGAAGAAGAAGCACGATGGAGAGAAGAAGAAGAAGAAGAAGCATGACGGAGAGAAGAAGAAGAAGAAGAAGCAGCATGGCGATGAGCACCATGGCCACAGCAGCAGCAGCAGCGACAGCGACTAGATGTTGATATATTTCACTCTTATCTATCATATAAAAGTATATAAGCATATCTTTGCGCGTGTTCTCCTCCTCCTCCTCCTCCTCCTCCTCCTCGTTAAGTAGTTTGTAATCGATGATGATTATGATAATAAAAGTCTATTTACCTACTAAAATTTTAAAATCCCCCCTCCCTCCATGTAATGTTTTTTAATATATATTTTTTAATGGCTGCATTCTTCTAAAATGTTATCATGTACAAATCTGTTCTGGATGATATTTTAGGAGTGTTAGAACAGGGACACTCCAAACACATATTTTAAATTATTAAAAATTATAAAAAATTATTATTTTTAGAGTGTCTCTATGATATTAGCATACAATGGTACATTTTAAATAAATATTTCAAATCAATCTTCTCTTTTCTTTCTCTCTTTTTTTTTCTTTTTTTTTTTCTTTCCTATTTGGTAAGATATTTTTCGTTTTTTTACTATTTTATTTTTCTTTCTTGTCTGAGTTACTTTTTGTGGGCCCAACAATTATTATAGAGGAGCTAAGAAACGTTCCAAATCTGAAGTATCGCATAGCTTCTAACAATTTTTAAGTAAGTATGCACATGTGTCCACTGCAGCCTTCAAGTGCTCCAAGATTTGAATAAAGTCAAAATATAGTACTTAAAATATCTGCCACTATTGATGCTCTTAATAACGACATTTTAGGAAGTCGTTATTGTCACTTCAAAAATGTTATTCGTTCATGCATTCACATATTTAATACAGTTCATGCATTCACAGATTTACTACAGGAACAAATCTAAAATTTGAATGATAAAAAAATTAAAGAAAGTACAAAATAATATTTTAGAAGTGGCAATATGTGCAGCAAAAATTCTTTTATTTATAGAAAAAGGGTTAGGAAAACTTGCGAACAAGTAGGGAGAAGTTAGTCATGAACTTCTTAGTCAGAAAGAATTTATTTATGGGAAAAGTTCTAACCAGAGTTGGAGGAAGTCAGGGTTAGTAAAACATTTGTGTTTAGGAATTATATTGGAGTTTTTTTTTTTTTTTAATTCTTGGAAACAAAATAGTTGCAGGAAAAAGAAATTATATTATGGGAAAAGTAGGTTGGAAAATCATTTGAATACTATGGATCACCATCTTGTGCAAAATGTTTAATATGTACACTGACCCACAAATTCGGGCCCATGTTCCATGAAATAATTTGATTGGTTCTTAGTTATTAATAAAACATGGGGATTGTAATTGCGAGGAACTCTTTACAATCCACAGATGATTTTCAAAATAGTTTACTAAAATTATCAAAGAAGCTATAACTAAAATGATCCAAGAAGCTATCAATTTTATTTTTAAAAATGGTACTAAATTGAGGGTAGTTTTAATAATACATTATCTTGAAAATTCAAAAAAAATTATAATTTTTTTCTTCGGAATTGCAACTTCCTAGAACATAATCTTGCTATTTTTAAGATTTCATCAACGACTCTTTTAAGGTCACAACAAGATTTTTCCAATAATGCTAAAGGAGACCGATTCCAATCTTTATTATTTTAGGACCATCTCTCTTTTAAACTTAGTTTGACATCAAAGTTAAAATAGCATGTAAATTTTTATCGGAAGCATTAAAGTTTAGAAGAAAGAAAGAAAATAGAGTGAAAGAACAAAATTTGACAAAATTATAAAATTATAACTAAAATGTCATAACATTAGACATTTTCCAAACAAATGTCCTATCGATTAATGTTTTTTGTGAAGCTAGGAGATTATTCTTATGTAGGATAAAGTACAAAAAACTATTCCTTAGATTTGTCTCGTTAGCAAAATAAGATTCATTAGACAAATATAGCAATTAAATCCTCCCGCAATAGTTGAATTGCTTAAAATATCCCCTTCCATATATTAGCCGTTTGAAGTAGCCGTTAGTTGTACTTTTTTTTTTAAATACCTCCATTACAAGTGAAAGTTGGTGGTTGATACATTTGTCATTCTATATAAATCAATACAGACAATAACAAAGCAATATAAACAAATTAATATATTAATATATACATATAAATAAAATATATTATTATAGAGACGCTTTAGTTTATATTAATTTGTATACAAATAAATATATTAGTATACAAATAATTATATGATATTACCAAATAAATATTTTCAAACAAATAAAATAAAACAGGATAAAAATAAAAAGATAAAAGAAAAAAAACCAAAAAAAGAAGCAAAAACAAATTATAAAAAAATGAAACATGAAAAAATTTGAAAAACACAAATTTTGTTATTGTCCGGGCAAAAAAATATACCCACATATTTTTAAGGGATATAATTTTCATGTTTTGTGGGTAAATCAAGTATTCACAATTTTCTGAAATAAATTTTTATAACATAAACCAAAAATGGAAAAAGTTGTGTACCAAACGCTAAAAGCTGTTAATTTGATAATCGATGTTTATAAAAAAATTAGAAAAAGTCAATTTATTTTTTGGGGACTTTTAAAAGCACTTTAATATTAGGTTTTAGATGGGTATTGTAAACACCCAAATTTTAGAAATTAATTTTAGAATTTTAATTATTGGAGTTATGAATTTTGGAGATTTTTCTGTAATTTTTAATTAATTATAATAAATGTTCTTCAGTGATTAATATTTTTGTGAATTAAATTAATTATTAAAATATTATAAAAATTATATTTTTGAGTGTATAATTAATAATATGATGTGTGATTTTTTTAAAATTTATTGGGCTCAAAAACTATTTTTAAAAAGCTAAAAAGCATTATTTTTAGATAAACCAGACCGAACCAGACTTGAACCGAACCAAACCAAACCAAACTGAACCCAATCGTACCAACCCAACCCTATTGGATTTAGATCCTACCCGTACCCAACCCGACCCGACCCGACCCGTTCCCGACCCGCTAACCCCTCACCTACAGTAACCGCTCTCCACCCCCCACCCCTCCCTCGTTTCTGAAACCCCCGCGACCCCCCCTCGTTTCTGAAACTCCCGCGACCCCCCCCCTCGTTCCCCTTACGAAACCCTCATTCCACCTTATATATACACCATCCACCACCACCCGCATCTCCCAACCTCCAAATGACCTCCGATGGCCATCGCAGACCGCTGCTGAGCGCCGCACGCCGCCGCACACCGCAGACGAACGCCGCCGCAGACCCGCCCCATTTCACGAACAGCAGCCAAGCAGTGAGGTATGCCCCTTCCCACTCACGTATCTTCCTGCATATTAATCCAAATGTCATTCTGTCGAATCCTATGCGAAGATCAAGTGACCCTCTCGAACCCTATATAATTAGTTCGGGGTATCGTATCATGTGTCGGTCGCAAATCGCAAAACAAAACAGGAAAAAAAAGACCCAATTTATAGTTCAGAAAACTATCCCAAACACCCATGTTCATGACCGTTTTTCTTCCAACCTAGTTAATATTTTTAAATTTCACTTAAACAGTAAATTAGACAATATAACCGAGATTAAATCGCATTAATTAGTTTATTTTAATTTGCTGTAAGTTATATTTTTTGCGGTTAAAGTTGACCAAAAATTTGGTTTTTAAAACCCAAAATTTTTTGAAACTGGGTGCATTCCGCTAAACGAGGCAACTTCGTCGTGTGCGAATTACATCAAAAAGCGTGTATCGTCAATACGGACGTGTGAGATTTTACGGAAGTTGATTTGGATGTGCGTGAACACCAGAATCAACGTGTATCCGCCGAAAGGTCCCGTATTAGTCTGTTCTGACACTCATCATAATTTCGTGTGTGCTTGTCGTTTTGTAACAAAACTTGCGCCATCGTATTCATAGCATTACGCTGGTCCTATGACCAAAGTTTGGTTCAATTCTGAGAAAGTTGACGAAACTCCGTTTTGTGAGCCCCACGGCTCCACTTGACGGACTATTTTATGATCGGCTCATCGAAATCCAGTTCTGGACATTCCGTTGGGTTTGTATCATTGTTCTGGACTTGTGGACACTAAGTTTAACGAATTTGGAGAACTTTGTCTCTGGTACGTTTTTCGTTGCGAAATTGCCACATGTGGACCCCGCTTTAACCAGAAACTGTCAATTCTGTTCTTGTGTCCAAATTAGACTTATGGGTAGTCAATCTTAGCTATTTCATATATTCTGAGAGTGATGGTAATATTTGTTTCAACATCCGGAGACGTACCTGGAGATTTGGCTGTTACCGGAGCAACTAAAGGAGTTAAGAACCCAGGTAAGTGTACCTTGCCAAACTTGCAGTAATTGCTTTAATATTATTTGCTTAATTTATTTCTGTGATGTACCTGTTCAACATAGGACCGTGAGATGTTGCTTAGCGTCCGAATAACATTCGGGTGTTGACGCCATACGCGGAGTCGTGTAACGTCACTTAAAGAGTTGATAACACGATCCTATACTTTTCGTGTTTGCTTTACCAAGTACGTCATACCAGAGGACACTTGACACTACTCATGTGACAGAATCTTTTTTGAGTTATTCATGGTGATTCTGTATAGGCTTACAGGATTTGTGACATAGATCTTGCATTTACATAGATATCATTATGACTCGCTATATTAGCTAGAGGTCATGATCTTGCGTATTATGGACATGAGACGTCATGGACATGAGACGTGTGATTACATTGGATGAGGAGAGACACACAGGCTATAGGCTGATTATATTTATATATATTTATTATTGTAGTGCTTTAGCCTCTATATCAGAGCTTGGCCCATTATGTGATATTACTGCTACCGGCTCCCCGACACAGAGCTTATAGTAGTCTCAGCCTGAGTACTAGTGATGCTCTCATTTACATATCACATAGCTGGTTACATAGCTTGCCCTGTTGATATATTTTTATATATTGTATTTTATTTGGCTTGAGTTATTCTTGTACCTTGCTATGTCCCCTAAGGACCTGGATCCGGATTATGTCCCTAGGTATAGCAGAGTAGATTTACCCCGAGGTATACGGGACAGGAGCTGACGCTGGAGCAGTACCAACACCAGAGGACGAGGTGATGCCAGAGGATTTCTCCTGAGTATTTTGTTATATACTCAGTTATTTCTATTTCTAGTTTTCCTATTTCCTGTCTCTTCGATTACAGTACTAAACTTATTATTGGGTTGTCCCCGAGACACTTTGTATTGAGACTTATGTTGGATTATATTTCTCTTTTGATTAATCTGACATTTTGAATTGTGTTTACCTTCTGTGGATAAGATTAGAATTAGACTGTAATATATATCTTAGACCATGGTATTTGTTTTACAGCTTAAGTACACTCTAACGAGTCCATTAAATTGGGTTTGCCCATTGGAGTTGTGCTGCTGTCTATTGCCACGTGGCTAGTCCCTAGGTATTTTGGGACTGGGGCGTGACATAGTTTTTGTTGTGGCCCATACAGGTCCTGACTATATTGCTTTTGTTTCAACTAAGGGACCGAGCAAGCCTGCGATTAGGATATGATAAGTTATAGGATCTTATCCACTTATTGATCTGTTCTTGACTCTATATCGACTTCAAAATAATTTCTTGACTTGCATCATGCCTTGACTCCTCTGTGCGCTTCTCATAGTTTACTTTTAATGCAGAGTAATGGACCCACAAGCCGGCGATGAGACTCCCGTAGGTGCACCACAAGGTGTTGTGGTCACCTATAACGATAGAGTGACACCAGTAGGTGGAGGTCAATTAGCTCAACAAAGCAAATAAGCAGGCCAGCATACCTCAAGATTCCGGCGAGACGATATTCCACCACCGCCGCAGTTTACTCCACCAATGCCTTTTTTCTACCAGGATAGGCTATGGACGGACAGCAGATGTTTCAAATATTATATGCAATGATGCAAGCCCAACAGTAGTGTCACGACCCACACCCGGAAAATCGGGCATGAGTCGTGGGTACGTCCAGCCTACGCCGCAGCATCGGCGGTAGAACGCTGTCTAGGTCAACTATCTAGATAACTCACAAAAAAAAATCTGCCATGACCTCTCCAAAAGGAGGGCAACCACGCAATCAATATATAAACCTGTCAAGATCTCAACTCCAAACGGAGGAGCAATATCACAATGATAATCTCAAGTACTCAATCACGAATCTAAGCACGATAAGATAACAAAGAAGACTAACAACTATAAAGTCTAACCAACAATAACTACTACAACAACCACAACATCAATAATAATAATACATCATCCAAAAATAATATACAAACAAGGTCTCAATCCAAAACCGGAGACAAATCCGGTGCTAAAAGCTAATAAAACAACAACAAGGTCTCAGTGATCCCGGCTACCAACCCGAAAATCACTCCTAAATTAGAGGGTCCCTGTCTGCACCATCGACAGGCTCAGGTCCATAAAACGTTGGACACCACTCCTCCGGATACTCTGAAAAATATGTCCAGTCAGGACTGGAGCAAGTACATCTCTAACAGCAGTTCCATTTAAACGATAAAAACTATAAAACAGTTATAGCAAGTAGCAAGAAGAGTGAAGCAAGTATGAAACAAAAAATATATATAAATCACTGGTGCATAAAGGTAAAGATGCATGGATATCAGAAACAAGATAGTAATAACTGTAAGATACAGGAAATCTAAGCTAAGATCAAGTCCGTGCACATGAACGTGTAGTGAGTCCAGCATGAAATAATGTAGTGAGTCAAGTCCAAAAATATGTAAGTGAGACCAACAAGAATGCAAGTGAGTCCAGACTATAAAGAATAAACTCGGTGTCTTTGAAATACTTGTTTCGACATGTAAACGGCTAGGGGTAAGTACGGCTCACCGCGCACTGGGTGCGCGGCTGCTATCATTCCAGATTAGACCAGAGGGAGTGATTCCTGATGATTCCAGATGGGAATATTTACATGTCTACTCGAGTATTTTCCCGCCCCGACTAATACAAGTGGATCCAAGACTCGACACGTAAATCAAGATGAGTCCAGCCTGAACATGAATGATGCCTGTAGTGATGCCTGTAGGTGATGCCAATAGTGATTCCAGAATAGAGGCCAGAAACATGAAATGTACGTGTCGCAAGTAAATAAATCCAGAAATACCAGTCAGTATCCCGTGTTGTGCCAGAGTAATCAGATGATACTATACTAGAAGCTGAATCATAATAATCATAAGATAATGAAAACTATCAGAGAATGTACTCGCTTGACGTCCTGAGCAATTGGCGATCCGAATCGGTGTCGCAATGACCTAATACGAAAAGCAAGATTAAACAGGATTCTAATGAGTTAAACAGATATAAAATAATTTAAAAAATAGGCTTCTAGGGTCGTTCTAGGTCAAACGGGTCAAATCGGTAAAATCTGGGTCAAAAATCAACTTTGGATCTAAAAAGTCAACTCTGGGTCAAAACTAGGTCAAAAGTTGACTTTGGCGGTCAACCGAGTCAACTACGGTCAAGTCTAGGTCAAACTAGGGTGCTCCTGAAATTCTAGGTCAAACCGAGCTCATTAAGCTAGAAAACTCACAAACTCGCCTCCTTGAGATACCGGAATACCCTCGGTATCCGATACCTCAACCTAGGCTACGCACCCCGCCTATACCCGCTAAAACCTATGCTAGCACGCGTAAATATATATACATAAACATATAAAAATTACTCCAATACTATTCCTAGGCTAATGCTCAAAAACCCCGCTCGAAACTCAATACCTTGGATATCTCAAGGTATTGAGATACCTCGGTATCTCAAGGTATTGAGATACCGCTCTAAACTCAACCCGACTACCCCTCTAGCTAACTTACTATGCATAAACATATATATCTAGCTATATTCTAGGCTAAAATATAGATATCTAATACATATAGGCATATACATATATATCTACATATATATCTCACATACCTTACATATATACCTTACATATATACCTTACCTTACACATACCTTACACATACCTTACGTATATATATATATATATATATATATATATATATATATATATATATATATATATATATATATATATATATATATATATACCTAGATATCTAACTATCTATCTAGCTATGTATATATCTATTTATAAATCTATCTCTCTCTCTCTCTCTCTCTCTAGATATCTATAGATATATATAGCTATAGGTATATATATCTATACCTTAGATATACATATAACTATCTATCTATCCATTACCTACCTATCTTATTATCTATCTATCTATATCTATATATCCATCTAGAAATCTAGTATCTATTCATCTAGATATCTACCTATCCATCTAAGTATCTATTAATCTATGTATGTATGTACCTATCTATCTATCTAGTATATCTAGGTATATGTTTATCTATCTATCTAGTATATCTTATCAATCTATCAATTTCTATTTATCTATATCTAGCTATCTATCCATTTTATTATCTAACTAGCTATCTAGATATATATCTATCTAACCACCTATCTATCTATCTAGCTATATAACCATATATCTATCTATCTTTCTATTCCTCTACCTATCTATCTAATCTATCCCTCTACTATCTAACTATGTATCAATCAATCTATATATATATATATATATATATATATATATATATATCCCTCTCCCTCGTATTTGCTATTTACCCTGCTGTTGCTGCATGCTGGAGCTGCTGCTATTGCTGCTGCCCTGCTCTTGTTTCTGCTGCTGCTGCTGTCCCAGTTTGCTGTGGCCTCCCCCCCTCTCATACACACACACACACACTCTTATATACATACACACACATATATATCACTATATATATATATATATATACATACATATATATACATATATATAACTCTATAGATATATATATACACACTAACTTATATATAATCTAACACATACTAACACTCAAACACATATCAACACACACACACATAATTATATACACAAACACATATCTATATATTTACACACATATATCTATATATATATACACACTAATATATCTATATATATATATCTATACCTATACACACTCACACACTCAAACACAAATATATATATATATATATATATATATATATATATATATATATATATATATATATATATATATATATATATATATATATATATATCCTCACTCACACACTCACTCTCACACACACTCACACACACACTCTCTCACACACTAGCACACACTCTCACAAACACACAACCACACACATACAAACACTCATACATTATATATAAATATATATACATATATACACACAAACTCATATATATATATATATATATATATATATATATATATATATATATATATATATATATATATATATATATATAAACACAATATATATATAAACACAATATATATATATATATATATATATATATATATATATATATATATATATATACATATCAACACACTCACACACACTCTTACACATCTACATATATATTTACACATAGGCATATACATACACAAGCACATAGATATAAATACACACATATATATATAAATATATATACATAAACACACATACATATATATATAAATATATATATACATATACACTATAAATATATATAGAGAGACACAACACCACTCAACCACAACACACAACAACACGTCCCACTCACGTCCAACGATCCCGACACTCACCAACACCCTAAAATATATAAAATATAGCCCGAAAATTCTAGCATACACTCCCCGACACTAACCCAACGTGCACACAAGCCCGAAACTAGGAAACCACGCCGAAATGGTCGTTCGGTCATTTCGACGAACACGCGGTGCGCGGTTCGGAAAACCTCCTGAAACGCACACCAAACGAACTCGGAATCGGCCCAAAATTTACCCACGCGCTCTAAACAATGCCTAAATTTTAGAAAAAGTGCTCCTGCGTCGATTCTAGGTCCGTGGTGGAAACGCGCACGCACTTAGAATCGGCGACGATGAAAAGCCCCAAATTTGCCCGAAACGCCCGTTTCTCCGCGACACGACTTCCCGTGTCCGAACGGAGACACGCACTCACCCTCTAGACACTCGACAACGTCTACCTAGGTCTATCTAACCTAGGGCATCACCCAAAATTGGGCCAAATTCGGATTTCACCTGAAATCGACACAAAATCTAATGTTAAAGTCTCTAAACCCAACCAAACTAGTTCCAACTTCCTCCCACGGGTAGCCTAAGGGTCTAGGAACGTTCTACAACACTAATTACACTATAAAAGAGTAATTACAAGGGAAAAATTAGGGTTTACCTCTTAGGAGTTGGAATCCCAAGCAAAAATCTCTAAAATGCTCCAAATCCACCAAACCAAGCTTCCAAGCTCCCAAATCTAGCTCCAACACCAAATCTAGGCTTTACCCACCTAGGTTAGGGAAAATGCAAGGTTAGGGTTAGCACAAGAAGAAGGAATGGAAGAAAGAAGGAAGAAAAAGGAAGGGGAACTTACTTGGAGAAGGAAGGAAGAAGAAAGAAGAAGTGGAGAAGAAGAAGAAGTGAAGAAGAAGTAGAATATGAAACAAAGGGGGAGGGGGCTGCTGTTCCACGGGTGGGGCTACTGGAAATGCACGGGTAGGGGCTGGGAATAGGGGCCACACACCTAATAAAGGGTTCCACAAGTTGGCAAATGTCCAAAATGCCCTTCCGTAACTCGGTTTTGGGTTTCGGGTTCCAAAAGCACTCAAACTAACTCCAAATCTCTCCAACTGTCACGACCCGCACCCGGAAGTTCGGGCACGAGTGCGTGGGTACGTCCAGCCTACGCCGCAGAGTCGGCGGTAGTACGCTGTCTAGGTCAATCCATCTAACTAGTCTAACTCATTCACAATTAACATAGGCAAGATAATAATGGGAATAGAAACTTAAAATTTGCAACTGAAAGTAAATGTGACAACAGATTCAAATGTTTAATACAGGAATTCCAAATGAAATTGGGGACAAACGCGATTAAATAAGATAAGAACAGAAATAAAAGATAGCTACTAAAAGCTACTCAGCAGCAGGGGTCTCCTGGGTAGGGTCTGGCTCCTCATAGGTATCATTTGTACCCTCATAAGGACCATAATAAGTAGGGGCAAGATCCTCATCATCGCCTAAATCAACAGATCCAGTCAGGAAAGGAGCAAAGTACACAGTGCACAACAATATTAAACTAAATATTTATGACAATTAAACATTGAATATCATGTTAAGAAAATTGCATAAAAGAATGTTAATATCTCAGAGTCAAAACTATAAACAGGAATATGAGAAAACAGAAGTAAACGAGCAGGAAAAGAAACTACACAGTCAGCAAGAATATAACATGACCAGAAGTTATCTGTATGAAACTTGTGTTTGTTTTTAGAATACTTAGTTGGCATGCAGGGGTTTATAAGGCTAATCCGGCCATCATGAACGGCTATTAGTCACGAATAATCGAGATCCGGCTGATGGACAGTCGTGTACCAACAGCTATTATTCACGGCAAGGGGAAGGGTAAACTACATGCCTTTCAGTATTCTCCCACCCGACATGAAAAACAAGACATGAATTCCAATATTCAAGACATGAAAATCCAACATTTCTAACATTATGTGTAATCATCAAGGGTACTAGTAAAGCAGGGAATTAATTATCACAATATATAGATTTAACTTGAAGTGCAGGTACTTGCCTGTTGTTTGGATCTGATTAATTTTGGTTCTTGGGGGAAAAGTCCAGAGATGATTCCAAAAGCTGAAACAGACATTACCATCATGCTCAGAAGATGTCAAATAGCTAGAAACGCCTGTCCTTGGGTCCAATTTGGAGACAAGGGCAAAAACGGCAGTTTCGGGTCAAAACGGGGTCCGCCGTTGGGCCCGCTTTGCACCGAAAAACGTGTCCGGGTCAAAAGTCTCCAAATTCACCAAACTTAGTGTCAACAGGTCAGGAACGCTGATACAAACCCAACGGAACTTCCAGATTTGGATTCCGATGAGCCGAACACAAAATCGCCCGTCGAGCGGGGCCTGTGGGGCCCACGACACGCGATTTCGTCAACGTTCTCAGAATCGAACCAAACTTGACCCACAGGACCAGCGTATCGCTACGAGTCCGATGGCGCAAGTTTCGTCTCGATCTGACGAGTGTGCACGAAGTTAGGGTAATTTGCAGAAAAGCCGGATACGGGGCGATGTCCGCGGATACGCATTGATTCCGGTGTGCACGCACACCCGAATCAGCTTCCGCGAAGTCTCACACGTCCGTATCGACGGTGCGCACGTATCTGTGAAGACCGCACACGACCAAGTCGTCCCGTTTGGCGGGGCGTACTCAGTTCCGGGGGTGAAACATGGTCTAGTTTTTCCTGGTTTTGGATCGCGGTGTGCGATCACCACAGGACGCGGTGTCCCGAACAGTTTGTCCGGACACCGAGAGGGTCATACAGGCTACGCGTAGGAATTTACAGAATCGAAAACGGAGATCAGGGTTGCAAGTTACGAATACCTGAAGGGGACCGAGAAACCAGGGTCGAATGTCGGACACTGTGTCCACTGCGTGTCCGCGGCTAGGGCTCCCTGTGTCCGGGCTGTGTCCGTGTCCGGGTGCTGCTGGAGGACACGCCGGCGGCTGGCGAGGTCGACCGGGGCTGCGGCGGCTCAGCCGAGGGGCTGGCGGTGGCTACGGCTCCGGCGGAGGGGAGACAGCAGCGGGGAGGAGTAGGGCTCGGGGGTCGGGCTGCCTGGGGAGGAGGAGGAAGGGGAGAGGGGGAGGAGCTCCGCCTGGTGGTGGTCGGCGCAGGGGCTGAGGGCAACGGGGTGGCCGGAAAGGGCTCGCCGGAGGGGTTTAGGGTTAGGGTTACGGGAGGAAAGGGAGGCGGAGGAGGAGTCTTTAAATAGGGGACTGGGGAGGTCGAGGCCGGGCGTCGTGGCCGAAAGATCCGGGGGGGTGGCGGAGGACGTGGCCGCCGGAAAACGCGGCGGCGGCGGCGGGAGTTCGGGTCGTGGGGAAGAACGGGGAACAGGGGTGAGGCGCCGGGTTGCTGGGTCGGCGGGTCGGGTCTGGGCAGACCCGACCCGACCCGGATGGTCAGGCGGGCTGGGCTAGAGGCTTACGGGCTCGGCCCATTGGGCCGGGCCGGGCCCAAAATCAAAAAAGAAAAATAAAATATAATAATAATAATAAAATAATTAATAATTAAATAAATAGATAATAAATTAATTAATTAATTAAATTAGTTTTTAGGCATTTAAAAATATGTCTGAGGCCCAGAAAAATCCAGAAAAATTACCCTAAGTCCAATTTTTCATTTTACACCCAAAAATATTATTTTCATGATATTTTAATATTATCTATAAATCATTTATTAATTGAAAAGCTTGATTTTAATTACAGAAAATTCCCAGAAAATTCCAGAAAATTGGGAAAAATCCAAGATTTAATAATTTGAGAAATTAGGGGGTTTACAACCTACCCAACTTACAAAAATTTCGTCCTCAAAATTTAAGAATAACAAGGCACGAAAAGAAAAGGCCGAGAAATAAAATACACCTCATGGTTCAAAAAGATAGGGGTATCGCTCTCTAATCTTGTCTTCTCGCTCCCAGGTGGATTCGCCGGGGGAATGGTGCTTCCAAGCTACGCGAACCAGTGAGATAACCTGGTTCCGTAGGACTTTCTCCGAGCTATCCAGTATCTCCACGGGTTGCTCCTGGTAAGTCAGACTTGGGCCTACTTTGAGCTCTGAGTGATCCAAAATGTGGCTGGGGTCTGACACATACTTTCTCAGCTGCGACACGTGGAAGACGTTATGTACTCCATCCAGAGAGGGTGGCAATGCCAGTCGGTATGCCACTTCTCCGATTTTCTCCTGTATGCCAAAAGGTCCAATGAATCTTGGGCTGAGTTTTCCACTCCTTCCGAACCTAATGGTGCCACGTGTCGGGGAAATCTTTAAGAACACCAGCTCTCCAACCTTAAAATAGAGTCATAATCAAGTCTTAGTTCCATAATCAAAATGTTTAAATTGACTTGAATTTTATAAATTTAATTACCTCAAATTCTAAGGGCCTTCGGTGGCTATTTGCCCAATGTCGTTGCCTGTCTTGAGCCACTCGAAGTCTGTCCCTTATTTGCTTTACCTTCTCAGCTGAATCGATCACCATCTCTGGTCCCAGCAGGGCCCTTTCCCCAACGTCGTCCCATGATAGCGGGGTACGACATCTTCGTCCATACAGAGCTTCAAATGGAGTCATCTCGATGCTGGCTTGATAACTGTTATTATAAGAGAACTCCACCAGATGTTAATAGTCTTCCCAGGATCCTCCAAAATCCAGAACACATGTACGGAGCATATCTTCAAGGGTCTGGATTGTACGTTCCGATTGTCCATCGGTTTGGGGATGATAAGCTGTGCTGAATTTGAGTTGAGTCCCCAAGCTGGCTTGTAAGCTCTTCCAGAAGTGAGAGGTGAATCTTGAATCTCTGTCGGAGACAATACTTACTGGAACTCCATACAGCCTAACAATATGTCTGATATATAAATCTGCCAGCTTCTCTGTAGATAGCCCTACTTTGAAAGGTAGAAAATGTGCAGACTTGGTCAGTCTATCTACTATCACCCAGATTGCATCCTTACCACTAGGTGTTCTTGGAAGACCGGAAACAAAATCCATTGTGATATGTTCCCACTTCCACTCCGGAATGGGTAGTGGTTGAAGCAATCCTCCAGGTCGTTGTCTTTCAGCCTTAACTTGCTGGCACACTAAACAACGAGATACGAACCTGGCTACTTCTCTTTTCATGCCATGCCACCAAACATGCGTCCTCAGGTCCTTGTACATCTTGTTGGCTCCTGGATGTATAGAGTACTGCGATCTGTGCGCTTCTTGCATAACTTCTTCTCTTATGTCTCCTTGAGGTACACATAATCTATCGCCATGCCTCAGTGATCCATCTTCATGAATTCTGAACTCTTCTACTAATCCAGCTTGCACTTGACCTCGAAGGCTTCGCAGGCCTTCGTCTTGAAACTGAGTCTCCTTGATCTTGTCCATTAAAGTAGACTGAATCTGCAAGTTCATCATTTGGCCCTCTTTTCCTGGGATAATTACTTCAATACCTAAACTTTCCAAGTCCTCCAGCAGGTGTCTGTCCATAGTCAAGTACATCGCCATAGGATACCTGCTTAGAGCATCAGCAACTACATTTGCCTTCCCAGGGTGATATTGAAGAGTGATATCAAAGTCTTTCATTAGTTCCAGCCACCTTCTTTGCCTCATGTTTAGCTCTTTCTGAGTGAAGATATATTTTAGACTCTTATGGTCTGTAAATATTTCCACCCTTTCTCCATAAAGGTAATGCTTCCAAAGTTTAAGAGCAAAAATGACAGCTGCCAATTCTAAATCATGGGTTGGATAATTCTTTTCATGTGGTCGAAGCTGTCTAGAGGCATATGCTATTACTTTCTTATTCTGCTCCAATACACAACCTAGACCTTTTCCAGAAGCATCACTATAAATAGCGAAACCTCCGATTCCAGAAGGTAAGGTCAGAATAGGGGCAGTAGTCAGCCTTTTCTTCAACTCCTCAAAAGCATGCTGACATTCTTCAGTCCAGGTGAACTCTTCATCCTTCCTTGTTAACTTTGTCATGGGTTCAGCAATCCTAGCAAAGTCCTTCACAAACTTCCGATAGTAGCCAGCTAGTCCCAGGAAGCTTCTAATCTCTGCTACAGAGTCTGGAGTGGGCCAGGATTCTACTGCAGCTATCTTCTTAGGATCTACTGCTATTCCATCTCCAGTCACAACATGTCCCAAGAATTCTACTTTGTCTAGGAAGAAAGCACATTTGGATAATTTTCCATAAAGTTTTTCCTTCCTCAAAGTCTCCAATGCTAACCTCAAATGTTCTTCATGTTCTTCGGGGGTCTTGGAGTAGATCAAAATATCATCAATAAAGACCACTACAAATTTGTCTAGGTATGGCTGGAAAACTCTGTTCATTAGGTTCATAAAAACTGCTGGAGCATTCGTCAACCCGAACGGCATCACTAAGAATTCGTAATGTCCGTTCCGGGTATTGAAAGCAGTTTTAGGGATGTCTTCCTTTCTCACCCTTACTTGGTGGTAACCAGACCTCAAATCAATCTTTAAAAATACCCGAGCTCCACTCAACTGATCAAATAAGTCATCTATCCTGGGCAGGGGATACTTATTCTTAATTGTTAAGGCATTTAAGGCCCTATAGTCAATACACATTCTGGATGTTCCGTCCTTCTTGGGCACAAATAGTACTGGGGCTCCCCAAGGTGAGACACTAGACCTAATAAAACCTTTGTCTTCTAGCTCTTTGATTTGTTCATTTAGTTCTATTATCTCATTCTTGTTGATTCTGTAGGGATTCTGAGATACTGGTGCTGCTCCTAGCACTAAGTCAATGGAGAATTCAACTTCTCGGTCTGGGGGTAAGCCTGGGAGATCCTCAGGGAAAACATCAAGGTATTCAGAGATGATAGGTGGTAATTCTTCTGTTACTAGGGCTCCACAAATTATGTTATTACCCATTTCTCTAGAACCTCTAGCAAATTCAAATTCTGGCTTGCCAGGGGGCCTGAAGATTACACTGCCTCTGTGACAGTCTATTGTGGCATGATGTTGACTTAACCAATCCATACCCAGTATAATGTCAAAACTGGGCACTGGCATTACAAGTAGCCTAGCATATAGTTCTCTTCCACATAGTGAAATAGGACAATTGTTACAGGCATCACTAACCGGGATGATTCCTCCACCGGTAATGATCTTATAACAATTCCTAAGGGGTTTAGTGATTAAGTTATGCTTCATAAGGAAATCTACTGACATGAATGAATGAGAAGCTCCAGAGTCAAATAAAGTAATAGCTGGTATTGAATTTATAAGCACGGAACCTGTGATCACGTCAGCTGCGGCTTCCGCTTCTTCCAAAGTCATTGCATAAGCACGGCATTGCTGCGGTGCACCCCTCTGTTGCTGCTGTTGGTGCTGAGCAAAGCGTTGTTGTTGAGTTGGAAGCGGGGGTCCCCTCTGTTGCGCTGCTGGGGGCCTGGCCTGGACTGGAGCCTTTAGTGCAGCTGGGCGTCCTTGAGCAGCAGGACAGTCCCTCAATTGATGTGCTGGGGAGCCACAATAGAGGCAGGCACCTAGCCTCTTTCTACAGTCTTGCCAAGTGTGGCCTGGTTTTTGGCAATAGTTGCAAGGGGGAGCTCGCTGGTTCTGTCCCTGAGCCTGGTGTTGGGGTGCTGGAGCTCGAGGGAGAGGACGCTGAGTTTGCTGCGGGGCCCTCTGTTGTTGTTGTTGCTGTTGTTGAAAAGGGCGTTTGTTGGGTCCCGTATTTCCGGTATCTCTTTCTCGCTTCAGTTTGTGCCCCATATCTCTCTCGACGCCTTGAGCCACGCTCAAGATCTCCTCATAGGTGCGAGCTCGGCTGGTGGTGACAGCAAGGCGGATATCCGGAGATAGCCCCTTCTTGAACCTTCGGGCTCTGTCCTCCGGGGTACGAACCATGTACTCCGCAAAGTGGCTTAACCTGCTAAATTCAGCAGTATATTCATCAACAGTCATGTTACCTTGTTCCAGTCTTTCGAATTGGCTTTCGAGAGCTTCCCGAGCCACTTCGGGGTAGAATTTCTCCTTGAATAGCCTCTTGAAGTCTTCCCAGGTGATGTTGGGAGCAGATAGTTGGGGTTCGTCTCTGAACCAGGTTCGAGCAATGTCGAACAGTTGCAGGCTTGCAGATTCTACTTTGAGATCATCGGGAACTCGGGCAGTCTTCAGGAGTCTCTCGACATTCTCTATCCACTCATCAGCGTAGAGAATGCCCTCAGTTCCATAAAATTCCAGAGGCCTAAGGTTCTTGAAGTCTTTGGCACTTCCTGGCCTCTTGAGTGGCGATTCCTGGGGCTTAATAGCTTCTGAGAGGCTGGTCCGCAGAAGTGCAGTCTGTTCTTTCTGGGATTCCACCAATCCCTGGAACACTCCAAGTAGTTGTGCCCCATCCAGCATAACTGCCGGAACAGATGGAGGCGGTGGGAGTGCAAGAGTCTCGGGCACATTCTGCTCAGCTGGTTCTGATGTGCCTCCTACTGTGTTCCTGGTCTGGACCATTCTGAAAGATTAAGGGATAGGAGAATCAGAATAGAATACTTGGAAATCAAAGGCGATAGGAAAATTGAGCAGCAATGATATCAAGAAATGAAATAAGGACGCTGTACTGTGAATAAGCTTTTCCTAGAATCCTCAATTTTATTCCATACCCTGTCCTAGGGTATTACCCTATTTTAGGATAGGACCTGCATGGGCCACCATAAAAACGTGTCACGACCCGCACCCGGAAGTTCGGGCACGAGTGCGTGGGTACGTCCAGCCTACGCCGCAGAGTCGGTGGTAGTACGCTGTCTAGGTCAATCCATCTAACTAGTCTAACTCATTCACAATTAACATAGGCAAGATAATAATGGGAATAGAAACTTAAAATTTGCAACTGAAAGTAAATGTGACAACAGATTCAAATGTTTAATACAGGAATTCCAAATAAAATCGGGGACAAACCCGATTAAATAAGATAAGAACAGAAATAAAAGATAGCTACTAAAAGCTACTCAACAGCAGGGGTCTCCTGGGTAGGGTCTGGCTCCTCATAGGTATCATCTGTACCCTCATAAGGACTATAATAAGTAGGGGCAAGATCCTCATCATCGCCTAAATCAACAGATCCAGTCAGGAAAGGAGCAAAGTACACAGTGCACAACAATATTAAACTAAATATTTATGACAATTAAACATTGAATATCATGTTAAGAAAATTGCATAAAAGAATGTTAATATCTCAGATTCAAAACTATAAACAGGAATATAAGAAAACAGAAGTAAACGAGCAGGAAAAGAAACTACACAGTCAGCAAGAATATAACATGACCAGAAGTTATCTGTATGAAACTTGTGTTTGTTTTTAGAATACTTAGTTGGCATGCAGGGGTTTATAAGGCTAATCCGACCGTCATGAACGGCTATTAGTCACGAATAATCGAGATCCGGCTGATGGACAGTCGTGTACCAACAGCTATTATTCACGGCAAGGGGAAGGGTAAACTACATGCCTTTCAGTATTCTCCCACCCGACATGAAAAACAAGACATGAATTCCAATATTCAAGACATGAAAATCTAGCATTTCTAACACTAGGTGTAATCATCAAGGGTACTAGTAAAGCAGGGAATTAATTATCATAATATATAGATTTAACTTGAAGTGCAGGTACTTGCCTGTTGTTTGGATCTGATTAATTTTGGTTCTTGGGGGAAAAGTCCAGAGATGATTCCAAAAGCTGAAACAGACATTACCATCATGCTCAGAAGATGTCAAATAGCTAGAAACGCTTGTCCTTGGGTCCAATTTGGAGACAAGGGCAAAAATGGCAGTTTCGGGTCAAAACGGGGTCCGCCGTTGGGCCCGCTTTGCACCGAAAAACGTGTCCGGGTCAAAAGTCTCCAAATTCACCAAACTTAGTGTCAACAGGTCAGGAACGCTGATACGAACCCAACGGAACTTCCAGATTTGGATTCCGATGAGCCGAACACAAAATCGCCCGTCGAGCGGGGCCTGTGGGGCCCACGACACGCAATTTCGTCAACGTTCTCAGAATCGAACCAAACTTGACCCACAGGACCAGCGTATCGCTACGAGTCCGATGGCGCAAGTTTTGTCTCGATCTGACGAGTGTGCACGAAGTTAGGGTAATTTGCAGAAAAGCCGGATACGGGGCGATGTCCGCGGATACGCGTTGATTCCGGTGTGCACGCACACCCGAATCAGCTTCCGCGAAGTCTCACACGTCCGTATCGACGGTGCGCACGTATCTGTGAAGACCGCACGCGACCAAGTCGTCCCGTTTGGCGGGGCGTACTCAGTTCCGGGGGTGAAACAGGGTCTGGTTTTTCCTGGTTTTGGATCGCGGTGTGCGATCACCACAGGACGCGGTGTCCCGAACAGTTTGTCCGGACACCGAGAGGGTCATATAGGCTACGCGTAGGAATTTACAGAATCGAAAACGGAGATCAGGGTTGCAAGTTACGAATACCTGAAGGGGACCGAGAAACCAGGGTCGAAATCGTGTCCGAGTCGTGTCGGACACTGTGTCCACTGCGTGTCCGCGGCTAGGGCTCCCTGTGTCCGGGCTGTGTCCGCGTCCGGGTGCTGCTGGAGGACACGCCGGCGGCTGGCGAGGTCGGCCGGGGCTGCGGCGGCTCAGGCGAGGGGCTGGCGGTGGCTGCGGCTCCGGCGGAGGGGAGACAGCAGCGGGGAGGAGTAGGGCTCGGGGGTCGGGCCGCCTGGGGAGGAGGAGGAAGGGGAGAGGGGGAGGAGCTCCGCCTGGTGGTGGTCAGCGCAGGGGCTGAGGGCAGCGGGGTGGCCGGAAAGGGCTCGCCGGAGGGGTTTAGGGTTAGGGTTACGGGAGGAAAGGGAGGCGGAGGAGGAGTCTTTAAATAGGGGACTGGGGAGGTCGAGGCCGGGCGTCGTTGCCGAAAGATCCGGGGGGGGTGGCGGAGGACGTGGCTGCCGGAAAACGCGGCGGCGGCGGCGGGAGTTCGGGTCGTGGGGAAGAACGGGGAACAGGGGTGAGGCGCCGGGTTGCTGAGTCGGCGGGTCGGGTCTGGGCAGACCCGACCCGACCCGGATGGTCAGGCGGGCTGGGCTGGAGGCTTACGGGCTCGGCCCATTGGGCCGGGCCGAGCCCAAAATCAAAAAAGAAAAATAAAATAAAATAATAATAATAAAATAATTAATAATTAAATAAATAGATAATAAATTAATTAATTAAATTAGTTTTTAGGCATTTAAAAATATGTCTGAGACCCAGAAAAATTCAGAAAAATTATCCTAAGTCCAATTTTTCATTTTACACCCAAAAATATTATTTTCATGATATTTTAATATTATCTATAAATTATTTATTAATTGAAAAGCTTGATTTTAATTACAGAAAATTCCCAGAAAATTCCAGAAAATTGGGAAAAATCCAAGATTTAATAATTTGAGAAATTAGGGGGTTTACACCAACTAACCCTCTAAAAATATAATAAATATTATAAACCCAAAAATAAGTCTCACTGGGGTGTGGGCTGGGTCAGACATGGGTCCACTAGGGTCTGACATGGGTCCAGGCTAGCCAAAATCCTAAAACAATCAATAAAAATATAATACAATCATTAATTAAATATAAATACAATTAATTATAAATAATACACAATTAACTAAATTAAAAAAAAATACCCGGCTCTGGAAATGGGGTGGTGACAAGTAGATTTAACAAGAGGCTCAGCGTCATGAGACAGAGAACTTGAGGAACAGCCTAGTAACCGCACTGGAGCAGGCGAACCCACTAGCTAGACGACCATCGACGATTCTATCACTAATTTCCACCAGCTGAAGTCCCGTATCTTTTCTGGCAAGGAGGAGCCCACTGAAGTGAGTGGCTCACAAACACTCAACACTAGTTGGAAGCAATTGAGCTTCCGAGGGAGCGATGGATGACTGCCGTCAAGATGCAGCTGACGGGCAATGCACATCATTGGTGGCTATCTGAGGAGAGACGGCTTGGACCGGACTGAGTCATTTGGGAGGAGTTCTCTAGACTCTTCCAAGAGATGTATATTCCAGCTATAGCCAGAGCGAAACTTAGAGATAAGTTTAACAGCCTCATTCAAGGCAACATGACGGTAGAAGAGTACAATTTGAAGAGTTCATCCGTTTGGGTTGCTTCGCTCCTACTCTGATTTCGACAGAAGAGCAGAAGGCGGAGAAATTCTTTGACGGACTAAACTTTGAGCTACAGAGACAGATTGGCTCTGTCGTACATACTTCTTACACGGACGTCCTTGCTGCAGCACAACGTATGGAGCGCGTCACCAGGAGAGAGTCCAGTCTAAAATGGCCGTTCATATCAGCACCAGCCAGAGCACCACAGGGAGAAGCTGCAAAAAGATCTCACATACACCAGCCACCCAGAGCAGCTTCGCAAGCACTGCCTATATGTCAATATTGTGGCAAGCGAGGTCATTACGACAGCGAGTGCAGACGTATGTTGGGATTATGTTTGATTTGCGAATCCAGCCAACATTCAGCTAAGGATTGCCCTGAGCGTCGAGAGGGAGCACCGATGGTAAACCAACAAGTTTTACCAGCACCGGAAGGATATCAGCCGAGGCCACCCTTGGCACCACAGGCAGCACTCTTCCAGCAAGCCCAGCAACAGCAGAGGGCACCACCATAGGGACGTGGATAGGCTTTTACGATGACAGTGGAGGAGGTACGGACTAGAGGAGTAGCGAATATGAGTAAGATTTAAGTTTTATCATAGCTATCTATTCTTAGTAATACTTTAGCATGTGCCTGTTAGTTCCATTTCCCAGCCTAAGCCTAGTATTATGTTAGCTTTAACTTTTAGCCTAGATTAGTAATTGGTACCCAAGTTTTCATAAGCTGTAGTTGATCTTTATTCTAACCAGGCTCCTTTACTCTTGAGTTACTTATCTCTCATTGCCTAGGAAAAAGTTTTTATTTCTTTCCTACGTGTTCTGCTTGAAAAAAACCCTCACACTTCCTCTCGATTTTTCCTTATTCATGGTTCCTTATCCTTTGTGTCGTGCTTCAACAAACATATCTTGCAATCGCGTCATCTCTTCTGACCGGTTATGTTTCGTTTTCTTAATTGCCAAGACGCAATTCTTTTAAGGTGGGTAGATTGTAAACATCCAGATTTTTAGAAATTAATTTTAGAATTTTAATTATTAGAGTTATAAATTTTGGAGATTTTTCTGTACTTTTTAATTATTATAATAAATGTTCTTCAGTGATTAATATTTTTGTGAATTAAATTAATTATTAAAATATTATAAAAATTATATTTTTGAGTGTATAATTAATAATATGATGTTGTATAATTTTTTCTAGAATTTATTGGGTTCAAAAACTATTTTTAAATAGCTAAAAATTATTATTTTTAGATAAACCAAACCGAACCAGTCTTGAACCGAACCAAACCAGACCAAACTAAACTGAACCCAACCAAACCAACCCCACCCTATTTGATTTAGATCCTACCTGTACCCGACCTGACCCGACCAGACCCGTACTTGACCCGCTAACCCCTCACCTACAGTAACCGCTCTCCACCCCCTCTCCCCCCATTTTCGAAACCACCGCGACCCCCCCCCCCTCGTTCCCCTTACGAAACCCCCATTCCACCTTATATATACACCATCCACCACCACCCGCATCTCCTCAACCTCCAGACGACTACTGACGGCCACCGTCGACCGCTGTTGAGCACCGCACACCGTCGCACACCGCCGACGAACGCCGCCATAGACCCGCCCTATTTCACGAGCAGCAGCCAAGCAGTGAGGTATGCCCCTTCCCACTCACGTATCTCCCTACATATTAATCTAAATGTCGTTCTGTCAAATCTTATGAGAAGACCACGTGACCCTCTTGAACCTCGTATAATTAGTTCGGGGTATTGTATCCTGTGTCGGTCGCAAATCGTGACACAAAACAGAAAAAAGACCTAATTTATAGTTCATAAAACTGTCCCAAACACCCATGTTCATGGCCGTTTTTCTTCCAACCTAGTTAATATTTTTAAATTCTACTTGAACAGTAAATTAGACAACATAACCGAGATTAAATTATATTAATTAGTTTATTTTAATTTGTTGTAAGTTATATTTTCTTCGCGGTTAAAGTTGACCAAAAACTTGGTTTTAAAACCCAAAATTTCCCGAAACTGGGTGCGTCCCGCTAAACTAGACAACTTCGTCATGTGTGAATTATATCAAAAGGTGCGTATCGTCAATACGGATGTATGAGATTTCACAAAAGTTAATTTGGATGTGCGTGCACACCGAAATCAACGTGTATCTACCGAAAAGTCCTGTATCGATCTGTTCTGACACTCGTCATAATTTTGTGTGTGCTTGTCGTTATGTAACGAAACTTGGGCCATCGGATTCGTAGCGTTACGCTGGTCCTGTAACCCTAGTTTGGTTCAATTCTGAGAACGTTGATAAAACCCCATTTCGTGGGCCCCACGGCTCCACTTGACGGGCGATTTTTTGATCGACTTATTGGAATATAGTTATGGACATTCTGTTGGGTTCGTATCATTGTTCTGGACTCGTAGACACTAAATTTGACGAATTTGGAGAACTTTATCTCTGGCACATTTTTCGTTGCGAAGTGGGCCACATGTGGATCCCGCTTTAACCAAAAACTGTCAATTCTGCCCATGTGTTCAAATTGGACTTATGGGTAGTCAATCCTAGCTATTTCATGTATTCTGAGAGTGATGATAATATATTTTTCAGCATCCGGAGGCGTACCTATATATTTTGCTGTTACCGGAGCAACTGAAGGAGTTCAGAACCCAGGCAAGTGTACCTTGCCAAACTTTCAGTAATTGCTTTAATATTATTTGCTTGATTTATTTCTGTGATGTACCTATTCAACCTAGGACTGTGAGACGTTGCTTAGCGTCCAAATAACATTCGGATGTCGATGCCGTACACGGAGTCGTGTAACGTCACTTAGAGAGTTGATAACACGATCCTATACTTTCCGTGCTTGCTTTACCAAGTACGTCATACCATAGGACACTTGACACTACTCATGTGACAGAATCTTTCCTGAGTTATTCATGGTGATTCTGTATAGACTTACAAGATTCGTGACATAGATCTTACATATACATAGATACCATTATGACTCGTTGTATTAGCTAGAGGTCATGATCTTGCGTGTTATGGATATGAGACGTCGTGGACATGAGACGTATAATTATATTAGGTGGGGAGAGACACACAGGCTATAGGCTGATTACATTTATATATATTAATTATTACGGTGCTTTAGCCTCTATATCAGAGCTTGGCCCATTACGTGATATTACTGCTATCGGCTCCCCGACATAGAGCTTGTAGTAGTCTCAGCCTGAGTACTAGTGATGCTCTCATTTGCATATCACATAGCTAGTTACATAGCTTGCCCTGTTGATATATTTTTATACACTGTATTTTATTTGGTTTGAGTCATTCTTTTACCTTGCTATGTCCCCTGAGGACCTGGATCCGGATTATGTCCCCAGGTATAACAGAGGTGTCACGCCCCAGTCCCAAAATATCGAGGGACTAGATACGTGGCAATGGCCAGCAGCACACACTGATGGACAAACCCAATTTAATAGATCCATCAGAGCATACTTAAGCTGTAAAATAAAGTCTACGACAACATGGCACAACTAATCTCATCCACACAAGATAAAATATGATCCACAGATATAAGAAATGTAAATCATCAACCAGTCTCAACAAAGTGCTTCGGAGAACAACCCGATAAAAATCTGATACAATGGTTCAATAGACCAGAATATAAATGACCGAATAAAGTAAATACTGACATGAAACATAGATGCTCAGAAAAAGTCTTCAGCTAACACCTCATCCTCGGATGTCAGTACAGCTCCTGTATCAGCTCCTGCTGCGGTCCCATATACCTCGGGAAAGATCTCGTCTGCAAATCCTGGGGACATAATCCGGATCCAGGTCCTCAGGGGACATAGCAAGGTACAGATAATACAAGCCAAAATAAATGCAGTGCAGCAGATAATGAAATAAATAGGGTAAGTATGTAACCATCTATGTGAAAATGCAAGTGAGAGCATCACGAGTACTCAGGTTGAGCCACTACAAGCTCTGTGTCGGGGAGTCGGTAGCAGTAATAATGAGTAATGGGCCAAGCTCGGGTTTCAGAGTCTTGTGCCTCACAATAATAGGGGATATATATGTAATCATCCTGTATCCTGTGTGTCTCTCCCTACCCAATGTAACCACACGTCTCATGTCCATAACGTCTCATGTACATGTCACGCAAGATCATAGCTAATGCAGCAAGTCGTAGAGTATCTAGGAATATAATGTCAATGTCAAATCCTGCATCCTATACAGAATCACCATGAATATCTCAGAAAGATCCTGTCATGTATAGTGTCAAGTGTCCTGGGTATAATGTACTTGATAAGGCAAGTACAAGAATGTAAAGGGGTCACGAATGTCTATCTCTAGATGTCAATACACAACATCGCGTACGGTGTTGGCATCCGACTAATAATCGGACGCTAAGTAAGTCACACAATCCTAGGTCAAGCATGCACAGCAATATAAATGAAGCAAGAGAAATATGTAACAATACTGCAGAGTTTGGCAAGGTACACTTGCCTGGAGTTTGAATACCAACAGTTGTCCCTGTATCAGTGGATCCTGTAGGTACTCCTCCAAAATCTGAAATAAACATCACTAACAGTCTCAGAAAATATCAAATAGCTAGAAACGTCTGTCCTTGAGTCCAATTTGGACACAGGGGCAAAAATGAGATTTTTGGGTCAAAGCGGGGTCCACATGTGGGCCTCTTTTCACCGAAAAATATGTCAGGGTCAAAGGTCTCCAATTTCGTCAAACTTAGTGTCAATAAGTCAAGAACGGTGATACGAACCGAATGAAACTTCCAGAATAGGATTCCGATGAGCCGATCACAAAATTGCCCGTCAAGTGGAGCATGTGGGGCCCACGATACGCGATTTTGTCAACATTCTCTGAATCGAACCAAACTTGGGTCACAGGACCAGCGTATTACTACGAGTCCGATGGCATAAGTTTTGTCTCGATCCGACGTATGTACACAAAGTTACAACGTGTTCCAGAATAGGCGGATACGGGGTGTTGTCGGCGGATACGCGTTGATTCCGGTGTGCACGCACATCCAAATCAACTTCTGCGAAATCCCGCACGTCCGTATCAACAGCGCGCACGTGTAGATAAAGACCGCGTGTGACCAAGTCGTCCCGTTTGGTAGGGCGCACTCAGTTCTGGGGTAAAATAAGGCGTTGGTTTTCCTGTTTTTGGATCGCGGTTTGCGATCACCATATGACGCGACGCACCGAGCGGGTTACACGGGCATTGAGAGGGTTACACAGTCTACGTGACACAACTGACAGAACAGAAAACGGAATCACGAGGATAAAGAACGGGTTACCTGAACAGGGCTCCGTGAACCAAGAATTCTCGTGTCCTGAATGCTGGATCGTGTCTTGGTCACCGTGTCCGCTGCGTTGGCTCTGCACAGGGTCTGTGTCCGTGTTCGCTGCTAGGGTTGTATCAGGAGACAGCGGGGTGAACTCGCCGGCGGAGGGCGACGCAGCCTAGGGAGTTGGGCTGCGAGTCGGCGGCGTCGAGCAACTGGGCGGAGCGGCTCGTCGGGGCTGCTGGGGTGATCGTCTCAGGGCTGAGCGGAGAGGAGCGGCTCGTCGGCTGAGAGGATGGGGTCATCGAAGGGGGTGGCGCTCGGGGCGCAGCGGCTCGGATCGGCGGAGATGGATCGAGACGGAGGGAGACAGCGCTGCGGGTGGTGGTCGACGGCTGGAGCGGCGGAGAGTTGTGGAGGTGGTGATCGACAGCTGGTCGGGGGACGGGTGGAAGAAGAATGAGGAGGAGGCGGCTGCCTAGGGTTTAGGCGAGGGGTCGTCGGCTACGGCTGTGAGGAGAGGAGAGAAGAGAGAGGGGGTTTGCGGCGGCGGGGCACAGAAGTCGAGGGATTTTTATAGGTGGTGAATAGTAAATCCGGCGGAGATCCGATTAGGGTTCGGTTAGGGTTTCGGGTCCAGGTCAGGTTTGATTCGGATCCGACCTGACCTGACCCGTTAGGTCTGGGTTGGTCTGGTTCAGTTTGAGTCAGTTTGGTTTGTTTTAATTTGGTTTATTTCTAAATAAACTGGGTTCAGTCAGGGTTTAATTAGGTTTAATTCTACGTTGGTTTTTAAGGTTTTAAAAATGTTTCTGGAGTCCAATAAATTCGCAAAAAATTACCCTATGTCCGCTTTTCCAATTTACACCATAAAATATTATTTCCATAATATTTTAATGTTAATTAACATCCATTAAAAATTATTTAATCACAAAATTCCTTAGTTTTAATTTCAGAAAATTACCCAAAAATTGGGAAAAATTATATTAAAATATTCTGAAAATTAGGGTATTTACAATCTACCCCCCTTAAGAGGATTGCGTCCTCGCAATCAAAGAATAAACTACTAAACAAAGAATTATGGAAATTACAAGAATGCTTAGGTTATAACTGCATCCGCGGATAAGTGAGGATAACGCTGGCGCATACTATCCTCCCGTTCCCAGCTCGATTCGCTAGGAGAATGATGTTTCCAAGCTACACGTACTAGTCTAATTGTCTGGCCTCGCAATGTCTTCTCGCTGATGTCGAGGATGCCAACTGGTTGTTCTTCATATCTCAAACTAGGGCCCACTACGATCTCTGAATGATCGACTACGTGACTTGGGTCGGTCATGTACCTTCTCAGCTGTGAGACATGCAATACATCATGCACTCCCTCTAAGGATGGAGGTAATGCAAGACGATAAGCCACATCACCAATGCGTTCTAGAATATCAAATGGCCCGATATTCCTTGGGCTCAACTTGCCTCTGCTCCCAAATCTAATAGTACCTCGAGTGGGCAAAATCCTCAAGAATACGTGCTCTCCTTCTTTGAACTCTAGGGGACGCCTGTGTGTATCAGCCCAATGCTTCTGTCTGTCCTGAGCTGCTCGAAGATGATTCTGAATTTGTTTTACCTTCTCCACTGTCTGTATTACCAATTCTGGACCCAATATTTGACGCTCACCAACGTCACTCCAACATATTGGCGATCTGCACTTTCTACCGTACAATGGCTCGAATGGTGCCATCTGGATGCTGGCCTGATAACTGTTGTTGTAGAAGAACTCCACCAAGTGCAAATGATCTTCCCAAGATCCTCCAAAGTCTAGCATATACGATTGCAATATATCCTCCAAGATCTGAATCGTGCGCTCCGATTGACCATCTGTCTGTGGATGGTAAGCTGTGCTGAATTTGAGTTTGGTACCAAGACTCTCTTGCATGCTTCGGCAGAAATGAGATATAAATCTCGAATCTCGATCCGATACAATACTAACCGGCACTCCATGTAATCTTACGATTTATCGCATATACATGTCGGCTAGTACCTCTGTGGACTGTCCAACTCTAAATAGCAAGAAATGTGCCGATTTAGTGAGTCAATCCACGATAACCCATACCGCATCTTTTCCGCTGGGGCTCCTTAGAAATCCTGTGACAAAATCCATCGTGATATATTCCCACTTCTATTCTGATATAGGAAGCGGCTGTAACATACCTACAGTCCTCTGATGCTCGGCCTTTACTTGCTGACATACTAAACATTTTGCCACAAATCGTACAATCTCCCTTTTCATTCCATGCCACCAGTAATACTGCCTCAAGTCTCGGTACATCTTGGTTCCTCCAGGGTGAACAGAGTACATAGAGCTATGTGCTTCAGTCATTAACTCCTGTCTCGATTCTCCATTTGGAATATACAGGCGATTTCCACACCTTAATGTCCCATCTTCATGTATGCGAAGTCCTGTCTGCATGCCTGCTTCTGTCCTCTCTTTAAGTCTTCGAAATCTAGCATCAGTGGGCAATGCCTCTTTAATCCTCTCCATAAGTGACGACTTAACTTCGAGCTTAGCCAGCAAGCCACTATGTCCTGGTAAAATAACCTCTATCTGAAGCTCATGTAGATCTCTCAATAACTCAGGCTGTATTGTCAAGAAATAAGCCGTAGGCTTCCTGTTGAGTGCGTTTGCTACGACATTTTCCTTTCCCGGATGATACTGCAGATCTATATCAAAGTCTACCATCAACTCAAGCCAACGTCTCTGTCTCATGTTGAGCTCCTTCTGAGTATATACATACTTCAGACTCTTATGATCAGTAAAGATGTCTACCTTCTCTCCATAAAGATAGTGCCTCCAAATCTTTAGTGCAAATATAACTGCTGCTAGCTCCAGATCGTGCGCTGGGTAGTTCTTCTCATGGACCTTCAACTGTCTCGATGCATAAGCAATAACTTTGCCATGTTGCATCAAAACACATCCTAGTCCGCTACCAGACGCATCACTGTAAACAATAAAATCTCCTGACCCTGAAGGAAGAGTCAAGACAGGTGTCATTGTTAATCTTCTCTTCAATTCTTCAAAGGCCTTCTGGCAGTCTTCTGTCCATGTAAACTCCTGGTCTTTACGTGTCAACTTCGTCATAGGCTCCATAATCCTTGAGAAATTTTTTACAAACCTCTGGTAATATCCAGCAAGTCCGAGAAAACTTCTCACTTCTACAACTGATGTGGGTGTAGGCCAAGTCTCTATTGCAGCAACCTTCTCCGGATCAACTGAAAGTCCTTCTCCTGAGATGATATGTCCCAAGAAAGGCACTTTATCCATACAAAACTCACACTTACTGAGTTTGGCATACAATTTCTCCTGTCTCAATGTCTCTAGCACAATTCTGAGATACTCCTCGTGCTTTTCGTGGCTTTTGGAATATACTAGAATGTCATCAATGAATACAACCACAAATTTATCCAAGTACTGATAAAAAACTCTGTTCATCAAACTCATAAACACTGTTGGCGCATTGATTAAACCAAACGGCATTACCAAGAACTCATAATGTCCATACTTGGTCCTGAAAGCTGTCTTCGGTATATCCTCCTTCCTTACTTTGATCTGATGATAGCCGGATCTAAGGTCAATCTTCGAGAATACCCTAGCACCACTCAATTGATCGAATAGATCATCAATACGTGGTAAGGAATACCTGTTCTTGATGGTCACAGCATTTAGTGTCCTGTAGTCAATGCACAAACGTACTATTCCATCCTTCTTCGGTACAAATAATATGGGTGCTCCCCAAGGTGAAACACTGGGTCGAATAAAGCCCTTCTCCAAAAGATCATCAACTTGTTCCTTCAACTCCACTAACTCCTTAGGTGCTAGCCGATATACTGATGAAGTGATAGGCTCTGCTCCTGGAGTTAAGTCTATTGTGAATTCTATTTCCCGATCAGGCGGTAAACCTGGAAGATCATCAGAAAATACATCCACAAACTCTGATATGACTCTTGGATAACCTGTCTCCCCTTCTACAGATAGTACCCTAAGAGTAGGCTGAACTCCTTGCTCTTCAGCTCCCCGAAGAAACTCAAATTCTGGATGTCCAGGCGGTCAAAATATAACCCGTCCAAGTCGGCAATCAAGAGTCGCATGGTACTGACTTAACCAGTCCATACCAAGTACAACATCATAATCCAGCATGAAAAATATCAAAAATTGAGCTCGCATCTCTCTTCCATAGACTACTACAGAACATGACCTATAGACGTCACTAACCGGAATAATTTTACCTCCCGTAAGAATTCTCTTTATCTTCGGAAGGGGTATGGTAGCTACTCTATGGGTGGCTACAAAGCTAGCTGCTATAAATAAATGCGATGCTCCAGAATCAAATAAAGCTACAGCTAGTAATGAAGCTACTAAAATAGTACTTGCGATAACCTCTCCTGCAGTAGCTTCCTCCTCAACAGCCAATGTGAATGTTTGTCCTCGTCCCTGAGCTGGACCTCTCTGCTGCTGCTGAGCCTGCTGAAATAGAGCTGCATGTGGTGCCATTGGTGGTCTCTGCTGATATCCTCCTGGGGCTGGTGGTCTGACTCCTCCAACTCCTATCTGCGGTGCTCCTACTGCTGGATAAGCTGGTCGTGGTGCAGGTAAAGCTAGTCTAGGTGCTCCCTCTCTGCGCTCTGTTTAGTCTCTGGTTTGATGCTGGTTGGATCTGCAAGCCAGGCATAGTCCCAACTTGCGTCTGCATTCTCTCTCAATGTGTCCTACCTTGCCGCAGTGGTGACAAGTAGGGAGAGATATGGCCCTGTGTGCTACTCTCTCTGGTATACTCCTCTGGGACCATTTTGCAGAATTCCCATGTGATGTCCTGGATGGTGCTGATGTGATTGGCCTCTTCAGATTTGACTCCCTTCTAGTAACACGCTCCATGCGTCGTGCTGCTACAAGGACGTCGGTATATGATGTAGGTGCGACCGATCCAATCAACCTCTGGAGCTTGAACTTCAGTCCGTCAAAGAACTTCTCAGCTTTCTCTTCTTCTGTCAAAATCAAGGTTGGGACAAAGCGACTCAGACGAATAAATTCTGCGTTGTATTCTTCCACTGACATATTGCCTTGGATAAGGCGGTTGAACTTGTCTCTGAGCTCCGACCGTGCAACTTCTGGAAAATATATCTCTTGGAAGAGTCTGGAGAACTCTTCCCAAGTGACTCGGTCCTGTTCGAGCCTCCTCTCTTCTGATAACCACCAATGATGTGCATTTTCAGTTAACTGCATTCTGACCGAAGTCATCCATTTCTTCCTTGGAAGTTCAGCTGCTTCCAACTGGTGCTTTATGTTCGTGAGCCATTCGTGAACTTCAGTTGGCCCCTCTTTGCCAGAAAAGGTACGAGGCTTGAGCTGACGAAAATCAGTGATAGATCTCGTCGCTGGTCGCCTAGATGGTGGGTTTGCCTGCTCCAATGCGGATACCAGGCTGGTTCACAAATACTCTGCCTCATGACGCTGAGTCTCTTGCTGAACCTGTTGTTGGGCTTGCATCATGGCATAAATCATCTGAAATATCTGTTGTCCGTCCATGGCTTGTCCTGGCGGGAAAACTGGCATTTGTGGAGTGAACTGTGGCGAAGGTGGGATGTCATCACGCCGGAACCTTGGATTAGGCAGGCCGGTTTGATTTCCTTGAGATGATTGTACTCCATTCCCTAGTGTCACTCCGTCTACATAGATAACCACAGTATCGTGTGGTGTATCCAAGGGATTCTCATCTCTGTTCCTGGGATCCATTACTCTGCAACCAAAAGATAAACTATAAGAACGCTCAGAGGAATCAACACAGGATGCAAATCAAGTAATTAGTTCGAGTTCGATATAGAGTTCAAAAATGGTTTAAATAATGGATGAGATCCTATAACTTATCCTATCCTTAGGGCAGGCTTGCTCGGTCCCTAAGTTGAAACCGAACGATTTAGTCGTAGACCTGCATGGGCCACTACAAAAACCATGTCACGCCCCAGTCCCAAAATACCGAGGGACTAGACACGTGGCAATGGCCAGCAGCACACACTGATGGACAAACCCAATTTAATGGATCTATCAGAGCATACTTAAGCTGTAAAATAAAGTCTACGATAACATGGTACAACTAATCTCATCCACACAAGATAAAATATGATCCACAGATATAAGAAATATAAATCATCAACCAGTCTCAACAAAGTGCTTCGGGAAACAATCCGATAAAAATCTGATACAATGGTTCAATAGACCAGAATATAAATGACTGAATAAAGTAAATACTGAGCATGAAACATAGATGCTCAGAAAAAGTCTTCAGCTAACACCTCGTCCTCGGGTGTCGGTACAGCTCATGTATCAGCTCCTGCTGCGGTCCCGTATACCTGGGGAAAGATCTCGTCTGCAAATCCTGGGGACATAATCCGGATCCAGGTCCTCAGGGGACATAGCAAGGTACAGATAATACAAGCCAAAATAAATATAGTGCAGCAGATAATGAAATAAATAGGGTAAGTATGTAACCATCTATGTAAAAATGCAAGTGAGAGCATCACGAGTACTCAGGCTGAGCCACTACAAGCTCTGTGTCGGGGAGCCGGTAGCAGTAATAATGAGTAATGGGCCAAGCTCGGGTTTCAGAGTCTTGTGCCTTACAATAATAGGGGATATATATGTAATCAGCCTGTAGCATGTGTGTCTCTCCCCACCCAATGTAACCATACGTCTCATGTCCATAACGTCTCATGTACATGTCACGCAAGATCATAGCTAATGCACTAAGTCGTAGAGTTTCTAGGAATATAATGTCAATGTCAAATCCTGCATCCTATACAGAATCACCATGAATATCTCAGAAAGATTCTTTTATGTATAGTGTCAAATATCCTGGGTATTGTAACACCCCGTTCCGTTCTAGCGGACTGCCGACTCAAACGGCAAAAGTGCGACTGTCCCGACCTGCTTTGCCTCAAACAAGAAGCAAAGGATATCCAGACTTGCCCCTATAGGAATTTATCTTAGGCTTTCAGAGGCTCGCTTGACATATCGCTCTACCGAGGTGAATCATCGCTAAGGTGGGTGGCTACGGTGAACTTGTCTTTGCTTAGCCAGCACACATAAAATCTAGAATGTTCATGCTAGTCGCTAGGTGATTCACCCCCTGCATGCTAATGAATCCAACGCACCTAGGTAAGGGAATAATCCCAACTTGTATTGCTTATGCTAAAACATGGAAATTGAAATACTACTTATATTCGGACCCTCGTATGCTAAGTCCCCCAACGGCTTTATCTCTCGGCTTACCTTCGAGTCCGAGCAAACGTGCCTGCTTATGTTCCTTAGAAATGCATGCTTGTCTGCTTTAATGTTGCCTTGTTTTCATCCAAACCCCGGGAGACTACTAAGTAGTCGTTCCGTGCATGATTGAACCTGCAAGTATCCGGGACCGTTAGGTCACCAGGCAGCCCCGAACCAGGGGAATGCATCAAGGCAAGATATTCACTGTACATAATCATGATTCAAGTATCCCGTGTACTCGTGTACTCGTGTTCCCGTGCACTCTTGTTCTCGTGCTCTCGTGTTCTAGTGCACGCGTGTTCTCGTGTTCTCGTGATAATTGGAAGACCCCAATTATGCATGTCGCGGACTAGTTCCACGGACGGTCACCGGGGCACTGGGGCCGATCCGGTCCTGATGGAGCTCGTGTGTAGTCTCGTGTTCAGGGAGGATAGCTTGCAACGCATCGTGTTCGTGTGCCTCGTGTACTCTCGTAGCATGCTATCCTTATCCTCGACTACGTCCACAAATGGCTATGCCAGCGACTCGTGTTCATATAGATAAGTCATCCTTGCTTAGCGGCTATCCGCGTGCGAGTCACTGCATCGCATCAATGAACAACTGAACGCCTGAACGATCATGTTAAAATGACCTGCGTGTTTGCATATTCTATGCCTCCTGAATGTTATACTTGCCCGTGCTTAAATTAACAATGTTTGCCTCAATGTTTGCCTTGGATAGGGAAGGAGATGGTAAGTCTCGCCGTGTTTTCTCAAACATCGTACGGCGCACTGCCCGACACGTTAGGCTATTCAAATCTTGCATAAAACTGATCCTAAGGCAACTAGAAATACAACTTAATAGTTGTGCACAGAACCTGTATTACGTGTTTGGATTTGTCGAACGGGCGAGTAGCTTCCCCACCAGTGCATTCAATGTACTGATAATCCACCAGTTTGTATGCAGGTTGCGGGAGAACCTCGTTCGGTGCGGATGCTTCCTACATGCGTGCTTAGGCGTGGAGATCACTCCGAAGCAGCGGTGCGTCCGGAATTAAAGTACGTATACAAGACATAATGTTGTGAACATTGCCTGAACATCGCCCGAATATCGCCTGTACAATCATCCACAATTGTAGCCACTTGGCACGCTTTACTGTTTCGAGAGAGAGAGGCTTGAGCGATTTGTAATCTCGGCTATACGCCGCCTGTAACACTTGTTCATATCAATAAAAAGAGCTTGCTTTACTTCAACTTGTGTTTCAATGCTTCCGCTATATTGTCGACTCAGTGAACCTGTTACCGATCGCCTATGTGTTCATGACTCCGCTGCACTCGGACAATCTGTGCGACTCTATGGCTTAGAACTCTTACCGTCAGCCAATGAACCATGGCCTTGTACGGGTGTGGCTCACGCTCGTGCGACATCACGCCCGGATGGGTCAAAGCGATCATCCCGCGGGAGCGCTGGCGAGGGTGATTCCCGCCTAGCGGGGACGGCCGAAATAGCCTGCGGGAGATTGGGGCATGACATGTTGGTATCAGAGCCTGGCTTCTATGCCTTTGGACTTCGATTCAATATCTTTGTTTTGAAAGCTCGTTCGTGGGTTATGTGCACGCTCTCTCTCAATGCCTCGATGGGATGTTCCAACAATAAGTCTAAATACTTTCAAAATACGTTTTGAATGATATGCTTGCTTGTATGATGTGGTGCTGCGAGTGGCCTTTGTGCCAACCTGTGCGAACCCTTGAGAGTATCGCTAGTAGCTTGTCCGATTTCACTAACTCTAAGTTTGGTTGAATGCATCTATTCGAGGGACGACTTGAACTAGTGCACCATCCAAGACTTAAGAAAAGGTGAAACTCGAGTGCTAAAACTTCGCTATCACTAAGCTGGTTGACGTGTTCACGCTAGAGGGGCCCGTCAAAAGTGCGCACGATCCAGTCTAAGCGATATGCTGATTTTGACGCTTGTGCAAGTGAATATCCAAATGAACAAGTACAATGACTTGTCTAGGATTGCCTCAACCCTAGATTATTGCTTGTCCTCAGTAAGTCTCGAGGATGAGACTTTTTCTGAGTTGGGTAGGATGTAACATCCCGTTCCGTTCTAGCGGACTGCCGACTCAAACTGCAAAAGTGCGACTGTCCCGACCTGCTTTGCCTCAAACAAGAAGCAAAGGATATCCAGACTTGCCCCTATAGGAATTCAGCTTAGGCTTTCAGAGGCTCGCTTGACGTATCGCTCTACCGAGGCTAATCATCGCTAAGGTGGGTGGCTACGGTGAACTTGTCTTTGCTTAGCCAGCACACATAAAATCTGGAATGTTCATGCTAGTCGCTAGGTGATTCACCCCCTGCATGCTAATGAATCCAACGTACCTAGCTAAGGGAATAATCTCAACTTGTATTGCTTATGCTAGAACATGGAAATTGAAATACTTCTTATATTCGGACCCTCGTATGCTAAGTCCCCCAACGGCTTCATCTCTCGGCTTATCTTCTGGTCCCAGCAAACGTGCCTGCTTATGTTTCTTAGAAACGCATGCTTGTCTGCTTTAATGTTGCATTATTTTCATCCAAACCCCGGGAGACTACTAAGTAGTCGTTCCGTGCATGATTGAACCTACAAGTATCCGGGACCGTTAGATCACCAGGCAGCCCCGAACCAGGGGAATGCATCAAGGCAAGATATTCACTGTACAGAATCATGATTCAAGTATCCCGTGTACTCGTGTACTCGTGTTCCCGTGCACTCTTGTTCTCGTGTTCTCGTGTTCTAGTGCACGCGTGTTCTCGTGTTCTTGTGTATCTCGTGATAATTGGAAGACCCCAATTATGCATGTCGCGGACTAGTTCCACGGACGGTCACCGGGGCACTGGGGCCGATCCGGTCCGGATGGAGCTCGTGTGTAGTCTCGTATTCAGGGAGGATAGTTTGCAACGCATCGTGTTCGTGTGCCTCGTGTACTCTCGTAGCATGCTATCCTTGTCCTCGACTACGTCCACAAATGGCTATGCCAGCGACTCGTGTTCATATAGATAAGTCATCATTGCTTAGCGGCTATCCGCATGCGAGTTACTGCATCGCATCAATGAACAACTGAACGCCTGAACGATCATGTTAAAACGACCCGCGTGTTTGCATATTCTATGCCTCCTGAATGTTATACTTGCCCGTGCTTAAATTAACAATGTTTGCCTCAATGTTTGCCTTGGACAGGGAAGAAGATGGTAAGTCTCGCCGTGTTTCCTCAAACATCGTACGGCGCACTACCCGACACGTTAGGCTATTCAAATATTGTATGAAACTGATCCTAAGGCAACTAGAAAGACAACTTAATAGTTGTGCACGAAACCTGTATTACGTGTTTGGATTTGTCGAGCGGGCGAGTAGTTTCCCCACCAGTGCATTCAATGTACTGATAATCCACCAATTTGTATGCAGGGTGCGGGAGAACCTCGTTCGGTGCGGATGCTTCCTACATGCGTGCTTAGGCGTGGAGATCACTCCGAAGCAGCGGTGCGTCCGGAACTGAAGCACGTATACAAGACATAATGTTGTGAACATCGCCTAAACATCGCCCGAACATTGCCTGTACAATCATCCACAATTATAGCCACTTGGCACGCTTTACTGTTTCGAGAGAGAGAGGCTTGAGCGACTTGTAATCTCGGCTATACGCCGCCTGTAACACTTGTTCATATCAATAAAAAGAGCTTGATTTACTTCAACTTGTGTTTTAATGCTTCCGCTATATTGTCGACTCAGTGAACCTGTTACCGATCGCCTATGCGTTCATGACTCCGCTGCACTCGGATAATCTGTACGACTCTGTGGCTTAGAACTCTTACCGCCAGCCAATGAACCATGGCCTTGCACGGGCGTGGCTCACGCTCGTGCGGCATCACGCCCGGATGGGTCAAAGCGATCGTCCCGCGAAAGTGCTGGCGAGGGTGATTCCTGCCTAGCGGGGACGGCCGAAATAGCCTGCGAGAGATCGGGGCGTGACAAGTATAATGTACTTGATAAGGCAAGTACGAGAATGTAAAGGGGTCACGAATGTCCATCTCTAGATGACAATACACAACATCGCGTACGGTGTTGGCACCCGACTAATAATCGGACGCTAAGTAAGTCACACGATCCTAGATCAAGCATGCACAGTAATATAAATGAAGCAAGGGAAATATGTAACAATACTGCAGAGTTTGGCCAGGTACACTTGCCTGGGGTTTGAATACCAACAGTTGTCCCTGTATCAGTGGATCCTGTAGGTACTCCTCTAAAAGCTGAAATAAACATCACCAACAGTCTCAGAAAATATGAAATAGCTAAAAACGCCTGTCCTTGAGTCTAATTTGGAAACAGGGGCAAAAATGATATTTCCGGGTCAAAGCGGGGTCCACATGTGGGCCACTTTTCACCAAAAAATGTGTCAGGATCAAAGGTCTCCAATTTTGATAAACTTAGTGTCAACAAGTCAGGAATGATGATACGAATCCAACGGAACTTTCAGAATTGAATTTCGATGAGCCGATCACAAAATCGCCCGTCAAGTGGAGCCTGTGGGGCCCACGATAAGCGATTTTGTCAATGTTCTCTGAATCGAACCAAACTTGGGTCATAGGACCAGCGTATTGCTACGAGTCCGATGGCACAAGTTTCATCTCGATCCGACGTGTGTACACAAAGTTACAATGTATTCCAGAATAGGCGGATACGGGGCGTTGTCGGCGGATACGCGTTAATTTCGGTGTGCACGCATATCCAAATCAACTTCTGCGAAATCCCGTACGTCCGTATCAATAGAGCGCACGTTTCGGTAAAGACCGCGTGCGACCAAGTCGTCCCGTTTGGCGGGGCGCACTCAGTTCCGGGGTAAAATAAGGCATTGGTTTTCCTGTTTTTGGATCACGGTTTGCGATCACCACAGGACGCGACGCACCGAGCGGGTTGTACGGGCATCGAGGGGGTTACACAGTCTACGTGACACAACTGACGGAACGGAAAACGGAATCACGAGGAGAAAGAACGGGTTACCTGAACAGGGCTCCGTGAACCGAGAATTCTCGTATCCTGAATGCTGGATCGTGTCATGGTCACCGTGTCCGCTGCGTCGGCTTTGCACAGGGTCTGTGTCTGTGTCCGCTGCTAGGGCTATTTCGGGAGACAGCGGGGTGAACTCGCCGATGGAGGGCGGCGCGGCCTAGGGCGTTGGGCTGCGAGTCGGCGGCGTCGAGCGGCTCGTCGGGGCTGCTGGGGTGATCGGCTCCGGGCTGAGCGGAGAGGATGGGGTCGTCGAAGGGGGTGGAGCTCAGGGCGCAGCGGCTAGGATGGGCGGAGATGGATCGAGGCGGAGGGAGACAGCGCTGCGGGTGGTGGTCGACGGCTGGAGCGGCAGAGAGTTGTGGAGGTGGTGATCGACAGCTGGTCAGGGGACGGGTGGAAGAAGAAGGAGGAGACGACGGCTGCCTAGGGTTCATGCGAGGGGTCGTCGGCTGCGGCGGTGAGGAGAGGAGAGAAGAGAGAGGGGGTTTGCGGTGGCGGGGCACAAAAGTCGAGGGATTTTTATAGGTGGTGAATAGTAAATCCGGCGGAGATCCGATTAGGGTTGGGTTAGGGTTTCGGGTCCGGGTCGGGTTTGATTCGGATCCGACCCGACCCGACCCGTTAGGTCTGGGTTGGTCTGGTTCGGTTTGAGTCAGTTTGGTTTGGTTTAATTTGGTTTATTTCTAAATAAACCGGGTTTAGTCATGGTTTAATTAGGTTTAATTCTACGTTGGTTTTTAGGACTTTAAAAATGTTTCCGGAGTCCAATAAATTCACAGAAAATTATCCTATGTCCGGTTTTTCAATTTACACCATAAAATATTATTTCTATAATATTTTAATATTAATTAACATCTATTAAAAATTATTTAATCATAAAATTCCTTAGTTTTAATTCCAGAAAATTACCAAAAAATTAGGAAAAATTATATTAAAATATTCTAAAAAATCAGGGTGTTTACAAGAGGAGATTTGTTCCGAGTTATACGGGATAGGAGCTGACGCTAGAGCAGTACCAACACCAAAGGACGAGGTGATGCCAGAGGATTTCTCTTGAGTATTTTGTTATATGCTCAGTTATTTCTGTTTCTAGTTTCTCTGTTTCCTGTCTCTTGGATTGCTGTAGTAAACTTATTATCGGGTTATCCCCGAGACACTTTATATTGAGATTTGTGTTGGATTATATTTCTATTTTGATTAATCTGACATTTTGAATTGTGTTTACCTTCTGTGGATGAGATTAGAATTAGACTGTGACATATATCTTAGAACATGGTATTTGTTTTACAGCTTAAGTACACTCTAACGGGTCCATTAAATTGGGTTTGTCCATTGGAGTTGTGCTGCTGGCTATTGCCACATGGCTAGTCCCTCGATTTTTTGGGACTGGGGCGTGACAGGTATAATTGTCATCTCATAACTACTTTATTTTACGTCATTTAATGGTAGAAACCAAATTGTGTGTGACCGCGGGGTTATGTTAATTTCTATATGAACCGAGGGTTTCCAAGTAGCATTAAAAAAGTAGCGCTATTTTATGAATCGATAGTGGGCCGTCCCTCCCCCCCCCCCCCCTTCTTCCTCGGTTCGTCAGGATTTTTCTAAAAAAAAATAGTCACGTTCAAATTAATAGGGATTGACACCCCCCTAACATATTACTATAGATAACCTGCTTTTTTAATTTTTTGAAACTTTTTTTTATGAACGGTTAGTTTTTGAACCATTTCTAAGCCATTTATTAATGGCTAAATTAGTGGGATTTTTTTTTAAACTTGTTTTTTATTATTATTTTAAGAACTCATATTTAGATCCTGTGTTTTATACTAGTTTAGAGTTTTAGAATTCAGGATCTAAACGGCCTTTTTTAGATATTAATATATTTAAGATTTTATTTTTATTTTTTCCTACGTGAGAAGGTGCCTATGCCGTTAGAAAAAATTTAATATTAGTATTAACAAATTAGGATTAAAATTAAATTAACATTAAAATTAATACTAATATTAATAAATTAACATTAATATTAGTATTAGTATTAATGTTAATAGTAAAATTAAGATAAATTGACATTAACTTTAAAAATTAGCACTATTTGTTTGTATTTTTTTTTATTTTTTTTTCCGTTGAATAGATTTAATTTTGGTTTAATCATCTTGTAAGTAGTTTGAAAGAGAAATTAATATTAATATTAAAATTTGAAAAAAAAATATTTAAATATTTTTTTAAAGATATATTATTATGTAGATTTGTTTTGAAATATAAATTATGTTTTAGATTTATTTAAAAAAATATTTAACTCTATACTTTCAAACAAAAAATAAATGTATCTATCTCTATTTTTAAAAAATAAATAAATCTATCTTTAAAAAAAATAGATAGATAAGCCTTATTTTTTAAGATAGAGATAGGTTTATTTTTTAAAATGAGATATTTAATTTTTAAAAGAGAAATAAATTTAGCGGACAAACATATTTGTCCTGTAAGTTATTGTGAAGAAGCTCTTTAAGAAAAAATATATATATATTGTAAACCTCCTATCCCAAAAAATTTAATTTTAATAACCTTTCGAACTGTTAAATTCAACTAGATTGATAATCCAAAGAACATGTAATTATGGTAAGTAAATATAAAGAATAAAAAAATCGACACTAAATCCATTAATTTTTTGCTATGATAAATATAAAGTTAAAAAAAAAAGATTTAATAAATAAGATAATGGTAAGTACACAAATATGTAAATTGGGAACGTTTGGAATTTTTTTCCTTTCTTATTTTCTTTCTATTAGAGTAAATGAGGGATACAATGGCCAACATAGCACAAAAATGCAATGTTTTGACGTTTGTTAACATAAATTCTCATTTATTATGTCACATGAGCCTATTTGAAACATTAAGTGGGTTTTAAAGCATAATCTTAATTTACAAAAACGTAAATTAAGAAGAAATTTTCTGTATTTTACCCGTCTTAGGGGATATAAACAATTAATAAAGCATTTTTAGACAAAATACGGACAATCATTGTGTTTTTTTCACCAAAAACAAAAAGTCTAATGGTAGGACATTTTTGGTGTAAAATATGTCAATTGTTGGACTAGAGATCATCATTAGACCTGAGGTCCATGGGCATCCAAAAAGTCTGTCCAGACTGATGGGCCAAAACATGATACAGTCCGGTCATTAGGGAAGTCCGGCCTGGTCTATATTAATATAGGGCAGGATTTGGGCTAAGCATCCGCCTGAGTCCGGTCCGAGGTCCGTCCAAAGCAAGTCCGTCTAAACCTGGTCCAAAAAGCCTGACTTTATGTTCTCTGGAGTCGAAGAGCTTTTGTCTCTCTCTGGATTCTAGAACAACTAGTTCAATTTACTAGTTGCAATACAAAGAGCCACTTTAATTTAATCATTAACATGCTGGCATCTTTAAATTAATAAAAAAAAATGTCTTTAAAGTGGATTTGAGTCTCTCTCTTTCTCTCTGTAACAAAGTCACAAAGACACATAGTCTAGTTCATGGTTCTTTGATTTAAGAGAATATATGATTTAACATGCTAACACCTAGCTGACTATTCTAGCATTAAATTAATACAAAGAAAGAAAGAATCTTCCTGGAACAAAGTTACAAAGATCATAGATCCATATTCATATTGGTCACTGACTGATGTCGAAGTTTTTCTCCATATGATTAGTTTACTTTACTTTGTTGATTATATATGTTTGACAATTTGAATTATTTGATTGATAAAAAACTAAACAATTGTTGGAAGACAATAATTTTATGTAAAATTTAAGAATATATTATTGAAACAATCTTTCATAGACGAGTTTAACGGTTAAGTTCGAGAAAACCTATATGGACTTGTTTATATAGCTAGTCCGATTAGATCCAACTTGGGCCGAAAAGTCTGATCCTTCTGGATGGACTTTGACTTCATAAATAATAATTAAGTCCGACTTGATCTGACCTGAAATTTCTCTAGAGGCAAAAAAAATCAACTCATGTCCGGTCCAAACTCGCACTTTATGGACCTGGACGCCCGGTCCAATGTCGATTCCTATGTTGGACCGTTTTCTTTCACATGTGTAAACATAAGATGAGTGAGGTTGAGATTTCAAATCCTTACTTTGACCATTTTTTAATTTTTTTTAATCATTGTTCCACGCTAAAAGCGTGCATTTGCTTTCCAAAAAATGTCCAATGGCTGGAAGTTTTTTTAGGATTAAGAATTTGATTGAGAAACACCAAAAAGATAAGCGTTTTGTTTTACATTATGCAAATTTAATAAACTTTGTATTGTCAACACAATTTTATTAAATTTTATTTTTTTCAAAAAAAATTGAAATTATAATTAGGTTTATTTTGGAGTTTAGAAATTTTAAACCGAAGTTTGGAAATTTTAAACTTCCGTCACAAAATTAGAATCATTTTTAAAGTTAAGGCATTTAAAATGGAGTTTCTAAAAAATCTAAATAAATAAAATTTTGCTAACTCTATATTTTTTAATTTATTTTGGAGTTAGAATCGGAGTTTATTAAACTTGGAATCATTGTCAAATGCACTAAATTTAGTAGTTTAGAGTTTGGAGACTTAGGGTGTGTTTGGTTTGTAGAGTTGGACAATGTAACATAATTGACATTACATTGTAACTCTTCTTGAGATGTTTGATTAGACAAAAAAATTAGGATGTAATGTAATAACCATTACATGTTTGATTATATTACATCAATTTTTTTTAAAACCAATTAGACCATAAAACTCAAGTAATCCAAATTATATTACAACTTAAAACTTAATTTTTTATATATTATATTTTTTATGTTTATGTATTCTTTTTTTTTTTTTATATGTTAGGATTGGTTGGCCAAAACAGAAAATATAGTATCAAATGTATATTTATCAAAATGATACAAATAACTATTATTATTCCATTAGATTATATGATAAATCAAATATCTAAATGTAATTCATATTACATCACATGATTTGATTATATATTTTAATCAAACATAGTAATATAATTATAATTCTATTACATTACAAACTCAATTAGATTATAAATTTTATTTCATTACAATTACAACTGGATTACACTAAACCAAACGCACCCTTACCACCAAAACTCTAGTTTCTTTAGGATAATTATAAGGGCACTACAAACTTTACTAAGGGCTAACCGAGGATTGGGGCTAGCCCATTAATGAACAAAGTTTACTCATAGTAGCCCAATAGTTTACTCATACTAGTCCAAACCCTCCCCCCTAATCTCCACCGGAGTTCTCCTCCCTCCTCCCTTTCTTGTCGGAGCCCTCCTCCTCCGCCTCCTCCCCCGTCCTCCACCGCAGCCTCCCGTCGCCGCCTCTGTCTCCTCCCCCGCCTCCCGCCGCCTCCTTCCTTTCTCGTTCCTCCGTCTCGTACCCCATTTCGGTGCTCGACTACCTCGGCACCCTCGGCGTCCGCCGCTTCTCCCTCCCCTCCTTCCTCCGTCGCTACCACCAGGTCCTCCACTCCGCCGTCGGAAGACATGAATAATAACACAATGACAAAGAAAAATAACAGCACACAGGAAATCAAAAAAGAAAAAGAAAAAATATAAGAACTGTCATAATTTGACATATATGTTGATTTTTAGGACTGTCAAAATTTTGACAGTCCTACCAATTGGAAGTACTGTCAAAATTTTGACAGTCCTAAAAATTCAACATATATTTTTAGGACTGTCAAACTTTTGACAGTCCTACCAATTGGAAGGACTGTCAAAATTTTGACAGTCCTAAAAATATATGTTGAATTTTTAGGACTGTCAAAATTTTGACAGTCCTTCCAATTGGTAGGACTGTCAAAAGTTTGACAGTCCCAAAAAAGAAGTCTAGAATGCTTCTCGACAGCCAAAGGTGTTTTCACCACTGTAAGTGACATAAAGAAACACATCTTCATCTTTTTTGCAAATATATAACCATTTGCCTTCAAACCAAGTAGGATTTGTAAGTTTGCTTCTGATTTTGAGATCCAAGTCCAATAACTTTTAAATGGTTGGATTGGACTTTTGTATTTTCATTAATCATTTGCAACAATACTCTACAAAACTTGACCTGGTTTTAATCCTGACACACCAAGTTGCCCCTTGAATAGGTCTGGATTAGAAAACAGGTTAAGTATATATTTCCCAAAGAAAACTATATGTGTTATTTTGCTGTTGTTGTGTTTGATACCTGCTCTAGAATAACAGTGGGAACTTTTTTAGGACTGTCAAAATTTTGACAGTCCTACAAATTGAAAGGACTGTCAAAATTTTGACAGTCCTCAAAATTCAACATATATTTTTAGGACTGTCAAATTTTTGATAGTCCTACCAATTGGAAGGACTGTCAAAATTTTGACAGTCCTAAAAAATCAACATATATTTTTAGGACTGTCAAAATTTTGACAGTCCTATCAATTGTTAGGACTGTCAAATTGACAGTCCTAATTATAAAAAAAAAATCAAGAATGGGCAGCCCCTAGTAAATTTTGGGAGTGACAAACTTGTAATTATCAATTATAAATATTTGGGCAGCCCCGAGTAATTTTTGTTGTGCCCTTATCAAAAGCCTTTCTTTAAGGGGCATTTGGTATACAATTTTTTTTTTATTCTCGGACAAATTTATGGTAGAAAATATATTTTCATGTTTGGTTTAGGTTAAAAAAATCTCCGGAATTGTAAATACATGAATAATAATTTACCCACAAAACATGAAAATCATATAACTTAAGAATAGTAGGCTATATATTTTTTGCCTGGGCAAAATTTGTTGTTGTTGTTGTTTTGTCCTTTTTTGTTGTTGTTTTTTTCATTTTTATTGTTTTATTTTTCTTTTTCATTTCTTTCCAATTTTTTTGTTTTTTTTCCATGTTTTCCCTTTTCCATTTTTTTTTTTTTTTGCTTTTTCTTTTTTTGCCTGTTTGTTCATTTCTTTTTCATTTTTTCTTTTGTATCTTTTCTTTTCAGTTTTTTTGTTTGTTTTAATTCACTTTTCCTTTCTATTTTTTATTTTTTCAATTTTTTTCGTATTTTTTCTTTATTTTGTTTAAAAATTTTTCATTTCCCTCCTTTTTTATTTTTATTTTCGCTTTTTTGTTTGTTTCATATATTTTAGTTTTATTTTTTATTTTATTTTTCTGGTTGTTTATTTTTTTTTGGAATATTTATATAGTCACAAAATATGATAATATAATTTTTTTCAGATAATTTAATTATTTAGAATTAAATTTTCGAGAATATAAATTTTTTGACTATATTGTATATGACATACCAAATGTCCCTAAGTCTGTTCAAAAATGCATCCCAAGTTTGTATAAGTTTACACCACTTAAATCTGCCACACAATATGTAACGTGCTACAAGTGGAATTTTTAGATTGTACGTGGGGTTATTTACAAATTATACGAACCATTTGCAAATATATACTTATTAATAGCTCATCATTTCTCTTTCTATATATTCATGAATTATTTACTATTTGTTTCGAGTATTTCGTAAATATTGTGACTTTAACGAGTGCATTGCTTATATACAATGAAGCAGACGGTAGAGGGCCTTCCAATCACATGGGTTTGTAATTTCTTCTATAGGCCTTGCTCAAGTCTTTGAACCATTGTTTTAAAAATCGTACCGAATCGACTGGTTCAACCGGTTGATTATGATTCGGTAGCTTTTTTTAGATTGGGTCAATTTGATCCACTGATTTTTCAAAAATTGATTATAAATAATTTATTTTTATAAAGGATTGAACTTTGACCATTTAGATTAACCTACTGATTGAATCACTGGTTGAGCTACTGGTTGAACCGGTTTAACCCGTCATAGTCTCTTGTCCGGCTCAATTTTATGTCTGATTTTTAAAACACTGTTTTGAATAAAAAAATCTATTCGTAACTTTTTAAATATATTTTTTTTGCGGACATTTTCTGGAGTTCTTGGAACTTTTTCCAAATTATGAACTATTCAACCAACAATCTCGAATGTTGAACATGGGATTGTACATTTAAGTAGTGTTGTGGCCATTTTAACCACAACATAAATTGTGGAAGTAAAGAGTTTTTGTAACTTTGGAGAGAGAACATGGAAAAGCTATATAAGAGTATTATTCTCAAATATTTTAATTGTTCATTTTTTTTATGCTTTTCGTTGTTGGCTTTGTTGAATATGTTTTCGTTGTTATTTTCTATATACGATTTTCATTGTTTACCTTCATCGATTTTTGCATTCATGGTGGATTCTGAGAGAAAGAGAGGAAGAAGCAAAGCAGATTATTAAACCTCTGCTTGTTGCAGGTGAACACGTAGGCGAGGCTTGAGCAATGAGAGGAATTTATCTTTCTTCCTGCAATTCTTCAATAGTGGGTGACTTTGATTCTTCTCTTCTTTATCTCCACGCCTAAGAAAAGAAATCTCCTTCATATCCTTCACTACGTCTCTACGATCAATGATACCTTAACAAAAGAATCAAGATAAAAAAGAGTAACGGTATTGTTGTTATTGGTTATATGGAAATGTGGAACATTATACTGTTGTTATAAATGAATGAATTGATGTCACTTATTGCTAAAGAATGTGTTTAACAGAAAAGTTATATTCTGAACAATTGTAATGAAATGGAATTTGGAAAAGGTTTTGGGACCGGTGGGTCGCCAATTGAGGTAACCCTGGATTGGGAGTATGAAAATTTGAGTTATTTGTATTAACCCTCCCCTATATTTTTAACTTTATTAGTAATACTCCCCCCCCCCCCCCTCACACCCCACACCAACACACACCATTATTTAACACTAAATGGGGGAGGGGGGGGGGGGGGGGACTATTGGGGGGTGGGGGGGGGGGGGTTAACTATAAATAATTTTAAAAATTGTGAGCTGCGTTCGAGGAATGTTCAATAAGAGAATGTGCTGCATAGTTTATTTCAAGTTTATATTTTCATGCATGTTATATTTTATAGCTAAATTGCATATTCATGCATCATTATGGACAACTTATGTACACTATTTTATTTGCTCGAAATGGTATCAACGACCACGGAACCAATTTGGCATAGGAGGAACATGAATAATTTGTACGGATTTATACTGCATAGAAATTGTGGGACCTTCAATGAGGCTTGCTACTGCACCAAAAGGGACACCATATATTCCAATAAATAGTCCAAAATGATGTGTTCACCAGTGATCTTCATACAAACATGCCATATGACTAATGTTGGGTTTTGCAGGAAAGATCATCTTAATCCTTATTTTGCAGGAAAGAATAATTGACCATAGGTAAGAATCACCATGTGGTTAGCCTCCCTCTTATATATATACCCCCTCTCTTGGAAATAAATTAATCAAGTTTTTTCTACATAGTATCAGAGCCAAATCTCTGAATCTTTTCTATAAAAAAAAAAAAATTCTCTCACCCCCTGTCTCTCTATCGACCCCCTCCCACTGCCTCCCTCTGTGAGTGGACGCCCCCCTCCCACTCCTCCCTCTGTGAGTAGAAGAACCCCCTCCTACGCATCCCTCTGTGAGTGGAAGGCTCCCCCTTATGCCTCCCACTGTGAGTGGCACGCACCCCCACCCCACCCTCGGGTGTCGTCGACGTCCCCTACGGGTGTCATCAAACCTAATGGGAGGCAGGTTACGTTGCTCGTCATACGCTAGCGTAGGCGTGTTCTACCCATCGTGCACCTCTCCGGCCGCATGAACTTGGAGGTATATAGATAGATGGAGAAAATCGTGATCACGTGTAGGCGCATGGCCCGCGTTTAAGTTGCGTTTGATCTCGTTCCTGTGTAACTATGAAGATGGGAACACCTGTGACTAGTCAGGAGCTGAATGAGATAGTGGAAGGAATGACCAGGGTATTTTAGGCCAAATTGGAGAAGACCTCATCCAGCAGGGCAGTCATGCCCACACCAGAATCATCACAGGTGATGAAGAAGATAGAGTTACTACCCAATGTCATCAAACTTGACGGGACGAGAAACTATCTGAGTTTGTCTAGGAGGGATATGTTGATCCTTCGAACCAAGGGACTTGAAAAATATGTAAATGGAGAGTGCACTGAGCCAGAGGATAAGACAAGTGTTGAGTGGAGCACATGGAGTCACCTTAATTCTCTGGTGGTTTCTTGGCTGTTGACTTCTGTGTCTCCATCCATAGCTGGGATGGTGGAGTCAATCTGCAGTGCAGCTGATGTTTGTTAGACATTGGCTAGGATATTCTCTGGAGATGGGAGCGTCATGCTGATAATGAGTGTTGAGAAAAAGATTGATGCTACCAAACAAGGGGAGAAGACAGTACTCCAGTATGTAGTGGAGCTACGTCTCTTATGGGCGGACTTGGACCATTATAATCCGCTACCATTACAAAATTCGACAGATATTCTACTTGGAAAACAGTACCTTGAGCGTAGGCGTGTGGCTCATTTTCTCAAGGGTCTGTATCAGCAGTTTGAGGCTAGGAGATGTCACGACCCATACCCGAAATTTGGGCATGAGTCGTGGGTACGTCCAGCCTATGCCGCATCATCGACGGTAGAACGCTGTCTAGGTCACAATACTATCAATCACAGCTCACAATAATATATATAACCTGCCAATGATCTCAACTCTATAAGGATGACAAGATGAATATAAATATGACAACAATATCAATACTCAATCACATAATTCTATAAGGAAGAGAAATGACACGATAATGATATAAAGGAAAAGCGAAGTCTAAAAAATATATACATCACACTTCGAAAGTCTAGGTATTTGTTGATATAATTTATGTTTTGTATTTGGGATTTTAACCTCTCTTCAAACATTTTTGTGTAGAGAAGTTGAAATCCCAAACGTAAAACATAAATCATGTCAACAAAACATAGATATTAACTATTTAGCAATAACAACAAATATTGAAGAAAAAAAAAGTACAGAGGAATTGTTGCAACTAATTTTTTAAAATGATACATGATAATTGCGACCACCTATGTTCCTAGTACTAATAGCTAAATATATTTTAACAGACATTTATTCAAGATGGAAGAGACTTCCCATGTCATGGTTAGGTAACCAGTGATTCATTTTCCATAATACATTCATTGAACATGAGTTTCATTCGAGAGTCTTCTTAGATCTACAACATTCTTACTAGAAACTCCACTAAAGTGTTGCCAAATTGCAGACGAATGCCAACGATGATGCCCTCCTCCTTCGTTGCCTTGTATCCCATGATGTTGCACGGGTTTAGATTGTTGATCTTGTGGTTGCTTCGGTGGTTGTTTATTTTCATAGCAATAGAGAATAAGCAAATTCACCGAATAAAACACAAAATTGATTGAAAGTTTTAAAAGAGAGGAAAACAAATTTTTGTGATAAATTTGGACAAATTAATCTCTATTTATAAAAAAAATTGTGTGCCAAATGACTACAAATATCCTTAGAATATAGCAATTATATGGATATTTTGGTCATCCCCTTATAAGCATTCATAAATAGTTAAAAATAACAGTATTTTTGAAAATACCCCCCAATATGTCATATAATCCTTAAATATTTTTATTGGAGGGTTTTCCTCCCAAAATACCCCCAATATTTTAATAACGGTTATTAGGGATAAAATGGTAAAACCTTCCTTTCACAGTTATTTTATAACAGAAAGAGGTCCAATATACATGGGAGGGTTTCATATCGTGTCTAGACCGGACTAAGGCTCTGGTCACAAGAGGGGAGAATAACAACTGGCCCAACCCAAAGCTAGAGGTGGGTTGGGCTGGCCGGTTGACTCGGCTTGGGCTAACCCAGTCCGAATTTGACTTGGTCGGCCTGAGCACGACAGACTTCCGGCCGACCAAACTAGATAACACCTTTAGAAAAACTCCATGTGTGTATTTAAATATTTATTTTTTTTATTCGTTGTCTTGTATACATATAATGTGTTGGTTCGAGTGATAACCATGGTGGGATTTTATTAGTGGACAATGTTCAAATCTTACAGCGTAGCCTTGCCCAACTTCTCGCAACAGTTGTGTAGTAGCTCCATGATGATGCGTGGTAAGCTTTGTCGCAGCTCCATTGATTGCCTAACGGCTGGTTTGCTGGGTTTGGCAATTACCACTATTGAATGTTGATTAATAGAAGCTACTCCTATTAATTTTTTAACTGAACAATAGTGGGTATCCGGCATATAATGAGACCACTAGCTCCTTGTGTACGTTAAGCTCTAACAGAATAATAATGAGGAAATTCCCTCACTAATTAATCACATTTTGTATACGGAAATTTTTTTTTTTTTTTTTTTTCAGATGTCATATTGTATCCGGAACTTGTTTGGGATTTATTCCCACCACCGTTGTTATCTAATAAAAGACATACGCTATATTAAGCTTGAAAAATGACTTATGTATCCTTGTGGTATATAGAAGTTCTCAATGAGAGGCAAGTTAGAAATTTTCTAACGAATCATACAACAAAATCTGTAACCATACATCGGAACCTAAAAAAGAAAAGAGTTGGACAGGACAAGCTAAAAATTTGGTGTAAGAGTTGGGCAGGGGCCGCGCGAACGCAGGCCCCCGGTGCAACAAATTATGACGTTCACTCTCCCACTTGGGGAGATGATAGGCCAGCAACCCTCCAAAGTGCAGTGGAGGCCACTGTCCTAGGCCTGGGCCTTCATGTTCACCCAATGACCCCGTCCAGGTAAGTATGTTTAAAAGCTGGACAAGGTCCTCTATTTATAGCCAGCTCTTCTTCCCTCGTGCTTTGTGCACATCCGATGTGGGACTATAGTAAGTATATTTCAACCGTAGCTCAAGTCACTCCATCCAGATTGGTTTCCTGCTAGCTGCAATTAAATAAGCACTCGTTCCCACTGCATAAAGGCATGTGTAGTCAGTCGTCTGTGATGTGAGGAAACTTGCTGACCCATTCGAGGACACATTAACCCGAATATATATGTAGCTTCTGATCCTTCCTGGTATAGTTTATATATGACAACATCACATCAGTGCAAAATATTACGTACCTCATCTTAAAATCATGCACTACTAGCTAGTTGTGGGCAGCACCGTTTTCGTTTCTATCTTTATTAAATTAAATAATTGTAAGGAGAACAACATGCCCCACATTAGAAGATCAACTGGCCGGTGGTTTACTCTTCAACAATTTCATATTAATGCGTTGTTACTCTTCGTTCGTATTGGGGTCATTCGGCCAAAAACAATAAAAGCAGCAGTTCGCCACGACTATATATTAGTTTGCTTTCTAATATATAGTTTGGATTGGATTGTGCAAACAAATAAACTTAATTTGCTTTCTAATTAACCGTATGTATTTTCAGTTGTACATTATTCACACGGCCGCGGGTACGTGAGGTTATCGTTTCTGCTAATTTTTGAAGATGAAGGCAAGATTTAGGGTTCTCCCACATGGTTTTCTTTCTGACTATTATCCATTACATCAACAAAACCAAATTACAAAAATAAGAAAAAAATGACTCTTCTTAGATCACAGAACTCAAGAACCAAACCACGTTCTTCCTTGCAAACGCAGTTACAATTGGGACAGAACGTTTACAACTAGAAAAAGAGATAAGAAGATAGAATAAAAAATTATTCTTGCTGGGATGGTGAAGACTACCGTTGCTCAAAGCAAGATTCGTCATATATCGACGATCTACTTCCAGGAGCTAGCAAGTTCACAAGAGAACTTTTAGAACGCTCGTAGTCACCTCTGTGTGTGACTCGAACGGACTCCCTGGACTCCTCTAATTTTAATTTTTGATGTGTCCCCAAAAGGAGGCCCGAGGACTACTTATAGAGAAGGGTGGAAATCCATCTCCACTCCTAGCAGATGTAGGAGTAAAATATCAACTCCCAAAATAAGGATTGATATTCTAAATCCCGCCATAAACGGAGTCTATGTGCAATCAATGCAGCCCGCGCATGCACGCAACAACACAACAACGCATGCACGCAGACTCGCAAACATGTAGCTGCGCATAGTCGCATATGCTGCACATGCACCTATATGCGCATAACAGCGCATAATCGTGCATATCGCACATACGCAGCAACCACGCATGCAACATGCATAGTCCGAGTCTGAGTTCGAGTCTGAGTCACTAATCATCATTGGGACTTAACTCCTAAGGAAATTTTTTCAAGAAAGTGACAAAAAACGTAAATATTTCTTTTGAGGAGTTATTCTTTGCCCTCCTAGAAAGACACCCCCACCTAACACTCACATGTGTCCCACCACATCCCATGTGGACACCTCAACACATACAAAATATTATATTAAGATACCAACTTGGTGGTGTAGCCAATGTGGGACTATCTTTCACTAGGGGGGAAGCAACACCAAGGCGCTAAATGATATCTTCACTCCATTACACCATGATCCGGGTAGCCAAAGCTTGGCTAGAGGGGAGGATAGGTTGGAGGGCTGGACTACGGTGGAGAGAAGGAAGAAAGGGTTTCGAGTCTCCACATCGAAGAGGACAACCAACAAAAGTGGACAATGTTACGAATGGGTTTTAAACTACCATTCATAAAAAAATTACTCTAAAAGTTGGACAGGGGCCGCGCGAACGCAGCCCACGGTGCAACCAACAAATTACGATGTTCATTCTCCCACTTGGTTTATGTCCGAACGTGCCATTGCTTCATGGGCCTCAATGATTACGTCGGTCCGTTTGGGCCCGGCCTTGTGGGGTATATCCAATCAATTTTAATTTTGGATTAAAAAACTCATTTCAAAAAAATTCTATTAGTACTAATTTGACTAGATTTTTAGAAAACCATATTTACTTTTCATTTTGCAACAACAATAATTAATATTGTTAAAACATGCAGGTAGAAAAAGTTTCTAAATCCATTAGGCTTACATACTCGTAATTGGCCGATTTAAAATAGAATCATTACCCTACTTTTTGGAACGTGATCTGCTTATCTGACTACATTTGTTTTTTGTTTTTTTTGGTTGCTTAGAAAGTGAGAAAGGGAATGGAAAATGAAACTGATATTATGATCCAAGATCAAATAATTTAGTTTTCTTTCATTTTTATGCATTATAATCCTTTTCGATCGAGAAAACATCCATGGAAGATCATGTTGGGAGAAATACAAGCCAAAAGGCCTTGTTGAACAATTAACTTTGGTCGAGAGAGACGAAGATCATGCATGACCACCCTCTTAGAATACGGATTATATTGGCCAATCATGAGGCAAAATGAGATGTTCGAAAAAAATATTAGGGGTGCAGTGTAGTGCCGTGTCGTGTAGGAGCGTGCGTTACCTTAGCAAAGGCCAAACGAAGGAGGTGAACTTGTACGCTACATTGCATGTTCTGCAGACCAAAAAAAAAGGTAACGAGTTCAAGAAAGTAATAATATTTGCATTTTGAAAGGAAAAAAAATTAGATAGTCCATGATGTCGCTTTCCACTTATAACAATAAAATTTTCATTTTGAATCGTACTTTATGATATTATCTTATTTCCTATTTTTATATGCCACACAGACAAAAAAAATCTATCAAGGGCCCTACATGTCAAGGTGTCATATGAGTCGGTTAAGGCCAACCTGATCCTTGTGTTGATCGGGTTTGACCAAGCTTGTGTCAGACAGAGTCAGTCCTGTTAGGAGCCTTGATAGAAATTACCAGAATAAAACTCGTATTATACACACAAAAAATTGTATCTTTCAGAAAAGTATAATACTTACGTACTTTTGAAAGATATGGATTAATTTACGAATTTTCAGCATGTGAAGTCTTAAACGTGTTATGTACGAATTATTAACAAATTTGGCACAAAAAACTTATGGTAACCTGTTTAATTAACCAAATTTGACAACCTGTTTAAGTATGTGAAGTTTCTAACCTAAATATTTTTGTTTTACGAATATTTAACCAAAAAATTTTAACGTATATCTGACTACATTTGTTTGTTATTTGGAGGTTAGTTTTGTAATGACCCATTTTTGCTCAACGTAGAGAGCCGATTCAAACGGCTCAAGTGCGATGACCCGTCTCGCCTTGCTCAGTGAGATAACTCGCTTGATGCAAAAGTATTCAGACGCCCTTTAGGAGTTCATAATTAGACTTTCAAAGGCGCGCTCGAAGTATCGCTCGGCCGAGGTGAACCATCTATATGGTGGCGGGCTACGATGAATATGTCTTTGCTTAGCATGCACATTTAAAAATATGGAAGATACATGCTAGTCATTAGGCGTATCACCCCTTGCATGCTAATAATGAATACAACACACATAGCTAAGAGAATAATCCCATCTTGTATTGCTTGTCTAGAACATGAAAAAAGAAGTAACTTGATAGATTTTCTTATATGCTGCTCTATATGCCTCTACACGATTTCAATCCTCGCACTTAACCTTTAGACTCGCGCTAGTGTAAAGGCTTATGTTTCTACTATTTCAATTCTTGCCTGCATTATATAGTGAATTCTATTTCCCAATCAGGTGGTAAGCCTGGAAGATCGTCGGAAAATACATCCATAATTTCTGATATAACCTTTGGGTATTCTGGCTCCCCGTCTGCAGTAAGTGCCTTAAAAGTAGGCTGGGCACCCTGCTCTCTGGCTCCTCGAAGAAATTCAAACTTCAGATGCCCTGGCGGTCTGAAGATAACACATCTACGTCGGCAGTCTAAAGTTGCATTGTACTGACTCAACCAGTCCATACCAAGTACAACATCATAGTCCGACATGGAGAAAATCAAGAATTGAGCTCGCATCTCACAACCGCAAACTACTACCGAACAAGATCTACAAGTGTCACTAACGGGGATGATATCGCCTCCCGTAAGAATTCCCATAGTCTTCGGGAGAGGTGAGGTAGCTACTCTATGGGTGGCTACGAAACTTGCAACTATGAATGAATGAGATGCTCCCGAATCAAATATATTTTCATGTTTGGTTTAGGTTAAAAAAATCTCCGGAATTGTAAATACATGGATAATAATTTACCCACAAAACATAAAAATCATATAACTTAAGAATAGTTGGCTATATATTTTTTGCCTGGGCAAAATTTTTTGTTGTTTTTTTTTATTTCATTTTTATTTTTTTTTTCTTTTTCATTTCTTTCCAATTTTTTTGTTTTTTTCCATGTTCTCTTTTCCAATTTTTTTTTTTTTGCTTTTTCTTTTTTCCCTGTTTGTTCATTTCTTTTTCATTTTTTCTTTTATATCTTTTCTATTCTGTTTTTTTGTTTTTTTTAATTCACTTTTCCGTTCTATTTTTTATTTTTTCAATTTTTTTCGTTTTTTCTTTATTTTGTTTCAATTTTTTCATTTCCCTCCTTTTTTTTGTTTTTATTTTCACTTTTTTGTTTGTTTCATATATTTTAGTTTTATTTTTTATTTTATTTTTCTATTTGTTTTTTTTTCCTATAATATTTATATAGTCACAAAATATGAGAATATAATTTTTTCAGATAATTTAATTATTTAGAATTAAATTTTCGAGAATATAATTTTTTTGACTATATTGTATATGACATACCAAATGTCCCTAAGTCTGTTCAAAAATGCATCCCAAGTTTGTATAAGTTTACACCACTTAAATCTGCCACACAATATGTAACGTGCTACAAGTGGAATTTTTAGATTGTACGTGGGGTTATTTACAAATTATACGAACCATTTGCAAATATATACTTATTAATAGCTCATCATTTCTCTTTCTATATATTCATGAATTATTTGCTATTTGTTTCGAGTATTTCGTAAATATTGTGACTTTAAGGAGTGCATTGCTTATATACAATGAAGCAGACGGTAGAGGGCCTTCCAATCACATGGGTTTGTAATTTCTTCTGTAGGCCTTGCTCAAGTCTTTGAACCATTGTTTTAAAAATCGTACCGAATCAGACGGGCTCAACCGGTTGATTATGAATCGGTAGCTTTTTTTAGATTGGGTCAATTTGATCCACTGATTTTTCAAAAATTGATTGTAAATAATTTATTTTTATAAAGGATTGAACTTTGACCATTTAGATTAACCTACTGATTGAATCACTGGTTGAGCTACTAGTTGAACCGGTTTAACCCGTCATAGTCTCTTGTCCGGCTCAATTTTATGTCTGATTTTTAAAACACTGCTTTGAATAAAAAAAATCTATTCGTAACTTTTTAAATATTTTTTTTTTGCGGACATTTTCTGGAGTTCTTGGAACTTTTTCCAAATTATGAACTATTCAACCAACAATCTCGAATGTTGAACATGGGATTGTACCTTTAAGTAGTGTTGTGGCCATTTTAACCACAACATAAATTGTGGAAGTAAAGAGTTTTTGTAACTTTGGAGAGAGAACATGGAAAAGCTATATAAGAGTATTATTCTCAAATATTTTAATTGTTCATTTTTTTTATGCTTTTCGTTGTTGGCTTTGTTGAATATGTTTTCGTTGTTATTTTCTATATACGATTTTCATTGTTTACCTTCATCGATTTTTGCATTCATGGTGGATTCTGAGAGAAAGAGAGGAAGAAGCAAAGCAGATTATTAAACCTCTGCTTGTTGCAGGTGAACACGTAGGCGAGGCTTGAGCAATGAGAGGAATTTATCTTTCTTCCTGCAATTTTTCAATAGTGGGTGACTTTGATTCTTCTCTTCTTTATCTCCACGCCTAAGAAAAGAAATCTCCTTCATATCCTTCACTACGTCTCTACGATCAATGATACCTTAACAAAAGAATCAAGATAAAAAAGAGTAACGGTATTGTTGTTATTGGTTATATGGAAATGTGGAACATTATACTGTTGTTATAAATGAATGAATTGATGTCACTTATTGCTAAAGAATGTGTTTAACAGAAAAGTTATATTCTGAACAATTGTAATGAAATGGAATTTGGAAAAGGTTTTGGGACCGGTGGGTCGCCAATTGAGGTAACCCTGGATTGGGAGTATGAAAATTTGAGTTATTTGTATTAACCCTCCCCTATATTTTTAACTTTATTAGTAATACTCCCCCCCCCCCCCCTCACACCCCACACCAACACACACCATTATTTAACACTAAATGGGGGAGGGGGGGGGGGGGGTGGGACTATTGGGGGGTGGGGGGGGGGGGGTTTAACTATAAATAATTTTAAAAATTGTGAGCTGCGTTCGAGGAATGTTCAATAAAAGAATGTGCTGCATAGTTTATTTCAAGTTTATATTTTCATGCATGTTATATTTTATAGCTAAATTGCATATTCATGCATCATTATGGACAACTTATGTACACTATTTTATTTGCTCGAAATGGTATCAACGACCACGGAACCAATTTGGCATAGGAGGAACATGAATAATTTGTACGGATTTATACTGCATAGAAATTGTGGGACCTTCAATGAGGCTTGCTACTGCACCAAAAGGGACACCATATATTCCAATAAATAGTCCAAAATGATGTGTTCACCAGTGATCTTCATACAAACATGCCATATGACTAATGTTGGGTTTTGCAGGAAAGATCATCTTAATCCTTATTTTGCAGGAAAGAATAATTGACCATAGGTAAGAATCACCATGTGGTTAGCCTCCCTCTTATATATACACCCCCTCTCTTGGAAATAAATTAATCAAGTTTTTTCTACATAGTATCAGAGCCAAATCTCTGAATCTTTTCTATAAAAAAAAAAAAAATTCTCTCACCCCCTGTCTCTCTATCGACCCCCTCCCACTGCATCCCTCTGTGAGTGGACGCCCCCCTCCCACTCCTCCCTCTGTGAGTGGAAGAACCCCCTCCTACGCATCCCTCTGTGAGTGGAAGGCTCCCCCTTATGCCTCCCACTGTGAGTGGCACGCACCCCCACCCCACCCTCGGGTATCGTCGACGTCCCCTACGGGTGTCATCAAACCTAATGGGAGGCAGGTTACGTTGCTCGTCATACGCTAGCGTAGGCGTGTTCTACCCATCGTGCACCTCTCCGGCCGCATGAACTTGGAGGTATATAGATAGATGGAGAAAATCGTGATCACGTGTAGGCGCATGGCCCGCGTTTAAGTTGCGTTTGATCTCGTTCCTGTGTAACTATGAAGATGGGAACACCTGTGACTAGTCAGGAGCTGAATGAGATAGTGGAAGGAATGACCAGGGTATTTTAGGCCAAATTGGAGAAGACCTCATCCAGCAGGGCAGTCATGCCCACACCAGAATCATCACAGGTGATGAAGAAGATAGAGTTACTACCCAATGTCATCAAACTTGACGGGACGAGAAACTATCTGAGTTTGTCTATGAGGGATATGTTGATCCTTCGAACCAAGGGACTTAAAAAATATGTAAATGGAGAGTGCACTGAGCCAGAGGATAAGACAAGTGTTGAGTGGAGCACATGGAGTCACCTTAATTCTCTGGTGGTTTCTTGGCTGTTGACTTCTGTGTCTCCATCCATAGCTGGGATGGTGGAGTCAATCTGCAGTGCAGCTGATGTTTGTTAGACATTGGCTGGGATATTCTCTGGAGATGGGAGCGTCATGCTGATAATGAGTGTTGAGAAAAAGATTGATGCTACCAAACAAGGGGAGAAGACAGTACTCCAGTATGTAGTGGAGCTACGTCTCTTATGGGCGGACTTGGACCATTATAATCCGCTACCATTACAAAATTCGACAGATATTCTACTTGGAAAACAGTACCTTGAGCGTAGGCGTGTGGCTCATTTTCTCAAGGGTCTGTATCAGCAGTTTGAGGCTAGGAGATGTCACGATCCATACCCAAAATTTGGGCATGAGTCGTGGGTACGTCCAGCCTATGCCGCATCATCGACGGTAGAACGCTGTCTAGGTCACAATACTATCAATCACAGCTCACAATAATATATATAACCTGCCAATGATCTCAACTCTATAAGGATGACAAGATGAATATAAATATGACAACAATATCAATACTCAATCACATAATTCTATAAGGAAGAGAAATGATACGATAATGATATAAAGGAAAAGCGAAGTCTAAAAAATATATACATCACACTTCGAAAGTCTAGGTATTTGTTGATATAATTTATGTTTTGTATTTGGGATTTTAACCTCTCTTCAAACATTTTTGTGTAGAGAAGTTGAAATCCCAAACGTAAAACATAAATCATGTCAACAAAACATAGATATTAACTATTTAGCAATAACAACAAATATTGAAGAAAAAAAAAGTACAGAGGAATTGTTGCAACTAATTTTTTAAAATGATACATGATAATTGCGACCACCTATGTTCCTAGTACTAATAGCTAAATATATTTTAACAGACATTTATTCAAGATGGAAGAGACTTCCCATGTCATGGTTAGGTAACCAGTGATTCATTTTCCATAATACATTCATTGAACATGAGTTTCATTCGAGAGTCTTCTTAGATCTACAACATTCTTACTAGAAACTCCACTAAAGTGTTGCCAAATTGCAGACGAATGCCAACGATGATGCCCTCCTCCTTCGTTGCCTTGTATCCCATGATGTTGCACGGGTTTAGATTGTTGATCTTGTGGTTGCTTCGGTGGTTGTTTATTTTCATAGCAATAGAGAATAAGCAAATTCACCGAATAAAACACAAAATTGATTGAAAGTTTTAAAAGAGAGGAAAACAAATTTTTGTGATAAATTTGGACAAATTAATCTCTATTTATAAAAAAAATTGTGTGCCAAATGACTACAAATACCCTTAGAATATAGCAATTATATGGATATTTTGGTCATCCCCTTATAAGCATTCATAAATAGTTAAAAATAACAGTATTTTTGAAAATACCCCCCAATATGTCATATAATCCTTAAATATTTTTATTGGAGGGTTTTCCTCCCAAAATACCCCCAATATTTTAATAACGGTTATTAGGGATAAAATGGTAAAACCTTCCTTTCACAGTTATTTTATAACAGAAAGAGGTCCACTATACATGGGAGGGTTTCATATCGTGTCTAGACCGGACTAAGGCTCTGGTCACTAGAGGGGAGAATAACAATTGGCCCAATCCAAAGCTAGAGGTGGGTTGGGCTGGCCGGTTGACTCGGCTTGGGCTAACCCAGTCCGAATTTGACTTGGTCGGCCTGATCACGACAGACTTCCGGCCGACCAAACTAGATAACACCTTTAGAAAAACTCCATGTGTGTATTTAAATATTTTTTTTTTTTATTCGTTGTCTTGTATACATATAATGTGTTGGTTCGAGTGATAACCATGGTGGGATTTTATTAGTGGACAATGTTCAAATCTTACAGCGTAGCCTTGCCCAACTTCTCGCAACAGTTGTGTAGTAGCTCCATGATGATGCGTGGTAAGCTTTGTCGCAGCTCCATTGATTGCCTAACGGCTGGTTTGCTGGGTTTGGCAATTACCACTATTGAATGTTGATTAATAGAAGCTACTCCTATTAATTTTTTAACTGAACAATAGTGGGTATCCGGCATATAATGAGACCACTAGCTCCTTGTGTACGTTAAGCTCTAACAGAATAATAATGAGGAAATTCCCTCAGCTATATTAAGCTTGAAAAATGACTTATGTATCCTTGTGGTATATAGAAGTTCTCAATGAGAGGCAAGTTAGAAATTTTCTAACGAATCATACAACAAAATCTGTAACCATACATCGGAACCTAAAAAAGAGAAGAGTTGGACAGGACAAGCTAAAAATTTGGTGTAAGAGTTGGGCAGGGGCCGCGCGAACGCAGGCCCCCGGTGCAACAAATTATGACGTTCACTCTCCCACTTGGGGAGATGATAGGCCAGCACCCCTCCAAAGTGCAGTGGAGGCCAGTGTCCTAGGCCTGGGCCTTCATGTTCACCCAATGACCCCGTCCAGGTAAGTATGTTTAAAAGCTGGACAAGGTCCTCTATTTATAGCCAGCTCTTCTTCCCTCGTGCTTTGTGCACATCCGATGTGGGACTATAGTAAGTATATTTCAACAATTAATTAATTCTGTGACTTACACTCTTGCTACCTAGCTTATGATCCTAACACATCCGTACAAAACATTACGTACCTCATCTTAAAAACATGCACTACTAGCTAGTTGTGGGCAGCACCGTTTTCTTTTCTAGCTTTATTAAATAAATGTAAGGAGAACAACATGCCCCACATTAGAAGATCAACTGGCCGGTGGTTTACTCTTCGACAATTTCATATTAATGTGTTGTTACTCTTCGTTCGTATTGGGTTAATTTGGCCAAAAACAATAAAAGCAGCAGTATTTAAGTAGTAAATTCAGCTATATTAGTTTGGATTGGATTGAATTGGATTATGCAAACAAATAAACTTGATTTGCTTTCTAATTAACCGTATGGATTTTCAGTTGTACATTGTTCACATGGCCACAGGTGGGTACGTGGGGGAAGCAACACCAAGACGCTAAGTACTGATCTCTTCACTCCATTACACAGGGGCGGAGGCAGGATTTCATAATAGGGTGGGCTAGCTAATAATTACTTAAGGTTCTAAAAATTTATGTCAAAAATTCGACAAAGTTTTCTTTGTAAATTCGATGATTCGAAATCTATCATAGACAATAAACTTAAGAAAGTGTGCTCCACTTAGAAATAACTTGCTAGTTTGACTGATAATCTTTTATTGAACCATCTCATAACCACACATGTTAATTTTCTTGAACCAGGTAGGGGTTCAAACACAAACTAGATGTTGTCATATAAGAAAATATCTGTTAAAAGAACCCTAACAGAGATGACCAATATGATGCTTAAAAGTTTGACACATGGAGTCTCCAATCTATTAAAACGAACAAATATTTGTAAGATGCTGGAAAGCATAAATGGGTAAAAATTATACATTAGAAAGAATATATTGCATATAAGAATACCATCTGATTATGGGAATGAAATGGACCTTTGCAACATACATTGACATATAACTATCATAATATATTATAAAGTCATCCAGGATGGAATTCTAACTACTAATGGGAACTACTAACAGCAATACACAAGGAAAAATGAATTAAGATCAAAACAATTAAATAACTGTCACGTCCCAGTCCCAAAATATCGAGGGACTGGACACGTGGCAATGGCCAGCAGCACGCACCGATGGATAACCCAATTTAATGGAGCCATCAGGGCGTACTTAAGCTGTAACGAAGGTCTACTACAACAAATCACACTAATCTCATCCATAAAGATAAAGGAATAAACTGCATAATGAAATGGAAATAAGTAGCAACAACAAGTTAGTCGGGGAAACAATCCGACTTATGTCTGAATACACTGGCTCAATAGGCCAGGAACAAAAGAGATAAACATAAAGTAAATACTGAGTACGGGATCAGGTACTCAGGAGAAGTCTTCGGCAGTCACCTCGTCTGCAGGGTTCAGTTCTGCTCCAGTATCAAGTCCAGCAATAGCCTCAGCTCCTGTCCCGTATATTTTGGGGTACTGCTCCTCAGCTAAACCTGGGGACATAATCCATTCCAGGTCCTCAGTGGACATAGCAAGGCACAAAATAAAACAAGCCAAATAAATGCAGTGCAATTAAATTAAATGAAACAGCAGGGTAAACTATGTAACCATCTATGTGATATGCAAATGAGAGCAACACTAGTACTCAGGCTGAGACCGCTACAAGCTCTGTGTCGGGGAGCCGGGTAGCAGTAATAACACGTAAAGGGTCTAGCTCAGCTGGAGAGTCCACAACCTCACAATAATAGTAGATATATATATAGAACAGCCTGTAGCCTGTGTGTCTCTCCCCACCCAATGTAATCACGCAAACCATGACCATAACGTCTCATGTCCATGTCAGCGGGATTATAACTAATGCAACAAGTCAAACTGTCTATAACTAAAATATCTCTGTCAAGTCCTGTATCCTATACAGAATCACCATGAATATCTCAGGAAGATTCTGTCCATGTATAGTGTCAAGTATCCTGGGTTGTAGGGTACTTGATATGTCAAGTACAAAAGTAAAGGGTATCGTAAATCCATCTCTAAATGACGAACCCAACATCGCGTACGGTGTTGGCACCCGACTAGGATCGGACACTAGGTACGTCATACGTTTCCTAGGTTAAGCAGTTTAAACAAGTTTATATGAATTTACACAAGACATCCAGCAAAGTATTATTACAGAAAATATGAAGATAAAGACTGCAAGTTTGGCAAGGTGCACTTGCCTGATGTTTGGATTCCACTTAGGTCCTGTTCTCAGAAATTTCCAGAGATGTCTCCGAAAGCTAAAATAAATAGTACCATCACGCTCAGAAGGTGTCAAATAGCTAGGAACGCCTGTCCTTGGGTCCAATTTGGAGACAAGGGCAAAAACGGTAATTTCGGGCCAAAACGGGGTCCACCAGTAGGCCCGCTTTGCACCGAAAAATGTGTCAGGGTCAACTATCTCCAAATTCACCAAACTTAGTGTCAACAGGTCAGGAACGCTGATACGAACCCAACGGAACTTCCAGAATTGAATTCTGATGAGCCGATCACAAAATCGTCCGTCGAGTGGGGCCTATGGGGCCTACGACACGCGATTTCGTCAACGTTCTCAGAATCGAACCAAACTTGACCCACAGGACCAGCGTATTGCTATGAGTCCGATGGCGCAAGTTTCGTCTCGATCCGACGAGTGTGCACGAAGTTAGGGTAAATTACAGAAAAGTCGGATACGGGGCGATGTCCGCGGATATGCGTTGATTCCGGTGTGCGATCACCACAGGACGCGATGCCCCGAGCGGTTTGTCCAGACACCGAGAGGGTCTTACAGGTTTCGCAACGCAATTTACAGAATCGAAATCGGAGGTACAGGGTGCAAGATACGAGTACCTGAACGAAGTCCTTCGAAACTAGGGTTTCCCGCGTCCGATACGTGTCCCGTGTCCTGGACGCTGTGTCAGCCGTGTCCACGTGTCCAGCAGCATGTCCGGCCTAGGGATGAGGGCCGCCGAAGCTGCGGGCCTGGCCGACGGTCGGCGAGGCGTCGCCAGGGCTCGGGTGAGGGCGGTGCCGGCAGGGGGGGTTCTGGGGAGTTGGTCGACGGCTGGAGGCGGGCGGATCTGGGAGGCGAGGCACGGCGGGTGGCCGGCTGAAGTCGGGGACGGCGAGCGGAGCTGCTCGCGGAGGGCGGCGGGTCTCGGGGTCGTCGGAGTAGGGTTCCGGCGGGGGGGGGGGGGGGGAATTGAGGGAGATGGGGAGGCGGAAGAGGAGAATATGGGGAATTTATAGGGGAGAGGGGCGAGGGAGAGGGGGCCGAGGGGCGGAGGTCGTGGGGCGACGTGGGCGGGGCTAGCGGAGGGGGAGGCGGTCTTGGCGGCCGGAATTCGCGGCGGGCGGCGGAGAACGCGGGCGAGTGGGGGCTGGTCGTGGGGTGCGGGTGAGGAGCCGGGTCGGGTGCGAGGGTCGGGTTCGGGTGCGGGTGTGGCCGACCCGCCCGACCCGCTAGGGTGCTGGGCTGGGCTGCTGGGCTCGGCCCACTGGGCTGGGCCGGGCCCAAAACAAAAATAAATAATAAAAAATAAAATAAAAACAATAATAATAATAATAATAATAAATAAAAATAATTAATTAATTAATTAATTACCTTAAATAGTTTTTAAGCATTTAAAAATAGGTCTGAGGCCCAATAAAATCCAGAAAAATTATCCTAAGTCCGGTTTTCTATTTTACACCATAAAATCATATTTTTATTATATTTTAATATTAGTTATTAGCAATTAAAAATTATAAAATCACCACAGGACCTATGTAAATTTCTGAAAAATTGTAGAAAATTTCCAAAAATTGATTTTAAAAATCTGAAATTTTTTAGGGTGATTACAATCTACCCCCTTTAAGAGGATTGCGTCCTCGCAATCGAAGGGTAAACTACAAAGGCACGAATTTACAGAATTAAAGAATGCTTAGGTTTTACCTGCATCTGCAAATAAGTGTGGATAACGCTGGCGCATAATATCCTCTCGTTCCCAGGTCGATTCGCCCAGAGAATGTTATTTCCAAGCTACCCGAACCAGTCTGATTGTCTGCCCTCGCAGTGTCTTCTCACTGGTGTCGAGTATACCCACTGGCTGCTCCTCGTATCTCAGGCTAGGTCCTACCGAAATCTCAGAATGATCAACTATATGGCTCGGGTCAGTCACGTATCGCCTCAGCTGTGAGACGTGGAATACATCATGCACTCCCTCTAAGGATGGAGGTAATGCAAGACGATAAGCCACCTCACCAATGTGCTCCAAGATATCAAATGGCCCAATATACCTTGGGCTTAACTTACCTCTGCTGGCGAATCTGATAGTACCTCTAGTGGGCGAGATCCTCAAAAATACATGCTCTCCTTCCTTGAACTCCAGGGGACGTCTGTGCGCATCGGCCCAATGCTTCTGTCTATCCTGGGCTGCACGGAGATGATTCTGAATCTGCTTTACTTTCTCCACTGTCTCCGTTACCAACTCTGGACCCAGTAATTGACGTTCGCCAATGTCACTCCAACATATCGGCGATCTGTACTTCCTTCCGTACAATGCCTCGAAAGGTGCCATCTGAATGCTTGCCTGATAGCTGTTGTTATAGGAGAACTCCACTAAGTGCAGATGATCTTCCCAAGATCCTCCGAAGTCCAGTATACATGATCGCAGCATATCTTTCAAGATCTGAATTGTGCGCTCTAATTGGCCATCTGTCTGAGGATGATAGGCAGTACTGAATTTGAGCCTGGTGCCGAGACTCTCTTGCATGCTTCGCCAGAAGTGAGATGTAAATCTCGAGTCTCGATCTGATACAATACTAACCGGCACTCTATGTAATTTTATGATCTGTCGCATATACATGTCGGCTAGTACTTTCGTGGATTGTCCGACTCGGAATGGCAAGAAGTGAGCCGACTTAGTGAGCCGATCCACGATGACCCATACCGCATCCTTTCCACTAGGGCTTCTTGGAAATCCAGTGACAAAGTCCATGGTAATATGCTCCCACTTCCATTCAGGTATGGGAAGTGGCTGCAACATACCTGCAGTCCTTTGGTGCTCGGCCTTCACCTGCTGGCAGACTAAACATTTTGCCACAAATCGGGCAATCTCCCTTTTTATTCCATGCCACCAGTAATATTGTCTTAAGTCCCGGTACATCTTGGTTCCTCCTGGATGAATAGAGTATATGGAGCTATGTGCTTCAGTCATCAACTCCTGCCTTAATTCTCCATTTGGAACATATAGGCGATTTCCGCACCTTAATGTCCCGTCCTCGTGGATGCGAAGTCCCGTTTGCATGCCTGCTTCGGTTCTCTCTTTCAGCCTTTGGAATCTAGCATCATTAGGCAAAGCTTCTTTGATTCTCTCCACCAGCGATGATTTAACTTCGAGGTTAGCCAGCAAACCATTTTGTCCAGGTAGAACAACCTCTATCTGAAGATCTTGCAAGTCTTGTAATAGCTGAGGCTGCTCAGTTAAGAAATAAGCCGAGGATTTTCTGCTGAGGGTGTCGGCTACAACATTTGCTTTTCCCGGGTGGTACTGCAGATCTATGTCAAAGTCCACCATCAACTCAAGCCAACGCCTTTGCCTCATGTTGAGCTCCTTCTGAGTATAAACATACTTCAAGCTCTTATGATCAGTGAATATTTCGACCTTCTCTCCATACAGATAATGCCTCCAGATCTTCAATGCAAAAATCACTGCAGCTAGCTCCAGGTCGTGTGTTGGGTAGTTCTTCTCGTGGACCTTCAACTGCCTCGATGCATAAGCGATAACCTTGCCATGTTGCATCAAGACACAACCTAGTCCACTACCGGATGCATCACTATAAACAATAAAACCTTCTGACCCTGAGGGAAGAGTCAAGACTGGTGCTGTTGTTAGACGCCTCTTCAATTCTTCAAAGGCATTATGGCATTCTTCCGTCCATATGAACTCCTGATCCTTCCGTGTCAGCTTAGTCATCGGCTCTGCGATCCTTGAAAAATTTTCTACGAACCGCCGGTAATACCCAGCAAGTCCAAGAAAACTTCTCACTTCTGCAACAGAGGTAGGGGTAGGCCAAGTTTCTATTGCAGTGACCTTCTCTGGGTCCACAGACAGTCCTTCACCCGAGATAATATGTCCTAAGAATGGCACCTTGTCCATACAGAACTCACATTTGCTGAGTTTGGCATATAGCTTCTCCCTTCTCAAAGTTTCTAGCACAATTCTGAGGTGTTCCTCGTGCTCTTCGTGGTCCTTGGAGTAGACTAGGATATCATCAATGAATACCACCACGAACTTATCCAAGTACTGATGGAAGACTCCGTTCATCAAACTCATAAATACAGCAGGTGCGTTGGTTAAACCAAATGGCATTACTAGGAACTCATAATGTCCATATTTAGTCCTGAAGGCCGTCTTTGGGATATCTTCCTTCTTCACCCTAATCTGGTGATAACCGGATCTAAGGTCAATCTTTAAGAATACCCTAGCACCACTCAATTGGTCAAACAAGTCATCAATGCGTGGTAAGGGGTACCGGTTCTTAACAGTGACAGCATTAAGGGCTCTGTAATCAATGCACAATCGCACGGTTCCGTCCTTCTTGGGTACAAAAAGTATAGGTGCTCCCCAAGGTGAAATACTGGGCCGGATAAATCCTTTCTCCAGAAGATCGTCGACTTTCGCTTTCAACTCCACTAACTCCTTAGGTGCTAGCCGATATACCGATGAAGTGATAGGTTCGGCTCCTGGAGTTAGGTCTATTGTGAATTCTATCTCCCGATCACCCGATCAGGTGGTAAACTTGGAAGGTCGTCGGGAAATACATCCACAAATTCCGTTATGACTCTTGGGTAACCTGAATCCTCTTCTACAGTTAATACCCTAAGAGTTGGCTGGACCCCTTGTTCTACAGCTCCTCGGAGAAATTCAAACTCAGGAAGACTAGGGGGTCTAAATATCATTTTTTCCAAGCCGGCAATCCAGTGTCGCATGGTACTGACTTAACCAGTCCATACCAAGTACAACATCGTAATCAGGCATAGAAAAGATCAGGAATTGGGCTCGCATCTCTCGGCCACAGACTACTACCGAACATGATCTACAGACATCACTAACCAGGATAATTCTACCTTCCGTTAGAATTCTCTTCATCTTCGAGAGAGGTGCGGTAGCTACTCTATGTGTGGCTACGAAGCTAGCAGCAATAAATGAATGCGAGGCTCCAGAATCAAATAATGCTACAGCAGGAATTGAAGCTACTAATATGGTACCTGCTATCACTTCGCCTGCAGTAACTTCCTCAGTGACTGCTAGTGCATATGCCTGACCTCGTCCCTGAGCGGGACCCCTTTGCTGACGAGCCTGCTGGAACAAAGCTGCCTGAGGTGGTAGTGGTGGCCTGGCTCCTCCAGGCCCTGTCTATGTTGCTCCCCCAGCTGGAAGAGCTGGCCTAGGTGCAGGTAGAGCTGGTTGAATCGGAACTCCCTCTCGACGTTCCGAGCAGTCCTTTGAGAAGTGTTGTCCGGATCCGCAAACCAGGCAGAGTCCCAGCTTGCGTCTACATTCTCTTTCAATATGTCCTACTTTGCCGCAGTAATGGCAAGTAGGCAGGTTCTTTGATGCTGCTTTCTGAGGCAGGTTCTTCTGGGGCCGTTTAGCAGATTCCCCTGGTAATAACTTGGACGGTGCTAAGGAGAATGGACGTTTCAGGCTTGATTCCCTCCGAGTAACGCGCTCCATCCGACGTGCTGCAGCTAGGACATCGGAGTAAGATGTGGGCGCGACCGATCCGATTAACTTCTGAAGCTCGAACCTGAGTCCATCAAAGAACTTCTCCGCCTTCTCTTCTTCGGTAGGAATTAGAGAAGGGGCGAAGCGGCTCAGGCGAATGAATTCGGCGTTATATTCCTCCACCGTCATGTTGCCCTGGATCAGGCGGTTGAATCTGTCTCGGAGTTCTGACCGAGCCACAGCAGGGATGTACATTTCCTGGAAGAGTCTGGAGAACTCCTCCCAGGTGACCTGATCATGTCCGAGCCTTCTTTCTTCGGACAGCCACCAATGGTGCGCGTTGTCCGTCAGTTGCATCCTGACGGCAGTCATCCACTTCTCCTTTGGAAGTTCAGCGGCCTCCAACTGGTGCTGAGTGTTCGTAAGCCATTCATAAACTTCAGTTGGTCCTTCCTTGCCCGAGAAGGTACGGGGTTTGAGTTGACAGAAATCTGTGATGGATCCCGTCGCTGGTCGCCTATTTGGTGGATTTGCATATTCCAATGCTGCGACTATGCTGTTCCTTAGGTTCTCGGCCTCATGACGTTGGCCTCCTGTTGAATCTGTTGTTGTGCCTGCATCATGGCGTAGAACATCTGGAATATTTGTTGTCCGTCTATTGCCTGCCCTGGAGGAAAGACAGGTATCGTAGGAGGGAACTGGGGTGGAGGCGGGATGTCATCACGCCTGAACCTGGAACTTGGCTGGCCAGTTTGATTGTTCTTAGAGGATTGTCCTCTGGTATCTGGCGTCGTTCCAGCTTCACAGGTAACCACAGCTTCAGGCGGTGTACCCAAGGGATTCTCGTCACCACTTCTGGGATCCATTACTCTGCATAAAAAGGAAACAATGAGAACGCACAGAGGAATCAAATCAGGATGCAATTCAAGCAATTAAATTGAATTCGACATAGAGTCCAAAAATGATTCAATCAATGGATGAGATCCTATAAACTTATCCTATCTTATTGCAGGCATGTTCGGTCCCTAAGTTAAAACCGAACAATTTTGTTTGACCTGCATGGGCCACCACAAAAACCATGTCACGCCCCAGTCCCAAAATATCGAGGGACTGGACACGTGGCAATGGCCAGCAGCACACACCGATGGATAACCCAATTTAATGGAGCCATCAGGGCGTACTTAAGCTGTAACGAAGGTCTACTACAACAAATCACACTAATCTCATCCATAAAGATAAAGGAATAAACTGCATAATAAAATAAAAATAAGTAGCAACAACAAGTTAGTCGGGGAAACAATCCGACTTATGTCTGAATACACTGGCTCAATAGGCCAGGAACAAAAGAGATAAATATAAAGTAAATACTGAGTACGGGATCAGGTACTCAGGAGAAGTCTTCGGCAGTCACCTCGTCTGCAGGGTTCAGTTCTGCTCCAGTATCAAGTCCATAAATAGCCTCAGCTCCTGTCCCGTATATTTTGGGGTACTGCTCCTCAGCTAAACCTGGGGACATAATCCATTCCAGGTCCTCAGTGGACATAGCAAGGCACAAAATAAAATAAGCCAAAAAAATGCAGTACAATTAAATTAAATGAAACAGCAGGGTAAACTATATAACCATCTATGTGATATGCAAATAAGAGCAACACTAGTACTCAGGCTGAGACCGCTACAAGCTCTGTGTCGGGGAGCCGGTAGCAGTAATAACACGTAAAGGGTCTAGCTCTGCTGGAGAGTCTACAACCTCACAATAATAGTAGATATATATATAGAACAGCCTGTAGCCTGTGTGTCTCTCCCCACCCAATGTAATCACGTAAACCATGACCAAAACGTCTCATGTCCATGTCAACGGGATTATAACTAATGCAACAAGTCAAACTGTCTATAACTAAAATATCTCTGTCAAGTCCTGTATCCTATACAGAATCACCATGAATATCTCAGGAAGATTCTGTCCATGTATAGTGTCAAGTGTCCTGGGTTGTAGGGTACTTGATATGTCAAGTACAAAAGTAAAGGGTATCGTAAATCCATCTCTAAATGACGAACCCAACATCGCGTACGGTGTTGGCACCCGACTAGGATCGGACACTAGGTACGTCATACGTTTCCTAAGTTAAGCAGTTTAAACAAGTTTATATGAATTTACACAAGACATCCAGCAAAGTATTATTACAGGAAATATGAAGATAAAGACTGCAAGTTTGGCAAGGTGCACTTGCCTGATATTTGGATTCCACTTAGGTCCTGTTCTCGAAAATTTCTAGAGATGTCTCCGAAAGCTGAAATAAACAGTACCATCACGCTCAGAAGGTGTCAAATATCTAGGAACGCCTGTCCTTGGGTCCAATTTGGAGACAAGAGCAAAAACGGTAATTTCGGACCAAAACGGGGTCCACCGGTGGGCCCGCTTTGCACCAAAAAACGTGTCAGGGTTAACTGTCTCCAAATTCACCAAACTTAGTGTCAACAGGTCAGGAACGCTGATACGAACCCAACGAAACTTCCAAAATTGAATTTCGATGAGTCGATCACAAAATCGCCCGTCGAGTGGGGCCTATGGGGCCCACGACACGCGATTTTGTCAACGTTCTCAGAATCGAACCAAACTTGACCCACAGGACCAGCGTATTGCTACGAGTCCGATGACGCAAGTTTCGTCTCGATCCGACGAGTGTGCACGAAGTTAGGGTGAATTGCAGAAAAGTTGGATACGGGGCGATGTCCGCGGATACGCGTTAATTCCGGTGTGCACGCACACCCGAATCAGCTTTCGCAAAATCCCATACGTCCGTATCGACGATGCGCACGTATCTGTGAAGACCGCACGCGACCAAGTCGTCCCGTTTGGCGGGGCGTACTCAGTTCCGGGGTGAAACAGGGTCTGATTTTTTCTGTTTTTGGATCGCGGTGTGCAATCACCACAGGATGCGATGCCCCGAGCGGTTTGTCCGGGCACCGAGAGGGTCTTACAGGCTTCGCAACGCAATTTACAGAATCGAAATCGGAGGTACAGGGTGCAAGATACGAGTACCTGAACGAAGCCCTTCGAAACTAGGGTTTCCCGTGTCCGATATGCGTCCCGTGTCCTGGACGCTGTGTCAGCCGTGTCCACGTGTCCAGCAGCGTGTCCGGCCTAGGGCTGAGGGCCGCCGAAGCTGCGGGCCTGGCCGATGGTCGGCGAGGCATCGTCGGGGCTCGGGTGAGGGCGGTGCCGGCAGGGGGTTCTGGGGAGTTGGTCGACGGCTGGAGGCGGGCGGATCTGGGAGGCGAGGCACGGCGGGTGGCCGGCTGAAGTCGGGGACGGCGAGCGGAGCTGCTCGCGGAGGGCGGCGGGTCTCGGGGTCGTCGGAGTAGGGTTCCGGCGGGGGGGGGGGAATTGAGGGAGATGGGGAGGCGGAAGAGGAGAACAGGGGGAATTTTTAGGGGAGAGGGGGCCGAGGGGCGGAGGTCGTGGGGCGACGTGGGCGGGGCTAGCGGAGGGGGAGGCAGTCGTGGCGGCCGGAATTCGCGGAGGGCGACGGAGAACGCGGGCGAGTGGGGGCTGGTCGTGGGGTGCAGGTGAGGAGCCGGGTCGGGTGCGAGGGTCGGGTTCGGGTGCGGGTGTGGCCGACCCGCCCGACCCGCCCGACCCGCTAGGGTGCTGGGCTGGGCTGCTGGGCTCGGCCCACTGGGCCGGGCCGGGCCCAAAACAAAAATAAATAATAAAAACAATAATAAAAATAATAATAATAATAATAATAATAATAATAATAATAATAAATAAAAATAATTAATTAATTAATTAATTACCTTAAATAGTTTTTAGGCATTTAAAAATAGGTCTGAGGCCCAATAAAATCCAGAAAAATTATCCTAAGTCCGATTTTTTATTTTACACCATAAAATCATATTTTTATTACATTTTAATATTAGTTATTAGTAATTAAAAATTATAAAATTACCACAGGACCTATGTAAATTCCTGAAAAATTGCAGAAAATTCCCAAAAATTGATTTTAAAAATCTGAAAATTTTTAGGGTGATTACAATAACAAAAAATTAGGGTTATGATTTAAAAAAAAAAGGGGTAAGTTAGGGTTTTACCAGAGGTCCAGAGGAGATGAAGAAGCTGAAGTCTGAAGAGCCAAGAGGGAGATTGGGAGAGGCTAGAGTCGATATCGAGAGCAGGAGGAGCTGCGTCGCTGCAGCCTGGCGGTCGCGCTGGAAAGGGGAAGCACCAGCTGGCCCACTGCTGCCCTACAGCCGAGATTCTGGAAGTCGGGACGACGGGACTCGATCACTCGGGATCGGAATATTGCTGTGTTGGAGAACACTGAAGAGAGAAGAGGGAGTCTGGAAAGAGTGGAAGAGAGATAGAGTCTTGGATTGGAGAAGTCGGGCCCTAGTTGCTCACTTTAAAATTTTGTTTTGAACATACAGTTGTTATTTGCTAACTTAAACATCCAGTTGGATTTCTTTGTACAGTTGCACTGGACTGACTTCATTGTACTAGGCTGACTACTTTATATAAAAAAAAATTTATTAGCTTTATTTTTTCTTGCACTGGGCTGTAGCCCAGTGCAGACATAGTGTCCCTCCGCACCTGCCATTACACCATATTTACTTTTCATATTGCAACAACAATAATATTGCTAAAACATGGGTAGAAAAAGACTATATCCATTAGGCTTACCTACTCGTAACTGGCCGATTTAAAATAGAATCATTATCCTACTTTTTGGAAGTGATCTGTATATCTGACTACATTTTTTTTTGTTGCTTAGAAAGTAAGAGGGAATGGAAAATAAAACTAATATCATGATCCAAGATCAAATGATTTAGTTTTCTTTCATTTTTATACATCATAATCTTTTTCGATCGAGAAAACATCATTGGAAGATCATGTTGTAAAAAATGCTTGCCAAAAGACCTTGTTGAACAATTAACTTTGGTCGAGAGAGACGGAGATCATGCATGACCACCCTCTTAGAATACCTTTTCTATTGACCAACCAAGGCTGAAAACGAGACGTTTGAAAAAATCATTAGACGATGCGGTGGAATGCAAGAACGCATGTTACCTTAGCAAATGCCAAAAGAAGAAGGCGAACTTGTACGCTTCAATACTTGTTCTTCCGGAACAAAAAATAGTTTATGGGTTCAAGAAAGCAATAATATTTGCATTTTGAAGGGAAAAAGGAAAAAAAAAACATTAGACAGTCCATGATGTCCCGTTCCTCTTGTAAAACAATATTATTTTAGGAAAAAAACATTACGACATTATATTGTTTCCTAGATTTTTTTTTTGATAAAGTAAACCAATATGTTAGGCCCAAATATCGTATGTCTTCTACTATTTTATTTTATTTTATTTTTATTTTAAGTGACATTTTTTCATATATATATATAGTAATCCAACTGTAAAAGATATTGTCTCCAATGGTTGATCTTTATATTTACTTCTATCATACGTTTCATTTTAAGAAGGCTTCTATAAGTCAACTATATTTATTCATATAGAAAATCAACTATAAAAAAAAATTGTGGGACCTATTTTCATATGCCCCATAGACAGAGAAAAATTCTATCAAGGGCTCTACATGTCAAGGTGTCATATGAGTCGGTTAGGGCCATCCCAATCCTTGTGTTGAATGGGTTTGACCGGGCTTGTGTCAGCCTTGTTAGGATCCTTATTAGCAATCAACCGAATAAAACTCGTATTATACGTGAATTTTTTTCGTATCTTTCAGAAACATATAATACTTACGTACTTTCGAAAGATTCAGATTAGTATGTGAATTTTAAGCATGTGAAGTCTTAAACGTGTTCCGTATGAATTATTGACAAATTTGGCAAAATGAATGTGTGGCAACCTGTTTAATTAACCAAATTTGACAACTTGTTTAAGTATGTGAAGTTTCTAACCTCAATATTTTTGTTTGACGAATATTTGACCCTATACTCATACTTTTGCCGTTTCGAATTTTTTTTTTTTCGTTTGCTAAATTGCTAACAAGGATTTGGAGTCAAGTCTGGGTCGGGCCAGGCTCAAAGAGAAAATTCCAAATCCATCTCGCCTACAACCCGGTGGAACTGGGTCGGGATGGATCCGGGTCGAGTCTGGGCGAGGCACGGGTTGGCCAAATTTTTTTTTCAAGAAACCCCCCCAAAAATGTTGGTCTTTGCCTTGGCTATGGACTTTGGGCTTTAAGCCTTTAACTATATAGAAAAACTAGTAATAAAAAAGGACAGTTTATTTAATTGAAATATTTTCCTTATATCATTCTCATTACATATGTGTTTGTTGATACGACTTATGTTTTGTGTTTTTACTTTCAAACTCTCTGAAAGCCAAAATAAAAAAATGTCCCATAAAAAAATATAAAATACATAACAATAGTAGAATATATAATAATAATAATAATAATAATAATAATAATAATAATAATAATAATAATAATAATAGCTGATAATTGCAACTAATGATAAATAAAACAATAAGTATTGAAAAATTATTGCAGTTAATTCTTCGAACTGATACATAATAATTGTGACTACCTAAATTCCTATTACTAATAGCTAAATAAATTAAAATAGACTTTTTTCATGAAGATGTAAAATACTATATATAATTGTTTAGATGCCTACGTAGTTTTTATGTGCCTAAGTTATAGTTATTTTAATTGTGACAATTATTATAGTTATTTTAATCTTGAGAATTTTGTTAAAACTATTTAGAAAGAGTAAAATATAGCTCTGGAATTACCTAACTATACTCATTAATTTAAAAATAATATTAATTGATAAATATATACAAGAATATATTTGGATACAAAAAAATTACCGTGAAACTAATTTTTATTATTATTATATAATAGTATAGATAAGACTTCATTATAACCGTTCAAACACATGCTTCTTTTAATATTTAAATATTCAGGACAGGCTTCGGGCCGACCAAACTAGATAACATCTTGAGAAAAATTTCATATGTGTGTATTTAAATATTTATTTGTTGACTTGTATACATGTGATGTGTTAGTTTGAGTGATAACTATGGTGGAATTTTATTAGTGAACAATGTTCAAATCTTACAGCGTAGCCTTGCCCAACTTCTCGCAGTTGTGTAGTAGCTCCATGATGATGCGTGGTAAGCTTTGGCAATTACCACTATTGAATGTTGATTAATAGAAGCTTACTCCTATTAATTTGTTAACTGACCAATAGTGGGTATCCGGTATATAATGAGAGCACTAGCTCCTTGTGTACATTAAACTCTAACAGAATAATAATGAGGAAATTCCCTCACTAATTAATCTCATTTTGTATACGGAATTTTTTTTTTTTTTTTTTTTTTTTTTGAGATGTCATATTGTATCCGGAACTTGTTTGGGATTTATTCCCACCACCGTTGTTATCTAATAAAAGACATACACTATATTAAGCTTGAGAAATGACTTATGTATCCTTGTGGTATATAGAAGTTCTAAATGAGAGGCAAGTTAGATATTTTCTAAAGAATCATACAACAAAATCTGTAACCATACATCAGAACCTAAAAAAGAGAAGAGTTGGACAGGGCATGCTAAAAATTTGTTGTAAGAGTTGGGCAGGGGCCGCGCGAACGCAGTCCCCCGGTGGAACAAATTATGACGTTCACTCTCCCACTTGGGGAGATGATAGGCCAGCACCCCTCCAAAGTGCAATGGAGGCCACTGTCCTAGGCCTAGGACTTCATGTTCACCCAATGACCCCGTCCAGGTAAGTATGTTTAAAAGCTGGACAAGGCCCTCTATTTATAGCCAGCTCTTCTTCCCTCGTGCTTTGTGCACATCCGATGTGGGACTATAGTAAGTATATTTCAACAATTAATTAATTCTGTGACTTACACTCTTGCTACCTAGCTTATGATCCTTCTTGGCATCACATCCGTACAAAACATTACGTACCTCATCTTAAAAACATGCACTACTAGCTAGTTGTGGGCAGCACCATTTTCTTTTCTAGCTTTATTAAATAAATGTAAGGAGAACAACATGCCCCACATTAGAAGATCAACTGGCCGGTGGTTTACTCTTCAACAATTTCATATTAATGTGTTGTTACTCTTCTTTCGTATTTGGGTCATTTGGCCAAAAACAATAAAAGCAGCAGTTCGCCACGACTATATATATTTAATTAGAACATTCAGCTACAATATTAGTTTGGATTGGATTCTGCAAACAAATAAACTTAATTTGCTTTCTAATTAACCGTATGCATTTTCAGTTGTACATTATTCACACGGCCGCGGGTACGTGAGGTTATCGTTTCTGCTAATTTTCGAAGATGAAGGCAAGATTTAGGGTTCTCCCACATGGTTTCCTTTCTAACTATTATAGATTACATCAACAAAACCAAATTACAAAATTAAGAAAAAAAAATGACTCTTCCTAGATCACAGAACTCAAGAACCAAACCATGTTCTTCCTTGCAAACGCAGTTACAATTGGGACCGAACGTTTACAACTAGAAGAAGAGATAAGAAGATAGAATAAAAAATTATTCTTGCTGGGATGGTGAAGACTACCGTTGCTCAAAGCAAGATTCGTCATATATCAACGATCTGCTTCCTAGAGCTAGCAAGTTCACAAGAGAACTTTTGGAACGCTCAACGCTCGTAGTCACCTCTGTGTGTGACTCGAACGGACTCCCTGGACTCCTCTAATTTTAATTTTTGATGTGTCCCCAAAAGGAGGCCCGAGGACTATTTATAGAGAAGGGTGGAAATCCATCTCCACTCCTAGCAGATGTGGGAGAAAAATATCAACTCCCAAAATAAGGATTGATATTCTAAATCCCGCCATAAACGGAGTCTATGCGCAATCAATGCAGCCCGTGCATGCTGTCACGACCCGCACCCGGAAAATCGGGCATGAGTCGTGGGTACGTCCAGCCTACGCCGCAGCATCGGCGGTAGAACGCTGTCTAGGTCAACTATCTAGATATCAATCTCACGCAATCAATATATGTCCCTGTCAAGATCTCAACTCCAAACGGAGGAGCAATATCATAACGATAATCAAGTACTCAATCACGAATCTAAGCACGATAAGATAACACAGAAATCTAACAACTACCAAGTCTAACCAACAACAACTACTACAACAACCACAACATCAATAATAATAATACATCATCCAAAATAATATACAATACAAGGTCTCAATCCAAAACCGAAGACACATTCGGTGCTAAAAGCTAATAAAAATAATAACAAGGTCCTAGTGATCCCGGCTACCAACCTGGAAATCACTCCTAAACTAGAGGGTCCATGTCTGTACCATCGACAGGCTCAGGTCCATAAAACGTCGAACACCACTCCTCCGGATACTCTGAAAAAATATGTCCAGTCAGGACTGGAGCAAGTACATCTCTAACAGCAGTTCCATTTAAATGATAAAAACTATAAAACAGTTATAGCAAGTAGCAAGAAGAATGAAATAAGTATGAGACAAGAAATATATATATCACTGGTGCATAAAGGTAAAGATGCAGGAATATCAGAAGCAAGATAGTAATGACTACAAGATACAAAAAATTTACACAAAGAGTAAGTTTGTGCACATGAACGTGTAGTGAGTCCAACATGAAATACATGTAGTGAGTCAAGTCCAGGAACATGTAAGTGAGACCAACAAGAATGCAAGTGAGTCCAGACTATAAAGAATGAACTCGGTGTCTTTGAAATACTTGTTTCGACATGTAAACGGCTAGGGGTAAATACGGCTCACCGCGCGCTAGGTGCGCGGCTGCTATCATTCCAGATTAGACCAGAGGGAGTGATTCCTGATAATTCCAGATGGAAATGTTTACATGTCTACTCGAGTATTTCTCCGTCCGACTAATACAAGTGGATCCAAGACCCGACACGTAAATCAAGATGAGTCCAGCCTGAGCATGAATGATGTCTGTAGTAATGCCTGTAGGTGATGCCAGTAGTGATTCCAGAATAGAGGCCAGAAACATGAAATATACGTGTCGCAAGTAAATTAATCCAGAAATACCAGTCAGTGTTCCGTGTTGTGCCAGAATAATCATATGATACTATAGTAGAAGCTGAATCATAATAATCATCATATAATAAAAACTATCAGAGAATGTACTCGCCTGACGTCCTGAGCAACTAGCGATCCGAACTGGTGTCGCAAGGACCTATTGCTAAAAGCAAGGTTAAATAGGGTTTTAATAAGTTAAAAAGATATAAAATAACTAAAAATAGGCTTCTAGGGTCGTTATAGTTCAAACGGGTCAAACCGGTAAAATCTGGGTCAAAAAGTCAACTCTAGGTCCAAAAAGTCAACTCTGGGTCAAAACTAGGTCAAAAGTTGACTTTTGTCACGCCCCGATCCCGAAAGGGTCGGTCGTCCTCGCTTGATCCTTTACGGAACCGATTCGTCCTCGCTTGGGGCGTGATGCCGTACGAGCCTGGAGTTGCGCTCGTACAAGGCAAAAACTTGCAGTTATAGGAACCCATTTTGAAACACAATTTATAAAACACATTCACAGAGATTTGAACACAGTGCAGGAAGAAACATGCTTTTTCATTGATAATTCAGAGTAATTTACATAGAGTTTACATTAATGCGCCTCTCGGCTACTTGATTTGCATTACAAAAGATAAACTCAAAAGGCAGGGCGCGCTCCATCAGATAGTCCACGTCGTTCATACATTACGCCCTTGTATAGGTTGAAAGTCCAAGCCTCCAAAATGATCTGACTCCAACTATACTTCAAAATAGAGGTGCTCCTAACGCCTCCTCGTCTATCCACTAGCGTTGCACCGTCTGAGTGCCTGAAATAGTTGCCCACAACGTGGGTCAGTACTCAACTTGTACTGGTGAGCGGGATGAACCCACTCGACTAAATCGACACTAGCTTATTAGGGGCGAGCATGCATTAAGATGACTTCTATAAAGAGGCAAGTGAATTCAATTCATATCAGTTGCATGTTTTGATAGGAATGAAAATAATATCGAATCCAACCAGTACATCGATTGCTTACTCAACCGATGCACGCCTTCCCTGCAACGAAATACAAGTATACTTACCATCTGCACAAGACAATAAATTAGCATGTGTTCTAGTCTATGCGGTCATTGGTGTGATCGACACCTTAGGGACATATTCAAGCATTAGCGGCGCGCCCTATCAGCCCGGGTAGCAAGCCCTGCTGGAGGTCCCGCAATGCATCGTGACGAGCACGAATCAATATTTCCCTCCGGATCGATACGGTTCCAGTGCCCCGGAAAGCCGTTTCGAGGAAATGCCAAACCTTGTGCACAAGTTGTCCCAGACCATGCAAATGCATGAACAATTCATATATCATACAATGCATCGATTGAAACAAAAAGAAGTTAAGCAGCAATATATATCTCATGCAACAGTTCATATTTTCTCAACGCGGTGTTCCGATTTTGATATCCCATAGGTCCAAACTCCGTCCGAGGCACTAGGCCACCACCAACAACCAATCCCCATTATAAACAAACTCAGTTATAAGGTGTGCAAGCATATAGAAATATTAGTCTACAAAATCCCCTGTTCCTTTCTTAGTGGCTGGCATGCATTGTGGCAAAGGATTTCCTAGGCGTCCAACCGGGCATCATCGAGTGAACGTTTGAAACATTAAAGATGTTGGCGTGAAGAAGTAGGAAAGAAGGGTCCAAACCACTCACTGGTTAAGGAAAAGGTAGCTGAAACAAAGATTCCCGCCTAGCGACGATCAAACGTCAGTTACGCGGACCTGCACAGCACGAGCACCAATTAGAATCTTGCCTATCCTTCCTTGCCGAACTCCCCAAGAATCAAAGCTCCAAATGATAAAACTAGCAGCGAAAACCAAGCAAATCGAAAGCAACACCAAATCAAATCCCAAAGCGGCAATCAAGAAAACCAAGCAACCAAACACGAAAACTATTGGACTCGTTTCAATAGAGGCCTTTCCATGAGTTGGAAAGGATCATCGCATTTTGTCCGTGGCAAGAAGATGCCGAAGTTCTAAGTTATGACTCAAACGGACTAGCCACAAGCCCAATTACGTAGTGCACATCCCGGTCGGATCGGGATTTGAGGCACTACATAATATACCACTAAGAAAAAGTTTCGACCCGAAACTTAAGAACAAGGCCGACCCAAAACGTAAGAACAAGGCCCTACCTCCGACTGAATGAATAATGAAGGGTACTTCTCCTTCATCTCCGATTCCAATTCCCAGGTTGATTCCCCAGCTGAATGGTTCCGCCACAGCACGCGAACCAAGGACATCGTACGGTTGCGAAGTACTTTTTTCTTACGATCCAGGATCTGCACCGGTTCTTCTGAGTATGACAAGTCCGCGCGCAGTTCCAACTGTACAAAACTAACCACATGACTTGGGTCATGCACATACTTTCGTAGTTGGGAAACATGGAATACGTCATGCACTTCTGCCAAGGCGGGAGGTAGTGCTATCCTGTACGCCACAGCTGCAACTCGTTCTAGTATCTCAAAGGGGTCGACAAACCGGGGACTCAGTTTGCCCTTCACGCCGAAACGCATCACACCCCGCATCGGCGTCACTTTCAAGAAGACATGATCCCCTACCAAGAATTCCAAGGGTCTTCTATGTGCATCAGCATAACTTTTCTGTCGGCTCTGTGCTGTGCGGAGTCTTTCCCGAATCAAGCGAACTTTTTTAACTGCCTGCTCTACCAGCTCTGGCCCGAGTACCTGCCGCTCGCCGACTTCGTCCCAACAGATTGGAGATCGACACCTTCGCCCATATAGTGCTTCATACGGTGCCATCTGGATGCTTGATTGGTAGCTGTTGTTGTACGCAAACTCTGCCAAAGGAAGATGCGTGTCCCAACTAGTCTTTAAATCAATAGCACACAGCCGTAACATATCTTCGAGTATCTAATTTGTCCTCTCTGTCTGTCCATCAGTCTGCGGGTGGTATGCGGTACTGAACTGTAGCTTGGTTCCCAAAGCAGCTTGTAGACTAGTCCAGAAACGAGATAAGAAGCGTCCGTCACGGTCAGAGACGATTGAGGCAGGTACTCCGTGTAATCGGACAATCTCATCTATGTAAATTTGTGCTAACCGATCGACGCTCCAAGTAACTTTTATGGGAAAAAAGTGGGCTGATTTGGTCAAACGATCAACTATGACCCAAATCGCATCGTGCCCCCGTGGCGTCTTCGGAAATCCCACAATAAAATCCATAGTGATGTTGTCCCATTTCCACTCGGGAATAGCGAGGTTCTGCAGTTCCCCGCCGGGCCTCTGATGCTCAGCTTTCACCTGTTGACAGGCCATGCACTGTGACACAAAGGTCGCCACATCCCGCTTCATACCGTGCCACCAGAAGGTCCCGCGCAAGTCCTTGTACATCTTAGTGCTCCCCGGATGTAAAGAATACTTCGCGTAGTGTGCTTCCGCCATAATTTCCCTCCGGAGTTCTGGGTCGTTAGGAACACATAGCCTTCCTTTCATCTGTAAGGCCCCATCTTCGCCTGCCACAAAGTCAGACGTCTTCCCCGTCGAGATCAATCCGCGCACCTTCGCTAAGAACTGATCGCCCTCCTGAGCTGATTTGATTCTACCACGTAAACCCAGTTCAAGATGGAGTGGTGCCAGCTGCACTCCTGGATGCCGAACTCGAAACTCGATGCCCATCGCCTCTAGATCTCGAAGTAAACGGTTGTCTATAGATAACGAGCCCACGTGCTTCCGACTCAGAGCATCAGCAACGACATTTCCCTTGCCCGGAGTATACGCGATCGTTAGGTCATAGTCCTTAATAAGTTCTAGCCAACGCCGCTGCCGGAGGTTCAATTCCCGCTGGGTAAATAGATACTTGAGGCTCTTGTGATCTGTGAAGATTTTGCAAGCAACACCATAAAGATAATGCCTCCACAACTTCAATGCAAATACAATCGCCGCCAATTCCAAGTCATGCGTCGGGTAGTTCTTCTCGTGCGGCTTCAGTTGCCTGGAGGCGTACGATATTACCTTGTCCCTCTGCATGAGCACACACCCTAAGCCGAGTCCTGAAGCATCGCTGTATATCTGAAACTCTTCTACCCCATCTGGAAGTGCAAGGATCGGAGCTGAAACAAGACGCCGCTTAAGTTCCCGAAAGCTGGCTTCGCAGTCATCACCCCATTCGTATGCAATCCCTTTCTGAGTAAGGCGAGTCATAGGCGAGGCCAGTTTAGAGAAATCCTTCACGAACCTACGGTAGTATCCCGCAAGGCCTAGAAAGCTTCGAACTTCGCTGGCTGACGTAGGTTGCTTCCAGTCCACCACCGCTTCTATTTTCTTCGGGTCTACGGCGACGCCTTCGGCCGAGATGACATGACCAAGGAACGCCACGCTGTTCAACCAGAACTCACACTTGCTGAGCTTAGCAAATAACTGATGGTCTCGTAATGTCTGCAGCACGATCTTCAGGTGTTCTTTGTGCTCCGCCTCATTCTTGGAATAGATTAGTATGTCGTCTATGAACACGACTACAAACTTATCCACAAACGGCCGAAACACGCGGTTCATCAGATCCATGAAAGCTGCAGGGGCGTTCGTCAAATCGAACGACATCACGAGGAACTCATAGTGTCCGTAACGGGTTCTGAAAGCAGATTTTTGAATATCCTCTGATTTGATTTTCAACTGGTGATACCCTGACCTGAGATCAACTTTAGAGAAAACTCTTGCACCTTGCAACTGATCAAACAAGTCATCTATTCTTGGCAATGGGTACTGATTCCGCACGGTCGCTTTATTCAGTTCTCGGTAGTCAATGCACAGCCGCATGGATCCATCTTTCTTTTTCACGAACAGCACCGGAGCGCCCCAAGGAGAAACGCTTGGACGAATGTATCCTCGGTCCAACAGGTCTTGCAACTAAACTTTAAGTTCCTTAAGCTCTGCTGGGGCCATGCGATAAGGTGCTTTTGATATCGATCGCAAATCCGAAAAAGTGTCAATGCTGAATTCGATCTCACGATCAGGAGGCATTCCAGGCAGCTCGTCTGGGAACACGTCGAGAAAATCTGCAATGACTTCAGCCTGAGCTGCATCTGCACATTCCCGCCGGGTGTCTCGAACAGAAGCTAAGTACCCTTCACAGCCCGAATGCAACATACGTCTAGCCGAAATTGCTGATATCACCATTGTCGTCTTCGGTGCAGCGCTGCACGAATAGTAGAAGTCTGCCTCGCCGGGTAGACGGAATACGACTCGCTTCTCCGCGCACTCGATTGTTGCATGGCAAGCACCCAACCAGTCCATATCGAGAATAATATCATAATCCTTGATGTCTAGTACAATGACATCTAAGGAAAGCTTCCTACCTCCGATGCAAATGTAACCATCCCTACAGATCGCATGGGCGGGCATATCGACTCCCGAAGGGGTACTTACGCAAAGGTTCATATTTAAAGCAGTAGAAGCTAATTTATGCTCAACAGTAAAATCAGCAGATATGAAACTATGCGTAGCACCTGAATCGAATAAGACTCTAGCGGGTAGTTCTCGGTATAGTAGAGTACCTGTTACAACAGTGTCGGATACAGATGCCTCATCCCGAGTCAATGCATAGACTCGGCCCTGAGCACCCTGGCGTTGTGGATTCACTGGCACAGCATTGGCATCACTTGCTGGAGGCCCTTTGTTTTGATTTCCATTATTCTGATTCGGCTTGCCCTCTCTGCAGTTAAACTGTTTGTGACCCAGGCGACCATATTTGAAACATCCTTGAACCCGACATTCATTCACTTTATGCCCTGATTTGCCGTACCGACTGCAGTTCAGTGATTGGGATTGGCCCCTATTATCAGACGTATGCGAACGCTTGTGTACTCCAGACCCTCCCGTTTCATGAGGACGTTTATTGTTATTGGTACGGGGGGTTTGCACCTCGGTCTTTGGAAGAGGGCGTCCAAAGATTCGTTCGCTGTTCAGAGCCGCTTCATAACATTCCCTATATGTTTGGCATCTTTGGTTGATGACGTCCCTACGCAAATCGTCATTCAAACCTTTCTGAAATCGATAGCACCACGCCTGCTGATTAGGCAAGAATTGCCCAGCAAACTTTGCTAGCTTAGCGAATACTGAGTCATAATCGTCAACAGACAAACTTCCTTGCACCAGATTACTGAAGTCGTCTTCTTTTTGTTGACGCACGACTCGGGGAATATATTGTTCAATGAAGGCAGATTTGAACATTTTCCAAGTAATTTTGCAGTTGGGATTGGCATCGTAAATTCCTTGCTTCGTTGCCTCCCACCAATCATGCGCACGCAGTTCCAGCTGAACCGATGCACAGGCAACTCGCTTGGATCCCCGGATGCCAACCAGGTTGAAAAGTCCCTCCAGCTTAGCAATCCACCCCAATACCACGTCCGGCTCCGCTCGTCCGTTGAACGTAGGGGGATGCATTTTTGTGAACTCTGCTGCACGACAGGAGTTCCTTGCTGTAGGCTGAGTCTCTTCTGACTCATCTTCTACCGCCACGGCTGGCGGCGTGACAGGCGTCGCTGCGGATGTCCCGTTGCTCGGTACCAGGGATGCAATCAGTTGCATCATTGTATCCATTTGCTTCTGTTGAGAAGCAAACTGCGCTTGTATGTTAGCTTGTTGGGTAACAGCTTGTTGTTGCTGCGCCTCCATGAGGTGCATAAGCCGTTCCGCCATTCCGGTTGAACCCGCTCCTCCGGATTCTCCAGAGCTTGCTGGATCGCTCTGAATGGGTTGAGCACTGCTGGCAGTTGCAGTGTTCTTCTTAGCCATGGCTACAAAAGAGAGTAGCTTGTTAACACTCCAAAAATGATAGATTTTATATCTATGGGCTCATTGTATAAGCGACTCTTCCCATGCAGCGGACGCCGAACGCAACTCAATTGAGAGGCGCATCAAACTCCTTTATAATCTTTTGAAATCCCGTAGAAGTAAAGCCTACGCTCTGATACCAATATGTCACGCCCCGATCCCGAAAGGGTCGGTCGTCCTCGCTTGATCCTTTACGAAACCGATTCGTCCTCGCTTGGGGCGTGATGCCGTACGAGCCTGGAGTTGCGCTCGTACAAGGCAAGAACTTGCAGTTATAGGAACCCATTTTGAAACACAATTTATAAAACACATTCACAGAGATTTGAACACAGTGCAGGAAGAAACATGCTTTTTCATTGATAATTCAGAGTAATTTACATAGAGTTTACATTGATGCGCCTCTCGGCTACTTGATTTGCATTACAAAAGATAAACTCAAAAGGCAGGGCGCGCTCCATCAGATAGTCCACGTCGTTCATACATTACGCCCTTGTATAGGTTGAAAGTCCAAGCCTCCAAAATGATCTGACTCCAACTATACTTCAAAATAGAGGTGCTCCTAACGCCTCCTCGTCTATCCACTAGCGTTGCACCGTCTGAGTGCCTGAAATAGTTGCCCACAACGTGGGTCAGTACTCAACTTGTACTGGTGAGCGGGATGAACCCACTCGACTAAATCGACACTAGCTTATTAGGGGCGAGCATGCATTAAGATGACTTCTATAAAGAGGCAAGTGAATTCAATTCATATCAGTTGCATGTTTTGATAGGAATGAAAATAATATCGAATCCAACCAGTGCATCGATTGCTTACTCAACCGATGCACGCCTTCCCTGCAACGAAACACAAGTATACTTACCATCTGCACAAGACAATAAATTAGCATGTGTTCTAGTCTATGCGGTCATTGGTGTGATCGACACCTTAGGGACATATTCAAGCATTAGCGGCGCGCCCTATCAGCCCGGGTAGCAAGCCCTGCTGGAGGTCCCGCAATGCATCGTGACGAGCACGAATCAATATTTCCCTCCGGATCGATACGGTTCCAGTGCCCCGGAAAGCCGTTTCGAGGAAATGCCAAACCTTGTGCACAAGTTATCCCAGACCATGCAAATGCATGAACAATTCATATATCATACAATGCATCGATTGAAACAAAAAGAAGTTAAGCAGCAATATATATCTCATGCAACAGTTCATATTTTTTCAACGCGGTGTTCCGATTTTGATATCCCATAGGTCCAAACTCCGTCCGAGGCACTAGGCCACCACCAACAACCAATCCCCATTATAAACAAACTCAGTTATAAGGTGTGCAAGCATATAGAAATATTAGTCTACAAAATTCCCTGTTCCTTTCTTAGTGGCTGGCATGCATTGTGGCAAAGGATTTCCTAGGCGTCCAACCGGGCATCATCGAGTGAACGTTTGAAACATTAAAGATGTTGGCGTGAAGAAGTAGGAAAGAAGGGTCCAAACCACTCACTGGTTAAGGAAAAGGTAGCTGAAACAAAGATTCCCGCCTAGCGACGATCAAACGTCAGTTACGCGGACCTGCACAGCACGAGCACCAATTAGAATCTTGCCTATCCTTCCTTGCCGAACTCCCCAAGAATTAAAGCTCCAAACGATAAAACCAGCAGCGAAAACCAAGCAAATCGAAAGCAACACCAAATCAAATCCCAAAGCGGCAATCAAGAAAACCAAGCAACCAAACACGAAAACTATTGGACTCGTTTCAATAGAGGCCTTTCCATGAGTTGGAAAGGATCATCGCATTTTGTCCGTGGCAAGAAGATGCCGAAGTTCTAAGTTATGACTCAAACGGACTAGCCACAAGCCCAATTACGTAGTGCACATCCCGGTCGGATCGGGATTTGAGGCACTACAACTTTGGCGGTCAACCGAGTCAACTACGGTCAAGTCTAGGTCAAACTAGGGTGCTCCTGAAATTCTAGGCCAAACCGAGCTCATTAAGCTAGAAAACTCTCAAACTCGCCTCCTTGAGATACCGGGATACCCTCGGTATCCGATACCTCAACCTAGGCTACGCACCCTGCCTAAATTCGCTAAAACCTATGCTAGCACGCGTAAATATATACACATAAGCATATAAAAATCACTCCAATACTATTCCTAGGCTATTGCTCAAATACCCCGCTCGAAACTCAATACCTTGGATATCTCAAGGTATTGAGATACCGCCCTCAAACTCCTCTAACTAGTTATCTAGTAGCTATCTAAGTATGTAGATATATATATATCTAGCTATAATCTAGGCTAAAAATATATATATCTATCATATCTATACATATCTACGTACCTATGCATATATATATATAGATATCCACACACATATACATATACCCATATACCTTACCTTACCTATACATATATATATCTAGCTATAATATATATCTAGCTATAAGTATTTATATATCTATACCTATAGATATATAAATATCTAACCATCTATCCAAATCTATCCATCTATCTATCTAGTTATATATATCTATCTATGAATCTACGTATCTATCTATCTATTAATCTACGTATCTATCTAACTATCTATTTAACTATTCATCTATGTATCTATGTATCTATGTATCTAGATATCTATCTACCTAGGTGTCTATCTATCTATTAATCTAGCTATCTATAGATCTATCTATCGACTATCTATGTATCTATTTATCTATTTACCTTTCTATAGATATCTATCTATCTATCTATCTTATACTTATCTATATATCTAACTAGTTATCTATATCTAGTATTTATTTACCTATCAATCTATCTAGCTAGCTAGCTATCCATCCATTATATAACTATCTACCTATCTATTTATCTACCTATGTATCTATCTATCTAATATATTTATCTATCTAGATATCTAGATATCTACCTACTAGATATCTACCTATTTAACTATCTATCTAATTATCTATCTATGTATCTATCTATTTACCTAGCTATCTTATCTAGCTATCTAACTATCTACTAATATATATCTATCTAGATATCTAATATCTATCTACCAATCTATCTATTTATCTAACTGTTTACCTATCTATCTAGTTATCTATCTAACTATTTATCTATTCTAGATATCTACCTATCTATTTATCTATCTATCTAGGCATCCATCTATCTATGTATCTATTTATCTAACTATGTATCTATATATCTATCAATCTACCTATCTATCTATCTCTCTAACTATCTATACATCTACCTATCTATCTATGGATATATCTATCTATCCATCTACCTATCTACCTTCTATCTATCTAATCTATCCCTCTACTACTGAAAGTTGCTGCTGCTCTTGCTTGTGCTGCTGCTGCTGCTCTAATGTTGCCCATGCTGCTGCTGCAGCTAGCAGCTGCTGCTGTGGTGGCTGCTGCCCCACCAGCAGCTGATGCTGTTGCTGTTCTGCTTCAGTTTCAGCCCCCCCTCCCACTCTCACACACACACACGACACATACCGACACACATATCGATACATATATCTATATATATATACAACCATATATATATACACACACACTCTATATATTTATATATCTACACACACACACACACACACACTAACATATATATTTATACACACACAAACACTAACATATAAATACACACACACACACACATACAAGCACATACATATATATATATATATATATATATATATATATATATATATATATATATATATATATATATATATATATATATACACACACTCACACTCAAACATATATATATATATATATAAACTCACTCACACACTCTCACTCTCACACACCCTCACACACACACTCTCACACACACTAACACACACTCTCACTAATACATGACCACACACAAATATACATATATATATATATATAAATATATATACTCATACACACACACACACACACACAAACACACACACACACACACATATATATACACACATACACAAACTCATATACATATATAAACACTCACTCACACTCACACACACACTCACCTACACACACACTAACACCAACACACACTCACACAAGCACTCACTAACACACTCACACAAGCACTCACTAACACATATCTATAAATATATATATATATAGGGACACATATACATATAAATATATATATAGAGAGAGACATATATACACAAACACAACACTACACACAACAATGCACACAACGCTCACCAACGCACGCCCAACGGTCCCGACACGTCCAAACACCTATAAATATATAAAATATAGCCCGAGAATTCTAGCACACACTTCCCGATGCTAACCCAACGCGCGCACAAGCCCGAAACTAGAAAACCACGCCGAAATGGCCGTTCGGTCATTTCGACGAACACGCGGTGTGCGGTTCGGAAAACCTCCTGAAACGCATACCAAACCAACTCGGAATCAGCCCAAAATTTATCTACGGGTCCTAAACGATGTCTAGATCCTAGAAAAAATGCTATCCCATCGATTCTAGGCCCGTGGCGAAAATGCGCACGCACTTAGAATCGGCGACGACGAAAATCCCAAATTCGTCCGAAACGCCCGTTTCTCCGCCACACAACTTTTCGTGTCCGAACGAAGACACACACTCACCCTCAAGACACCCGACAACGTCTACCTAGGTCCGTCTAACCTAGGGCATCATCCAAAATTGGGCCAAATTCGGATTCCATCCAAAATTGACACAAAACCTAGTGTTAAAGTCTCCAAACACTACCAAACTAGTTCCAACTTCCTCCCACGGGTAGCCTAAGGGTCTAGGAAGGTTCTAAACTATTAATTACAATATATAAAAGTAATTACAAGAGAGAAAATCAGGGTTTACCTCTTGGGAGTTGGAATCCCAAACCAAAGTCTCCAAAAAGCTCCAAATCCACCAAACCAAGCTTCCAAGCTCCCAAATCTAAGCTCTACCCACCTAGGTTAGGGGAAAATGTAGGGTTAGGGTTCACAACCATGGAGAATAGAAGAAGAAAGAAGAGGAAAAGGATGCTTACTTGAAGTTGGGAGAAGAAAGGAAGAAGAAAGAAGTAGTGGAGAAGAAGAAGAAGTGAAGAAGAAGAGGAAAATGAAAATGGGGGGAGAGTGGCTGCTGTTACACGGGTCTGGGACTGGAATTTGGCTGGCCACAACATGTAATAAGGGTTTCCAAAGTTTCAAAATACCCAAAATGCCCCCCCTAACTTGGGTTTTGGGTTTCGGGTTTTAAAAGCACTCAAACTAACTCCAAATCTCTCCAACTAACCCACTAAAAATATAATAAATATTCTAAACCCAAAAATAAGTCTCACAAGGGTGTGGGCTGGGTCGGACATGGGTCCACTAGGGTCTGACATGGGTCCAGGCTAGCCAAAACCCTAAAATAATCAATATAAAAATAATACAATCAATAATTAATCATAAATACAATTAATTATAAATAATACATAATTAACCAAATTAAAAATAAATACCCGGCTCTGGAAATGGGGTGGTGACAAGCCTATCCTCCTTAGAAAATTTCGTCCTCGAAATTTAAAGTCAATCGCACTCCCTCTAGGTCAAACCCCCAACAATCACAGTCAAGAAATTCTACCTAAACAACATACAAGATCAGGGTCCTACTGGTCGTGTTATAACAGTCTTAATCAGGGTCACTATACTATCTACCATAGCACAAAGAAAGTCTAACAGGTACTAATGAAGCACACCATAAGGAATGAAAAAGGACAGAAAGAAGAACAAAGAGACGGACCTGCTAACCCGACACCCGTAGCATCGGCCTCCTCGATCGTCAACGCATAAGCCCTACCCTGCTGGGGTGTATCCCTCTGCTGGTGCGGGGTATGATGCTGTGCCACAGGTGGCCTAGCTCCAACTCTCTGATCCTGTGCTCCACCCAATGGAGGTGCAGTGGGGCAATCTCGCATCTGATAAGCAGCGGATCCACAGAACAAACACACCTTCAACCTCCTCCTAAAAATATCCCAAGTGTGTCCTACCTTCCTGCAGTAGGCACAAGTGGGCACCCTCTGATCCTGACCCGGCTGCGCTGCCTTCTGCACATAGGGACGCTTAGCCGGTCCCGTACTACCACTCGCACTACCTGAATCATCCCTGCCTCTCTTGGACTTGAGCTTCAAGTCATCCTCTGCTCTCTGAGCATCTCCTATTATCTGCTCGAAAGTCGCCTCGCGGTCGCTCCTGGTCAAAGACTTGACCGCCATGACCAAGCCCTTGCGAAACTTCCTCGCCTTTGCTGCCTCACTCAAGCCATCTACAAATCTGCCCAGACGGCAGAACTCCGCTGCGTACTCGTCCACCGTCATGCTTCCTTGGACGAGTGCCTCAAACTGGCTCTCCAAAGTACTGAGCGCCACATCTGGGAAAAACTTCTCCTTAAAAAGCCTCTTGAAAGCCTCCCAAGTAAGCCCTGGTGACGCGATCCTCGTATCAGTGCGGTACCATGTCAAGGCGAGGTCGAACATCTGACTGCCCGCTGCCTCTATCTGCATGCTGTCTGAAATCTGTGCCAGCCTGAAGATCCCCTCAATCTGCTCTATCCAGTCATCCGCGTACAGGATCCCTTCTGTACCCCGGAACTCCTTGGGCCGCATCCTCTGGAAGTCAATGATACTACCCGGCCTCGGATGCTGTACCTGATCTGCCTGTGGCTGAATCTGTGCCACCCTGTCCACTGCCGTCATGGCCACCTGGTGGGCGTTCTCAATGCCCAGCCTCATCACATCCACCTGACGGTGCTGCGTGTCTATCATCTCCCTGAAGAACACAAACAACTGCACGACGTCTACTGGTGCAGGAAGTGGTGGAGGAACCACCGGAACGACTGGGGTAGTCCTCAAATCGACAGGTGAAGGAGGATCCCCGAGAGAAACAGATGTTCCCTCAACCGCAGGAGTGGTGAGTGGAGCGGTAGCAGCTGCCTGAATACGAGCTGGACGAGAGGTAGCAGACCTCTCAGTGGCAACTGCTGGAACGGTACGATGGGATCGTATCTTCGGAGGCATCCTGAACACAGATCAAAAGAAGTCAATACGGTTAAAGATACGATATCATCAAGGAAGGACAGTAATATTTCAAAAGAAAATAATTTTAGAATAATTAGATTGGAATTGTTCCTAGTCGTGATTGAGTACACTCTCATCCTAGATACTAGATCCTATAGCAGGCTCGCAGCAGTACAACTAAGTTGTTGTACCACGACGACATCGCACTAATTGTGAATCGAGACCTGCATGGGGCCGCCAACAAAAATGTGTCACGACCCGCACCCGGAAAATCGGGCATGAGTCGTGGGTACGTCCAGCCTATGCCACAGCATCGACGGTAGAACGCTGTCTAGGTCAACTATCTAGATAACAATTTCACGCAATCAATATATATCCCTGTCAAGATCTCAACTCCAAACGGAGGAGCAATATCATAACGATAATCAAGTACTCAATCACGAATCTAAGCACGATAAGATAACACAGAAATCTAACAACTACCAAGTCTAACCAACAACAACTACTACAACAACCACAACATCAATAATAATAATACATCATCCAAAATAATATACAATACAATGTCTCAATCCAAAACCGGAGATAAATCCGGTGCTAAAAGCTAATAAAAATAATAACAAGGTCCTAGTGATCCCGGCTACCAACCCGGAAATTACTCCTAAACTAGAGGGTCCCTGTCTGCACCATCGACAGGCTCAGGTCCATAAAATGTCGGACACCACTCCTCCGGATACTCTAGAAAAATATGACCAGTCAGGACTGGAGCAAGTACATCTCTAACAGCTGTTCCATTTAAATGATAAAAACTATAAAACAGTTATAGCAAGTAGCAAGAAGAATGAAATAAGTATGAGACAAGAAATATATATATCATTGGTGCATAAAGGTAAAGATGCAGGAATATCAGAAGCAAGATAGTAATGACTGCAAGATACAAGAAATCTACACTAAGAGTGAGTCTGTGTACATGAACGTGTAGTGAGTCCAGCATGAAATACATGTAGTGAGTCAAGTCCAGAAACATGTAAGTGAGACCAACAAGAATGCAAGTGAGTCCAGACTAGAAAGAATGAACTCGGTGTCTTTGAAATACTTGTTTCGACATGTAAACGGCTAGGGGTAAGTACGGCTCACCGCGCACTGGGTGCGCGACTGCTATCATTCCAGATTAGACCAGAGGGAGTGATTCCTGATGATTCCAGATGGGAATATTTACATGTCTACTCGAGTATTTCCTCGCCCGACTAATACAAGTGGATCCAAGACCCAACACGTAAATCAAGATGAGTCCAGCTTGAACATGAATGATGCCTGTAGTAATTCCAGAATAGAGGCCAGAAACATGAAATGTACGTGTCGCAAGTAAATGAATCCAGAAATACCAGTCAGTGTCCCGTGTTGTGCCAGAATAATCATATGATACTATACTAGAAGCTGAATCATAATAATCATCAGATAATGAAAACTATCAGAGAATATACTCGCATGACGTCCTAAGCAACTAGCGATCCGAACTGGTGTCGCAAGGACCTATAGCGAAAAGCAAGGTTAAACAGGTTTTAAAAAGTTAAACAGATATAAAATAACTAAAAAT